>CM053580.1:74027127-74045481 GCA_028627135.1 Pseudochirops cupreus
ATGAGACTTTTCTCAGTATGAGGATAGTTGAAGGGAATATATATGTATTTTGTGTATATATATATATATATATATATATATATACATATATATATATATATATAGGAGGGTGTATGTGTGTATAAATACATATGTGAGTGTGTGTATATATGTGTACATGTATATATATAGAGGGCACAGGATCAGTTGAATAGGAAGGGATGATATCTAAAAAATAAAATTAAGAGATGAGAAAGGAATATAATGAGAGAAGGAGAAAGGGAGAGATAGATTAGGGTAAATTATCTCATGTAAAAGAGGCAAGAGAAATATGTTACAATGGAGGGGAAGAGTACAAAAGTGAAAGGGAATGGGTCAACCTTATTGTCACTGAATATGGCTTAAGGAGGGAATAACATATACACTCAATTGAGTGTCTTACCCTGTAGGAAAGTGGGGGGGAAGGGGTTAAGAGGAGGGATGATAGAAGGGAGGGCAGATTGGGGGAGAGTTAGAAGCAAACACTTTTGAAAAGGGACAGAGTCAAAGTAGAAAATAGAATAAGTGGGGGGTGGGATAAGATGGCGGGAAATAACAATTAATCTTTCACAATGTAACTACTATGGAAATGTTTTGCCTAACCACACATGTACAACTATATTAAATTGTTTATCTTCCCAGTGGGGATGGATGAGGAGGGAAGAAGGGAAAGAATCTGGAAATCAAAGTTTTTTTAAATGTTAAAAAAAATTGTTTTTTACATGCAACCGGGCACTGGGGCATAGAAATCCATCTTGCCCTGCTAGAAAGTTGGGAGTGCTGGTGAAAGGGGAGGATATAAGAGAGGGCAGATTGGGGGAAGAGGTATTCAGTAGGCTCGATATCTTGGGGAGGGGAGTAGGGGAAAGACAGGGAGAAAATTTGTAACTCAAAATCTTGTGGAAAGGAATGTTGAAAACTAAAAACAAATAAATAAAAGATTAAAAAAAAACCCTCTCTTGTAACAATAAACACACACACACACACACACACACACACACACCCACAAGAAAAGAAATAATAGCAAGAAAACAAGGACAGTGCTTTAGAGCTATCCCTCCCCCAACCCAAAAATCTGTTATTGGATATGCTTTACAGGAAGTGAGAGTGCTAAACAAAACCAATGCAACCAAGACTAGAAGGAAAGCAGAAAGTTAAGAAATAACTTTTACAGCCAGTGTCTCTGATACAGGCCTCATCTCTCAAATATATAGAGAACTGAGTCAAATTTATAAGAATACAAGTCATTCCCCAAATTGATAAATGGTCAAAGGATATGAACTGCCTATTTTCTTTTCTTTGTTGTTTTGTTTTGTCTTTTTTGCTTTTAGGAGGGGGGACACAGGGCAATTGGAGTTAAGTGACTTGCCCAAGGTCACACGGCTAGTAAGTATTAAGTGTCTGAGGCTGGATTTGAACTCGGGTCCTCCTGACTCCAGGGCCGGTGCTCTATTCACTGTAGCACCTAGTCACCCCACACAGGAAGTTTTCAAAGAAATTAAAACTATCTGTAGTCATATAAAAAGATGCTCTAAAATCATTATTGACTAGAGAAAGGTGAATTTAAACTCTGAGGTACCACCTCACACCCGTCAGATTGGTTAATGTGACAGAAAAGGAAAATGATAAATGTTGGAGGGAATGTGGGGAAAATGGGACACTCATGCACTGTTGGTAGAGTTGTGAATTGATCCCACATTCTAGAGAGCAATTTGGATCTATGCCCAAAGAGCTTTAAATTTGTGCTGACCCTTTGAACCAGCAATATCACTATTAGGTATGTAACCCAAAGAGATTAAAAGAAAAAAGGGAAAATTCCTATTTCTAGAAAAATATTAATAGCAGTTCTTTTTTTGTGGTGGTCAAGAATTGGAAATTGAGGGGATGCCCATCAACTGGGGAATGGAGGAACAAGTTGTGGTATGTAAGAAATGATGAGCAGGTTGCTCTCAAAAAACCTGGAGAGATTTACATAAATTAATGCAAAGTGAAATGAATAGAACCAGATGAACATTGTACCCAGTAACAGCAATACCGTACAATAATCAACTGTGAATGACTTAGTTATCCTCAGCAATACAGTGATCCAAGACAATCCCAAAGGGCTCATGATGAAAAATGTTATCCACTTGCAGAGAAATAACTGATGGAATTTGGATGCAGATTGAAACACACTATTTTTCACTTTATTTTTTGTGGGATTTTGTTTCATTGGTCTGTGTTTTCTTTCATGTGACTAATTTGGAATTAGGTTTTTGCATGATTGCACATGTATAACCTATATCAAATTGCTTGTTTTCTCAGTGATGGGTCAGGGGTGAGAGGAAAGGAATTTGAAACTCAAAATTTTTAAACACGAATGTTAAAAGTTGTGATTACATGTAATTGGGGAAAATAAAATATTATTCCAAAAAAAAAAGAAGTGAGAGTGTTTCTTTTCCATTCTAACCTAATTTACAACAAATTTACCACAAACATATAGTTTTTGATTTGAGCTGTGAAAAGAGGACTCATAGGAAGCAACAGAGCTAATACTCAAAGACCACGAGGACCAGGGTGGCCTGTTTCATCTCCGCTATTGTGCAATAGCATGTCCTAAAGGCAAAAGTCCATATTACAGAGAGACTACAGCCTCTTATAGTTTAGGAGACTTAGGAGCCAGCTGTTGGATCTCCTACAAAGCATTTGTTGTGTGTGTGTCCTGGCAGGACCACACAGCTTGCTCCATGTCAATGCTTTCCAGTCTCATGCAAATATATGGAGTGTCCCCTTATTTTTATGCCTTTATTTTCACCCACTGTTCTTTCCTAATATTTAGCTCAAACTTACACAACTCCAATGACTCAAAAATGCCCATCAAAATGATCATGACCACATACAAGTGTTTATGAATTTCAGATTTCCTGGCTTGTCCTTGGAGCTATTTAATAAGTCAAACTGTTGCTTATTTTAACTGGAGAGGAGATGGAAAAGGAGGAGAGGGGAAGAAAGATAAAGGGAAGAGGGAATGGAGAAGGAAGGAGAACAGGGAAGAGGGAGGAGGAATAGGGAGGAGGGAAGTATACAAGCAAAAGGAAAGGGGAAGAGGGAGGAAAGGGGAGAGAAAGAAGTGAGGAAGAAAAAGGAACAGAGAGGGGAAAAGAAAAAAGGGGAAGAGAGGAAAGGAGGAGGAGGAAGGAAAACAGAGGGAAAGGAGAAGGAAGGAGAAAGAAAAGAGGAAAAAGAGGAAGAGCAAGGAAAGGGAAGACAGAAAAGAAGAGAGAGTTTTTGGAAAGGGGAGAAACAGAATAGGTAGGGGATAAGGGAGAAGAGAAGGGAAAGAAAAGGAGAGGGGAAAGGTAAAAGGAAGGAAGAAAGGGTGGAAGGTAGGTGAAAGGGTGAGGAAAGAAGGGGGAGGATGGGAAAAACAGACAAAGGGTAAAAAGGATAAAAGAAGACAAGAGACCAAATTCCTCAAAGATGGTCTGGTTTGCAGGACAAACATTTTAGTCACCCTGACGCCTGCCTCTCTCTGTGCTTTCACAGATGGGAGATACTGTCTGGAGGTGGCATCCCTGCTGTGCTATAGTGACTTTGAGAGGTATTAAAACTTCAATTTGCCCACAGTATGGAGGTTTCTGAGAAAGATAGAAAGGTCAAGGAAAAATAACAATGAGAAGCATCTTTGGAGCCTAGTAAAGTTTGCTTCAAAACCAGAGAAAAAGAGGAGACTCTTTGATAGTCTGGTAGCTAGGAGCCCAGTCTTGGGTCGTTGCCTAGCAACATAAAGGCAAAGTGTTAATAAAGAAGCATCAAGGCGAAAACTTACAATAAAAAGGCGGGCAGTGTTTCTAGACAGAGCAAGCTGATATCTCTATATCTCAGTTCATCAGTGCTTGGGGCTCAGTGGATAGAGGAGTATTCGTGGTTTCAAACATGTCTTTGCAACCAACCCAAACTATGCCCTAGGGAATGGAAATTGAGATGCTGGTACATTAAGAAGATTTTGATTCTGTTATTAGTTCATTTGTTGGGCTGGAATAAAACAGCAGAACAAAGAGCTCTGGGAATTCCTTTGTTAGTTCTGCCTGATGAAGAAAGCGCTAACATACAGCATTAATATACATATATACATATGTATGTAACACACACAAATACACACCCACAGAGCCATGGGTTTTAATTTAATTCATTCAGTGAACATTTATTGAATGCTAATTATATGCCACAATGTGGTAGGTACCAGTTCTCTTTTTTCCCATACACTATAAACTCAGTTGAAAAATTAGGATTAATCTAAAAAGAGCTTTTCTTATATAATTCTATCTGTATGAACCTTGTTCTGTAATCTCTCAAAGCTAACCACCATTTCCTTCCCCCACTAGAGACTTGTAGGTTCATTGTATTTAGAAATGAACAGGCCCTGAGAAATCATCTGGTCCAGTCCTCTCGTCTTACAGGGCACTAAACAGAGCCAGCGGGGACATGACTTGCCTAAGACCACCCAAGGAGTAAGAAACAAAGCCTAGATTTGAAGATAGATGCTACAGTGTTAACACCAGTTCTCTTTCTAAGAAAAAAGGATGAAGAAACAGCAGGAAGAAATAATTAACATGAGAAGGATCACATGGGACCTTATGCCTGATGACTTTTGGAAACTCTTAAACATGGAAACATAAAAAAGGGATGAATCAGTGGCATTTTAGACCCCTAACTAAAATTTTACAAATTTTATAATCTACCTAAAAATCTCAGATGAACACCATAAGATATACCTTGGGTATATCTTGTATACCTACCTTTCATTGATTCCCAAGGACTATAAGGAATACTCGGGCAATAAAGAAGCTTACAGGTTGAGTTATTGTAACCTTGCAAGGGCCCACAGGATAGAAAGGAATTATACTGAGCTATAAAGCATATAATGACTCATGAAACCATTTTTAAAAATTAAAAATATAACTAGCAAAATATGATTCATTAGAATACTAAAGCTCATTGTCTCTAGCTGTAACATCACTAAGGCAATGGCAAACAGGGAGGGGTTGACAAATGTTATGCAGACTGGTAAAAATGTTTGGAGGCAGGTTTTTAAAAACCCACTCAAAAGCTGCTATGTACAAAGCTACATAATTGTGTGTCTAGACTATAGCTGGAAAGAAGGATTTGTTGTAAACGTCGGAAGTGTAATGGAAATGTAGGCTATTGCTATTGAATGAGACAGATCTCACAAAATGAGTTAATTAGCAATTTTCCAAATAATTCTAAAGGACAAACACTTTGCTTATCCTGTCCTGTACCTGGATCTTTTGAGATGTTTAAATAGGTAGGATAATGTAATGCATGATGATGGTCACCAGGGGGCTCCAGAGCTTGCCTTGCAATCTGTGATGGCCCTGACCCTCATTTCTTTTCCAAGTTCCTGGTTTGTCAGGCTTCCAACACATCAAGGCAATAGAGTATTTTTAAGAACCCTCTCTGACCCCAAATGCCATGCGGATGGTTAAACATTGCCCATAAATGCCGATGGCATAAGTAGGCAAGGGATAAGAGAAAGGGGAAAGAAATAAGGAGTTGGTGGCGGGTAGTTAGGTATTAGGTAGCTGGCCATCACCAGTCATTCATTCCAGTGCCCCACTGTCAGAAATGACTTAAGTCAGAGGCAAAATGGCATCATAGAAAGAACAGAAAGTATCAGATGGTCCTGCCTCTTTCCTTGAGCAAGCTGTCTTTCTAAGCCATAGTTTCCTCTTCTATAAAATGGGGGCAATAATACCTACTTGACTCACCTAAAAATGGGGCTTTTATGAAATGGAGTATGGGAAAGCATTTTGTAAGGTGCCATCTAAATGAAGGCTGCATTGTTATTACTCCTGTGATGAAGCAATAAAGTATTATTCCTAGGAAGGTGAGCAAGAGAACACTAATAATTACTGAGCCACATGCCTATTTTTTCCAATTATAGGGAACTTTCATGAGAATAATCTATACATGCATCAGAACATCCCTGGTAAAGGTATGAGAAAAGAGTGGAGGCTTTTTACAAGTTATATTCTACAACAACTCAAATATTTACAATCATACAATTAAAGTGTAGAGAATGCAAGATACCTCTTTTGTTCATTGATCATAATAAAAACATTTGATTTGGTAGAGCAAAATTCCACCCTTTCTCTCTGGGGAGTCTCACCATTCCCACAATGCCCCCTATTCAGTCCCTCATACTCATAATACTGTCTTGTGGTTTGGATTCCTTTCTGAAAGGAAATATACATGGAGTTGTTAGTCAGGCAATCCTCAGATGTTCTAAGGAGACCCTTTTTCAATAGATATTCTTATACAGCCATCCAGGCTCAAGGTACTACCCTAAGGGCTTGGACTCCCCTCAGAAAGGAAACACACTTGGTATTGATGAATGGATAAACTCTCTTGTCTTTGAACCTGTGCTATCTGATTAAACCATGGTAATTGTGAAAGACCAAGTCCAGATCTTTTGTTCTTCCATGTCATGGCTTAGTTCTTGCTGCTCTTCCAGTTTGGGGGATCATTTGCATGGTCTTCTCTTCAAGGAGAATTTGCCTTTTCTCTTTAGAATGCTCCTTGTTTAGTCAATTTATTTATGCCTGACTCTTTGTGACTCTATTTGGGATTATCTTGGCAGAGATACTGGAGTAGTTTGCCATTTCCTTCTCCAACTCATTGTACAAATGAGGAAACTGAGGCAAATGGGCTTAAATGATTTGCTCAGGGTCACACAGCTAGTAAGTGTGTGAGGTCACATTTGAACTCAGGTCCTCCTGACTCAAGGACTGGCACTGTATCCACTTCACCACCTAGCTGCCCCTTTAGAAAACTAGGGTCCTAGAACTCCCTCTACTTAGCTGTATGGTTTTCTTCTCCTGGAGCTACGTGTTTAAGACTCTATGCTTCTCCCAGTAATGCCAGTACTAGGCATATAACTCCCACCCCCTCAACCAAAGGATGAGAAAGTAAAGAGGAAAAGGATTCACATATTCAAAAATATTTATAACAGCACTTTTCATGGTTATGAACTGGAAACTAAGGGGTGCTCATCAATTAGAGAGTGGCATATGAATGTAAGAATGTAATTATCATGCCTTAAGAAATCATGAAAGGGACGGATTCAGAGAAACAGGGAAGACTTGTATGGAATGATGAAGAATGAAGCAAAGAGAAACAGGAGAACAATTTATACAGTGACCACAACATTGCAAAGAAAAACTGTGAAAGACTTAAGAACTCTGAGCAATGAAATAATCAATCACAACTCCAGAAGACCAATAATAAAGCATGCCTTGCCACATCTTGGCAGAGAGATGATGGTTTAGAGGTGATAGTCGAGGTATACATTTTTAGACATAGCCAACAAGTGTGCTTGTTTTGCTTGTCTATATCTATTATTTACAAGAGAGGAATTTGGAGGGGGGGATGGGGTGGCATTGTTGGGAAGAGGGTGGTTACTGATAGTGATACCGCCTCAAAAAAAACAATAAAAGAAAGAAAAGAGAGGTGATAGGACTTGTTTTATGCACAGAAGAAAACAGAAGGAAATTCAGTGGGAGAGAGACAAACAGAACAATTTTAGAACTGTTTTGAGTTTATCATATACTTTAAAAAATAAGCTGTACTAATAAAGACTCATGGTTTCATATTTTCATATATAATCTTCTTCTGTTCTTTGTATATGGAAATCTTCATTTTTTGTTATTATTGGTCAAGTGCAAAATAACAAAATTTAAAATTAAAATCTTGAGGAAGAAAGAATATGTTTCTGTCACTGAGGTTTTTGTTTTTTGATATAATAGTTTGTTATTTGTCATTAAAAAAACCTTCAGTCCATTAAACTATGTAGAATTAAATATGCAAAACTCAGAAAAACTAAAATATTTTAAAACATTTTAAATGAGTAAATTATCAGAAATTTAATTATTCACCTATTTGAATATTATATATGGTAACCAAATAAAACTTAACTTTGTTAGGTTGGTGTAAATCTCCTAAAGCTCCATTCATTTCATATACCAACTTTTATTTTACTTTCTGTCATTTGCCTTTCAAAACTTTCCTCTTTATATAATTCTTTATTACTGTAGCTTTCCAAGCAAAGTAAGCTCCAGATGGATTAGACCAAAATAAATGAGATTGTCTCCCATTCAAACCACAAATGAACAATGGTACTCTACATAGGAGGTACACCAACTGACTATTTACTTTACATGATCGAAGTTAAGCTCTGCTTCATAGCGTGGAATAGGTTCATGTTATGTCAGCTGGTATTTCTCAGTTGGCTTCTGAGCTCTCTGAACCAGCACTCACTCTGCAGTCTGGGCATATTTCTCTACCATACCATGCCTACATGTTTGGTCATTGGTTCCATCTTGTGTACTCCCCATTACTCATATACAGAATTCTATGTGGACTTCTGCTTCTCTATCAGCAGCAATACACCACACCATTTGAAGCTCTAATTCCAATAAAAGGGGTTCTTCCAAATACAGCAACCAAGTCACAAGTTTATCAGAAAGACTGAAGGTGGTCAATGAGAAGCTATAGTCATGCTCTACCATCTTACTCCATTGCCTCCCATTGCCTTTCTAAAACTAGATCCAGGTCCTCAGAGTCTGGGAATTCACAGTCCAGGAATTCTCAGTATTCCACCATTGTCCCTGATGTTGGCATCATTTAGCCTGACAGCAGGGATTTACAAAAGCCTTATTGTCATGTTTTCAGTGTGAGTGTTTATACCTCAAAAACTGGGAAACTAAGACTCGATTTATTGTTTTGTGATTGTCTAGACTTAAGAAAGTGATGGGGAAATATTAATAATGTAGATTAAACAGAAAAATGTGTCCCCCAGAAAGTTGGTTGTTAAGCACTTAATAGCACACTCCTGTCTGACAGGGTACTTGTTGGTTAATTCCTGGGGAATTATACCAATTTCAGGGTCCAAAGTTCACTCACATCTCTAGTCTCTGGTCTGTGCTCAGAAAAAGAGGAGGGGGGGGAAGGATGAGTTTTCAATAAGACAGCCTTTTATAGGTTCATCAAAAAGAGGTGACTCACCTCAGAATAGTCTGACTCAACCAATTCATCCCCAGCTGATGCCATACTTTCAAAGTCCCAAACAAAAGATCACTATCCTATAAACTCATCAAACTGATTATGTAACTCCCCTGGTCAATTCTCTAGTCTTGTAAGGAAGAAAAATAATGAAGTTAAAAGCAAGGAACACAGACTTTGTCTCGTAGCACATGTTCCATCTTCTTTTGTCCAGAACTGAGATTGTTTGTTACAATTTAGCCGCCTTTGAGCGGAGTTGTATTTATACTATTGTGTTTATTACCTAACATTTTCTCCTAGTTCTGCTTACTTTGCTTGACCTTAGCATAGAGCAATCTTTTTTTAAATTTTTAATTAAAAAGATTTAAAATAACATTTTATTTTCCCCGTTACATGTAAAAGACAATATTAAACATTTATTTAAAAATTTTTCGAGTTCCAAATTTCCTTTCTTCTTTTCTCACTTTCTCTCTCCCTTGAGACAGTAAGCAATTTGATATGTTATACATGTTCAATCATGCAAAAAACATTACCATATTAGTCATGTTGTGAATCAGAGATATATTTGAAAGGGTTACTTCTTCCTAGAATACCATAGAAATACCCTATTGATTGAATTGAGGTGCCAAATACTCCCAAGAGATATACACAAAGTTTTTAGGTCTTTTGGTATAAACTGTGGGGGTGAGTTTGAGTAGGAGAGATTTCAGCAGGGAGAGAATACAGGGATGTATGTTTTATTTCTGTCTTTGTATTCCAGATCACCAAAAAAAAAAAAAAAGCAAACTAACCCAACCCACCCACTCCTGATGTTAAATCTCAAAATATTTTAAATGCTGGTTCATACTGGTCAATAAAAGTCAGTTTTGTTCTCACTGTCCCTTGAAACTGGCTCAGGTATGATTATAGACTTAAACTAGAGTAGAGGTATAGCCATTTGTGACTCTAGAGGGACATTTATGGTGCCACAAATGGCAGATCTTGCTTCCACAGTGTCCTTAGTCAAAGCCCCCAATTCATGTAGGTAGCTGCTCCTTGTCCCAGGTCATCCAAGAAAAGAGGAGGAGGGGTGCTGTCCATGGTACCAGTTGTGTTATGCCTGGTCTCAATACAAACTGAGGCTGCTGGGGCAAGTCGTTGTTCCTTTCAGAGATGTGACCTGATATGTTTCTGGAAGGTTTTGTTATTACAGGCTCACCTGCACTAGAAGACTGATCTACAGCAACTGGGCAGGTGATGAGCATAGTCAGAACACACATCAATTCTGAGGGGGAGGGAAGGCATAGACACAACACAGTTTCCCTGGCTGCCTTCCCACCAATCAGTGTATGAGGAGAAACCCAAAAAAATCTACCCATGTCAGGGGACTCTTTTGGGGAATCCAAAAAAGGCAGTCATACCTTTACTATGTCCTTGAATTCTACTGGGACCAAATCACTGTACTAAAAACAACCACATCTGCCAAAAGACTCTGTAATGGCGGTCAACCCAATAGCTAGGGAGAGCAGGTACCCCTTTACTTCTTCCTTAAGCATCTTTGGTACATATCACCCTTGCATCCTCATGCATAATGACTACAATGTGGCTTCGATTTTCTAGAAAGGTACTTACTAAGCTAACTAATGGTAGCTTTAAAATAATTTCGGATCTTTGTGTAGGCATTCTTCTTGTTACACTCTGTCAGAGACCTTATCCACATTCAATGGTTTCAACTACCATTTTTGTGAAGATGATTCCAAATTCCAAAATTCTAGGCCTGCCTGAATTTTCTTCCACTTCAAGGCTTCATTTTAATATTTTCATGGGCTTACAGAGCACTTCCATCTTAATGTTATGCATGTGCCTTAAACTTAACATGTCTAAAACTGAAATAATTTCTGCTCCTAACCTTCATCTATAAAATAAGAGGATCAGATTAAATGACCCTTAAAGTCTCTCACCATAGAACTATATCTGTGATTCCTCTCCAAGAAAAAACCTTTCCTTTCCACTTTTGCCATTTCTGTCCCTGGGACTACTATTTTTCCCCATCTCCTGGAAATATGAGCATTGACTTTGATTGACATTGACTTCCCATTCTGTTATCCCATAAATGCAAAGTGCTATCAAGTCCTATCATTTGTTCCTTCAAAATGTCTCTTCTCTCCTTCCTCTCAAGTTGTCTACACCCCAGACTAGGTCTTTATTACTTCATTCCTGGAGTGGTTCCAGCCTCTTCCTTCTCCAATACGTTCTTTCTTGGGTCCTTCCTAGGAGTAGATTTAAATTTTTTCCCCCACTTTATTTACTTCAGTAAGATCCTTTGGGGAAAAACATCTTATTGATGCTATTTTTAAAATTGGTCACTTCCCAGTAATTACTTTCCCACATCCTACCTCCAACAGAACTATTCCTTTTAACAAAAAGTGCAGTTAAGCAAAACAAGTGAACACATTGACAATGCCTGAAAATGTATGCCTCATTCTGTACCTATAGTCCACCACCTTTCTGCTGAGAGTTGGAATACATGTTTCATTGTCAAGTCTTTGAAGTCATGACTATTTACTGCATTGGGAGATCCATAATATAGTGCTGACAGATGAATCTTCCTAAAACATCACTTTCAACATTCCATTACTCTCAATGGGGATAGGAAGGACCAGATTACTTCTAAGGTCCCTTTACATTCTAAATCTATGATCCTGTCAAATACTCAAATAGATCTTTGATCTCATTTAATCAGGTGTTCTGTCTAGCAATGTAGATGACAACGTATCCATGCCAATCCTGTGAGACACTCCTCCATGAACTCCCCCAAATTTGTCAGTAGGGTTTGACCCAACATGATGAAGACCTTCTTCAATTTCTTCCTACATTGCAAGAGCACTAATGAAAACTTCTGGCCATCCACTTGTCATCCCCTTCTCTTGCTACATGACTTGTCTATATTTTTATTCTGCTGTACAATTCTTTTTTTTTTTTTATGCAAGGCAATTGGGGTTAAGTGACTTGCCCAAGGTCACACAGTTAGCTAAGTGTCAAGTGTCTGAGGTTGGATTTGAACTCAGGTTCTCCTGACTCCAAGGCCAGTGCTCTATTCACTGTGACACCTAGCTGCCCTTGCTGTACAATTCTTTGATGACATACTTTACCCCTGTTCCTATTTGGAGTTCCTCCTTGGTCATATGTTGGAACCTGCTCACACCCACCATGCATCATTCTATTGTCCTTTGTATGATCCTCATCTCCAGCTCTTTGAAGATAGTGGTATTCCAGATCTTGCTGCTTTTGAACAGAACCAATAAAGTGATCCTGTGAACTCTAATTTCTGTGCTTACTCCTATCTTTATTGCTTCCACTAATTCTTTTATGAATTTTACCACTATATAGGTTCTTGCTCTTATTCTATTGTGGCACAGTGAATAGAGTCCTAGGGCCTCAGATATTTACTAGCTACATGACCTTGGACAGGTTACTTAACCTCTGTTTCCTCAACTGTAATAAGGGCAATAACTTAACTCCCAGGGTTGTGAAAATCAAATGAGATAACATTTGTAAAGTGCATGACACAGAGCCTAGTTATTATTTCTGAGAATTGCTAGACTATCCTCCTCTTCTGTAATTTTCACTCCACTTTCTTTCATTCAATATAGCCCAAACCCTTCAATGTCACCTTCTGATGGCTGCTCCTAGGTTCATGGTACTCAAGGAGTACCATCTATTTTAGTTCACATCTCTTCCCACAGACTATCCCCAACCAACCCAGAATAAATCACGTGACAGCATAGTAAAGCAAAGAATATTTACTTCAATCAGGATCCAAGATAAATAACAAGGAATTAAATCAGACAGCAAGTACTTTCACCACCTACTCCCCAAATTTATCACTTCTTATACCTCCAGGGACTAGAGGCTCTAATTTCCTTCCCCATCTATTCTTCCCATTTCAGTGAAACAGGAGAGAGACCAGTTTCATTAACGCATAGGTCTGTTAGAGAGGTTAGTATGCACAGGTGACCTCATTTGGCCAATTCTTCCCTCTTGTCTCTGCTCCCTATGCTGTGTTCATAGCATGTCACTGAAAACTAGAGAATGAAAGAGTAGTAGAGACTTGCTGATCAATTGAGTTCTTGATGTCTAGAAGGCACTGTTTCTGAACACGAGAAGTGGGGAGCATTGTTAAGGGCCTTGTTGCTACCTCTCGGGAACCAGGGGAGGGAAAACCTCCTGCTGCCACTTTGACCAGGTAGCTCAATCCCAGTATCATCTTGACACTCTGTTTTAAATCTTTGTTCCACCTACAATTTCTAGGCTGTGTATTATCTGTCCCTGGAGAAGCCTTCATTGAACTTTTAAAGACCAGGCACATTGAAATCATGCCTGTCCCATTAGAGACCATTTGAGGTTAACCTTGTCACCTTCTGAGTTCGAAGGCAGCCTTATAGGGGATTTAGCTCCCAAAGAGAACAGATCATTCATGACCTCCGTGCACCTTTTTTATCTGTAATTTATTATATTAGGGTACCTTGTACAAGAAACCTTCCCCAACCCCTCTTAATTCAAGTGCCTTCTTCTGTTAATTATTTCCTATTTATCTTGTATATAGCTGGGTTTGTATTTGTTCGTATGTTGTCTCCTCCCTTAGATTATTGTAAGCTCCTTGAGGGTAGAGGCTGTCTTTTACCTGTTTTTGTAGCCCTGCTTAACATAATGCCTTGCAGTTACTACGTGAAACATTCATTGATCAATCGATTTTGTTCTTTCATCACTTTTCAATTCTTATTTGTTTTTATGCAGTTTTTTTCATGATGAGTTGTTTACTTTTCCTTTTTGTTGTTTGCTACTGCTCTTCTTTTACAGTATTTGGTGTTCTTTTAAAATATTGTGGGGAGCCATACTTGGATAAGACTTCAGCTCAGCCATTTTACCGAATGCTTGCATTATCTCCCCACCACTACCTTACAACTAAACTACTCATTACATATTTTTCATCACATTTGATCCAGTCTCCTCACTGTCTCTTCCCAGTCTGCAGTCCCATTCTTGTCTCCATACTTTTGCTGAGTCTGTTTCCTTATTTGGGTACTTCCTCACCACAAACTAAATCCTATCCATACTTTCAAGCCTACCCACCTTCTTTACTTTTCTCCAGTGCTCTTCTTTGAACACCACATCATGAGGTTCCATAATTCATCTGAAAGCTTAAGAATTTTATTATCTTCATTTGTTTTCTGCTTAAAACTAAACTATGAGACTTCATCACTGTAGAAGACAATAGGGTGGCTTCATCTCTGAAAGGAAAGGATTAAAAAAGTCAACCTGTTATACACAAAAGAGATCAAAGAAAGAGGAAAAGGACCCACATGTCCATACATGTTAATAGCAGTCCTTCTTTCAATGGCAGAGAACTTGGAAGTAAAGGAGTCTCTGTTAGTTGGAGTATGGTTAAACAAATTATAAAAGACATAAGAACTCAGATCAATGCAGTGGTCATCCACTGATTAGAGTACTAATGTTAAAGAATGTATTCATTTCCTGACTGAGAGGTAATGGATTTGGGGTGCAGAAAGAGAAATACTTTTTTGGACATGGCCAAAGCAAGAGCTTGTTTTGCTTGAATAAGCATTTGTTAAGATTTGTTTCCACCTATTTTTTCCATTGGAGAGGGGGAGGTAGGATGGAAAGAAAATAAATATTTAATGAAAAATAAGTAAATTAACCACAGCTTAAAGAATTATTATTGTATAGGGTATCGTTTGATGCTAGATACTTGAATCCTGAGAAAAAGGGTAGAGTCAAGGAAATCAGGGTAGTAGAACTAACAATTAAATATTGAAAATGTCTTAAAATTCTTATTTATCACTTCTTTTCATTTGGTTGAATTTCATTCCAGACCTTGTAATTTGTAAATTACCAGGACTAATTTGTAAATTGCATTTTACCCCATTACTCTGCTCCAGTCTTCTACTTTATAGAAGGAACAGAGATGTTATGGGTCTTTTATAATCACTCAGGGCTGATTCCAACACAGCACCAGAGGAGAGAGAGAGAGATGCTTCCCTGTCCATTACCCATTTCCTCTGTAGCCAAGTGAGGGTATCTAAGCAACTGGAAACTGTGATGGGTGCCAGGAGAAGAGATGAAGCATCTGCAGATTGGACTGATGTACAGTCTAATTTCCTCTGTCAGATCATTGATAGAGAAATTCAGAAAGATTAATCTGAACACTGACCCTTGTTGCTCCCTCTGAATTGGATCTAACACTATCATCATTCCCAGCTCATGGTCAGTCAGCAGGTTTTAAGCCCACATGACTGTGTTGTTGTTCAACTCAATTTAAAATAATTTGGCAAGTCAGATTTCATGATCTGTGGCAATAACCACCCTTTTGGCGTCCAAAAGTGGCTCCTGCGTAGGTGTAGCCCCCACTTTGATAAATTACACAGTTGAACTCTTGTTCCCACAGAGGATGGAAGGTCTGCAAGAATTTGTGTTAGAAAATCAAGGTTGTTTCTTTTTTTGAAACCTAGAATGAAATTTCAGAATAAAGTAAATCTGTTAAAGGAAAGCAAAGGAACCTTCCACACCAAGTCTAAAAGGTGGACAAGCTTCAGTTTAGCTCTGTTGCTTCCTTTCTGAGTAAACTTGGATAAATAAGTTTTTCTCTCTGGGCCTCAATTTCCTCATATGCAAAGCACAATTCCATTAGATGATCTTGGAAGTCCTTTCTATTCTAGCCCTCTATGGGTCTGATTCACTTCTCTATTTTATTCTTCTCTGGATCCCCCACAATACCTTGCAAGTAGCAATAGCAACAATAATGATGTTTATAAGAATAATGCATATTAATACAGTGCTTTTAAGGAGTTCAATGAATATTTGTCAACTGATTTGACTGAATAAATATCTGGTACTGGGGTAAAGTAGTCGTTCCAGAATGAGTCACCTCTAGGTTTTCATCTGGATTATGTCAAATAACTAAATTAAAACCTCCTAATGAGTACACAGAGTCATGCTAGCCTCAGAGAACCTTCCTTCATGTTCTCCTTGTTGTCCTTGTTTACTTACCTTCACACACATGCTTTCTCTAAGATCTGTCTTTTCTCCATAGTCAGCTTCTGCCCACCCATGGTTTTATTCTAGTTCCTGGTCACTCCGTTTCAGCCACTGTACACAGAGAGTGGGGAGAATATATGAAATGCAGACCAGTGGGCTTTGTGATCATAGTGCTGGTTGGTGTGATGTTTCTGAAAATTAGAAAGCTTAAATCAGTGACTCTGACTCCGAGCTGGACTTTATGTTTTGGATGAGATTCCTCAGTCTTTTAGCAGACAGGAAAAGACTTATTTCCTTGGGCAATGGATAGAATACTAGATTTGGGAGTCAGGAAGACCTGAGTTCAAATCCTACCCCAAATTCTTATTAGCTATATGACTCTGTAGAGGTCACTTAATATCTATCTGTTTCAGCTTTCCCAATTATAAAATGGGGCTCATAATAGCACCCATGTCCCCCAATTATTGTGAGGATGAAGTGAGATTATATTTGTAGCCTTAAAATGCTACATTAATGCTAACTATTACTGTTTTTTTCCTAACTTGAAAAAGGGGTATAAGTGTATGGACTAAGTTTAGCTGTGTTATTTATTGTAACAGCACAGTATTGGGAGTCAGGAGACCTGAGTTCCAGCATCACCATTAACTAGCTACGTGGTCTGGGACATATTTAGCTTCAATTTCCTTATGTGTCAAATGGATTTGTCAAATACCTGCTCATTCCATCTCTTGTGATTGTTGTGAGGGTCAAATAAAAGGATTTGAAAGTTTTGAACAATTCTGTGATTCGGAGAATACATAAAATCTCTTGACTTTCTTTTGGTTACTTACTTTAAGTATTGCAACATCTGTCTCTCATTAGCAAGGACAACTGAAAGATTTGCTCCAATAAGAGAAATGCAACTCAAACCACTATGAGGTTTTAGCTACTGTCCTGAATATTGGAAAAGATGAGAATAGCCAATGCTAGCAAGATTGTTGAAAGACACAAATATTGTTGGTGGAAATATACATTATTCTGGAAAGTATTTTGAAACTATGCTGAGAAATTGACTAAAATGTCCCTGTTCTTGGACCCAGAAATTCCATTGCTATCTCAAAGAGGTCAATGATTTAAAAAAAAAAGTTGACCCCATATCGACCAAAATAGTTATAGCAGCACTTTTATAGCAGCAAAGAACCAGAAATAAAGTAGAAGCCCATTAACTGGGGAAGAGATAAAGAGCTTGCAATGCATGAAGTTAATGGAATGTTACTTCTCTGTAAGATACTATGGATATGAAGTATACAAAGAAGCGTGGGAAGACAGGTATAAATGCAAAGTGAAGTAAGCAGAATCAAGAAAACAACAAACTTGGTAACTACAACAATGTAAATGGAGAGGACAGAAAATAAATTGAAACCTAATTCAGTGTAATTAAATTGAACAGTCTTGAGCCCCAAAGAGCAGATAGATATGTGTGCACCACTCTTTTTGCAGAGGTGAAAGATTATGGCTATAGGTCATTTGCACATGCTATTAGGCTTAGTTAATAAGTTGATTACTTTTGCTGAACTTCCCCCTCTTTTTTATTCTTTTTTTTTTTTAACTAGGGTTGACTCTCTGGAAGAGGGAGGGAAGAAGTATTTATTGGGAGGCAGAAAAAGAAAATATATCAATATAATATTTTTTAAAGTAAAGAAGTCAAGAATTTCATTTATTTTGGTGGTAATTTCTTCTTCCTATAGTTATAGTCTGGGGGCATTTTCATTACAAAAGGTAAAATTCTATAAATTACAATTTCATAAATTTTATAATTTGAAGAAGTTATTGAGATACAGTCTACTATATTAAGTCTACCCTTTGGGCAAGCTCATACTTAAACCATCCCAACAGTAAAGATCAAGATCATTTTAAAAGAAATGTAAAGGAGAGGCCACAGCTATACTTAATAATTAATCTATTACAGTATTTAACCACCTTCACTATCAAAAAATTCCTCTTTACTATTACACTTGAAAGTTATGTTTCTTTACTAGGGAAGGTGGCGTAGTCATACCAGATCTTAAATTGTATTATAAAACAGCAATCACCAAAACTACTTATTACTGGCTAAGAAATTGTAATGCCATGCACCAGCAGATTCCCAAAGGAATGCTACTGTGAACAGCTTTTAGAGTTCAGATTACAAAATAGAGTGAACACTCTGTTTATTCCATTACAAATCAAGACAAACATTCAAAACATTATAATATTCACAAC
>CM053580.1:74045981-74106564 GCA_028627135.1 Pseudochirops cupreus
TGAAGTTGGCACATGTGGTCAAAGTAGTAAACACCCACATCCTCAAGCCTTCAAACAGGACAGGCTACCTCAGGCAAAGATCCTCCTCTCCTCACGCACGCAACTGCTCAGCGTCCAGGCAGCTTGGTCCCAGCAGCTCCGGCCCCTGGCAGTTCCTGCCCCAGGCAGTCCTCAGCAGGAGTCCTTAGCAGAGATTCTGACCAGCTCAAAGCAAAAGGAGTTTGCAACCGCAGCCACTGCCTCTGCTGCAGCTTCCAGTCAGCACCGCAGGGAGACTAGCTTGGTTCCGGCGTTCTCTTGCTCCACCCCTTCCTGCTACATCAGCAAGCTCAAGGGGCGTGGAAGATCTTCAAATCCCAGTATCGTTACAGTCCAACCAGCTGTTTCTTTGTCTCACTTCCAAAATATAGGAAAGAAGACTAAAGAAATGGGCTAGCGGGTATGCATGAGATGAGACAAGTTTTACCAGATCTGCACGAATTTCTGGCTTTGGACCAGCTGCTGCTGATTCTACCAGTAAAGGTGACAACAGCTGGGATATAAGCCTATGACAAAAGCAGCGGCCCAAAGCAGTAGGCCAGGGCAAGCGCTGGCAAGCTTTTATAGAGAGAAGTTCCATTTACCCGCATGGACTATGATATTCCTATCAGTCATCCTACATCTCCATTTTGTTTGAACTTTTTAGCATTTAAATTTGGCTGTGGTCTTAGTAATAATGTTTCCTCTGCTCTGTATAATATCCCCTTCCAGTCCCACTCCTCCAAGTTGTTTTCACATTTGTGGGTCCTCAGAGGGTTGACATAGTATACTACTCTCAGGATTCTAGGCAGGTAATCCCCAGAGGCTGGGTTTTCTGGTGCTGTCTCTTAGGAGCCCTTTGTGGTACATTCCCATGAATGACTGATCAGTCAGACTTCATTTGTTTTTAGAAAAGAGATTCTCTGAGCACATAGTGAAATTCAACAAAAGTAGACTGAAGCAATTCTCTCCAAGCAAGATAATGGTTTATTAACAAGCTGTGAACCTATTAATAAAGGAGTCAACGGATTGCCTCAAGCTGAACCAAAGACCTTGAGATGAAGACTTAATCCATTTTTATAAGGTTAGAACAAAGAACAGAACAGGGTAAATGACATCATGGGACTGAGGACAACATGATTAGTTATAAAGCTGAGGCATGGGGGACTATATGATTGGTTGGAAATTGGGAATGAGGGCTAGCAACAACCTTCTCCTTCCTTCTTGTGACTAAGAAATTTCCATTGCTTGCATCGACCTGCAAGCTCAAAGATACTGGGTCAGATTTCTTTGGACAGAAAACTAGATATCCTTGAAGGATAATCATCTGGTGATGTAAAGACTCCCTGGTGTCTACCCACATCCCCCAAGGATAGCAAATTTTCTTGAGGCAAGAATAGAACAGCAGTTAGCAAGAGAACTGGATTTCCAAACTGAATTCCTTACAGAATGGTTGAATTTCTGAGCTAAAATCAGAGGCAAAGAACCATGACTTAGGCAGTTACAGGACAAAATCAATTATGGAAGTAAGTCAAATACAAAATCAATGCTTCAAATACAAAACCAATCCTTGCTTTTAATACTAAAATCTGTGTGGAGAATGGGATCATATTTTATGTACAAAGTTAGTGAGGAGCACAATAGGAAATATATAGATGGCAAAGTGGTACCATACCATTGCTGGCAGAGGGAGGTCTTTTCACTTTCATCAATCCTCATCAAATTCTCCTTAGTTATAGCTTCCTGCTGGGTGGGCTTCAAGGATCCGTATCTCTATTGATCTATAGTCACTACTTTTTGAGGCATCATATTTTGAACCAGAAACAAGCAGTTAAGGGCTAGCTTGCTTCTTTATTTTACCCAGGGTCTTAGCTCAGCAGTCAATCAGGGGACTTAATCCAGTGATCAGTCCTACCTTTCTGGAAGCCAAGGCACCCCCACCCCTGTCTCCCAGCTTCTACCTGGCCTACTAGAAGCAGGAAAAGAATATTTCCACATGAAACCAGAAGAGGGAGAAGAGTGAAGCAGGGTCTATTATACCTTCTAACTCTTCTATCTTGTCTCTTTTCTGGACTTTCCTTCCTCATATCTGGAAACCGTGGAGCTTGGGATCAGTTAGTCAGTAAACATTCTTTAAATGCTTACTATGTGCTAAATTCTATGTTAAGCACTAGGAATACAAAGAAAGGTAAAAACATGGCCCCTCCCCTCAACACTTCACATTCTAATGGGGGGGGGGGGAGTACAGCATTCAAACACCCGTTGTGCGCACTATACATACACGAAATACAGAATATAAATGAAAGGCAGTTTCAGAGGGAAAAAGGTACAGGAGAAAGTTGGGAGGAGATCTGTCCCTGCAGAAGGTGGGTTTTGAGCTGATTCCTGAAAGAAGTTAGGGAAGCCAAGATGCAGAGGTGAGGAGGGAGAACATTCCAGGCTTGGAAGACACCAATGCAAAGGGATGGAGATGAGAGTCAATGTGCGAGAACAGCAGCAAAGCCAACATAGCTAGGTCAGAGAGTGTATAGAAGGGGGGCAGATTGTAAAGATTAGAAAGGTAGAATGGGGCTAGGTCACTAAGAGATTTATTTTTAAACTCCCAGAGCTAAGGATCTCACTATTCTGCCAAATAGATTATTATCTACACAACTATAGCTCTTTATGAATTTAGATAAATGGCTCCATAGTACAGGAGTACAAGCACCCAGGGACTCCACTTAGGAAAATTACAAAAGATGTGAGTGGAAACCAGGTGAGGAAATTATTCCCAACTTCCTTAATACTCCTGATTGACAAGCATATCAACCTGGGAGCAAAGCAGAAAAGGGGTTGGATAGTAATAATGCTAATAATGGTAGCTTGCATTTATATATCACTTTAAGATTTCCAAAGCACTTTACATACATTATCTTACTTGACCATTGTCATTATCTCAGATGGGCTAGTGAAGCCAGAGACCTTGGCCCTGCTTCCCTCCCTCCAGTAAAAAAAGTGACTGTATTCTCTATACTTATATTCCCATCTATACCTTCTAGTAGTGTATTTTTGTTCGCTTAACAGAAGAAAATGTTCATTCATAGTCAAAGGAATAGTAAGGATTAGCTGCTATGACCTAGGGCTTTGCAGTGCAGCCAAGACTATGTAAAAGCAGGTGGTTTCATGATAGTTGGCTGACACTGTCAATATCCCATGTTGTGAGAAACCTCTTCCCACCCCTCTGCCCACTGGAAAGTAGCCCAGAGTTCCACATTGGCCTGTCTTTTGTTTTGCCATCCCATCCACAGCAGGATGCAGATGTATAATGCACAGCAAGTTCTATAGCAGTTGGACCTTTCTTGTATAGACCCTCTCAATGGGATTAGCAAGAAACCTAATTCCATTCTAGGGGTTGGCCAAGCCAATAGGGAAATCCATTCAACCCTTTTCACCTATTTGACAAACAAAATATTTTTGGGTTCAAACAGATCGTACAAGTCCTCTGCTGGGAAGCCTACTCAACCCAGGAATTCAATTCAACTGAAAAATTCCACACACACACAGTGGATAGAGTGTGGGACTGGGATCATTCCACTGATCAAAAAGAATTTATTAAGAGCTTATTATGTGCCAGGCAATGTCCTAAGTGCTAGGGATACAAAAAAAAAAAGACAAGCAAAAATAGTCCCTGACTTCAAGGAATATAAATTCTAATGGGGACATAACATGTGAATACTTAATAGCTCCCTTATGTGGCTATTTCACTTGTTGAAAGGGACAGAGAAAAGGTATTTTATGTGAAATGCAGAGAAAAGCATCCCCTCAGGCAAAAATCCTCAGATGACTTGAAAGAGCACAATCCCTTAGATGGAAAGGTACTAATAGCAGACATGGAGGCAAGTGCATTGTTTAATTAATTAAGCAGTTAATTTGAATGCAACCCTCTTACAAACTTTAAAGTTTATTGCTGGGAAACTGAATCAAAGACCTGGGACTATGGGACTATTGTGTCCTGAAAATTTATATCATGTCTGACAGAAGTGAGAATTTGGGGGTTTTCAACCTAAATTAGAAATAAGTGTCTACTCATGAAGAAGCTCTGATTTGAGACATTAGAAGCTAGATGAGGGTAATCAAAGAAGTTGACAAGAGAAGCCTAGACATCAGAAGCCAAGAGCTAGAAGACAAGTGGAGGAACCGAGAGGTAGATAGAAGCTGAGACTAGGTGACTAAAAGCTTTGGTACAGGGAGTTGGTCTGATTGAGAGAAAGCTTAACTGTCTGAAAGAGAAAAGAAGAGCTTCATGGTTCCAAAGGTTATCTTGCTCTTGGGCACCATCTGCAGCTTGTGGGAGCCCTCTATGGTTTGAGAGGGTAAAACCTTTTAAAGCCCAGAGGGAGAATTTGAACAGCTTTGCAGATCTCAGAATGAAAGGGAATTGCTTTTCATTGAAAGAAATGTCTTAATTCCTCAGGACCCAGCTGAGGAACTAACTAATACTAGGAAGCTCTTAAGAACCAGCCAAGAAAGAACAGAGGCTCATAAGAGGAGCAGGTGATACATAGTATAGACTGTTTCCTAAAGAGACCACTGATATCCAGACTTTCATTTCAGAGTTATGAGTTGCTCTGAGCTCATGGGTTTCCCTACTCATGTACTTCACCGTTAGGTTTCTCTCCACACACCATCCTTCATAGACATTGTGTGCATAGATGGGAGAACGTGGCTTAGAGTATGACTATTAGAATTTATTGTTGGAGTTTTTTTGTGCCTTCTGCTTTGTCAAACATTTCATGATTGAGAGTTAATAGTATCACTGTGAGTGATTTGTGTAAATGAAAAGCATACTGGCTGGGGCTCTATAGTTAGGAATGTAGAAGTGTATTTTCCTTATATTAGGATTAGCCTTAGAACTGTGAATGTGAGTTGTAGTTGCATGGCTACTAGTGGTAATCTATGTTCCTATGATTCTTTGTGCTAGGCACTGTGTTAGGTTCTTAGTACACAGAGATAAAAAATAACGCAATCTCTGCTTCCAGGGAACAGTCTAATGAATGGGGGATGTAATACGTGCTCAATAACTCTCACCCAAGTGAAAAAGGGGTTAAGTAAATGTGCATCGACTGGGGAATGGCTAGATGAGTTTTGTAGATGCATATAACAGGATGCTATTGTGCTTTAAGAAACAATGAATGTGATGAATATGGATAGAAGCGACGCAAAGTGAAAAAAAGAGAATGCCTAAAACAACACACACAAGAATTATGGCAATAGAATCCTTTTTGTCACTGTTAGATTCTTCTCCTTTAGATTGTAAGCTCTTTGAGGACCTTGGACAGCTCCCTTTATTTCCCTTTGTGCTTTCCACAGTCTCAAGTGAGACTCAATTTTGAGAAACAGAATCTAGCAGCCATCTGGCAAAGTGTCAGGATCTTCACAAACAGGCTTCCATGTCATTCAAAAGCATCGGTCCTTTGTTCTTTCCTGTGCTCCCTCAGCAAGCGTCATGAGTATTTGGTTGCAAATAGCATCAGTAGCAACTTGGGGTGAAAAGCTACAAAGAAAGGTCTTTCCATCTCACTTTTTAAAAAAATTTTGTACATGTGGGTCCTTTTCCCATTTATTGTTTAGAAAAAATTTACTTATTTTTTAATTTTCAACATTCATTTCCACACGATTTTGAGTTACAAATTTTCTCCCCGTCTCTTCCACCCCAAGATGGCAAGCATACTGAATACCCCTTCCCCATTCTGCCCTCTCTTATATCCCCCCCAATCCGGCCCTTACTTTCTTATGGGGCAAGATGGATATCTATACCCCATTGCCTGTATATCTTATTTCCCGGTTGCATGTAAAAACAATTTTTAACATTTGTTTTTAAAACTATGAGTTCCAGATTCTCTTCCTTCTTCCCTCCTCACCCACTCCCTCTGGGAAGACAAGCAATTCAATATAGGTTATACATATGTAGTTACACAAAACATTTCCATAGTAGTCATGTTGTGAAAGACTAACTATATTTACCTCCATCCTATCCCACCCCCTCATTTATTCTATTTTCTCCTTTGACCCTATCCCTTTTCAAAAGTGTTTGCTTCAAACTACCTTCTCCCCCAATCTGCCCTCCCTTCTATCATTCCCCCTCTTATCCCCTTCCCCCTCCAGCTCACTTTCTTAAGGTTAAGGTTTTCTTAAGCGTCGGGTTTCTAGGATTCTGATTATGGGCCTTGGTGGTGGAGTTAGCAGTTGTGATATGAGTGGTAACTATTTGCTGTTACCAGGGTTTCTCTTCCTCATAGAGTCTGGATTTTGTGTTATTAGCAGAAATGAAGCTTTGATTTTTTGAATAGGGCTTCAAGATTTCCTAAAGCACCAGCTAAGCAAGGGAGGGTTTCTTTGAAGGTTTAGCATCATGTGATAGGAAAACATCCATCAGATCTGGGCTGGCCTACTTACTAGACAATGAGAGCAAACAGTGTGGGGAAAGCATTGAATTGTTCTTCAATTGGGTCGGATCTGGAATGAGAACTGTCTGAGAGGTAACTTCTTAGTTTCAGGGCATTGCATATAGCAGGGGTGGGAGAAGTTCTAAACCAAGGAAATTCCATAAAGCTTAGACTCAAGGAGTTTTGCATCCCATTCCCTAGTTTCTCATAGCTGGGACACCAATAGTTAGCTAAAAGTCAATGCTGTTGAGTCATTTCTGTTGGGTCTAACTCTTTGTGAGCCTATTTGAGGTTTTCTTGGCAGAAGCACTGGAATGGTTTACTATTTCTGTCTCCAGCTAACTGAGGCAAACAGGTTAAGTGACTTGCCCAGGGTCAAAAAGCTGGTAAGTGTGTGAGGCCAGATTTGAACTCAAGAAGATGAGTCTTCCTGACTCCAGGACTGGCACTCTATCTACTGCTCCACCTAGCTAGATTAATAGTCAATATACATTTATTAAATGCTACTTGCTATGTACTCAGTACTATGATAAGTGTTGGGGATACAAATATGAAAAAAAAGATAATCTCTGCCCTTAAAGAGTTTACAATCTAACAGGGGGAGGACACACATAGAAGGAAGTTGACAAATTGGTGGAGGAGGGGGAAGAGAAGGGACTGGACACAGGGTCATGGTGAAGAAATCAGTCAGAGAAATCCCAAAGTAGTGTAGCCAGGTGAGAGATGAGGAGATGTCCAAGCTGAGCTTCCTCCTTATATGGAAGTTTGGAATTTATGACTTCACCCTCCAACCAGAGAAACCAAGGGTATTCGTGAAGTAAAATACCAAAACTGATGAGACATGTCCTGCTTAAAAACTTCCAGTGTTTCAAATTCAAACTTTGCAGATTGCTTGCTGTCTTGGGAAGGGAGGGGAGGAAGGGAGAAAAATTTGGAGCTCAAAATCTTACAAAGATGAATGTTGAAAACTATCTTTACATGTAATTGGGGGAAAAAAACTATTAATGAATTCTGTGAAGTTTGGATTCAGTCAAAGGGCTTCACTTCAGGACCTAGAGGGCCATATGTGGCCTCGAGGATTCAGGTTCCCCATCTCTGGCCCAGACTTTTAGGTCTTCTTTCCTTCAAAGTTGCTATTTACCATGCCACTGTGATTTTATTCATTCATTCATTCATTCATTGCTTTTGGGGGGGGGGGAAGGCAGGGCAACTGGGATAAAGTGACTTGCCCAAGGTCACATGGCTAGTAAGTGTTAAGTATCTGAGGCTGGATTTGAACTCAGGTCCTCCTGACTCCAGAGCCAGTGCTCTATTCACTGTACCACCTAGTTGTCCCGACCTCTGTGACTCTATAGGGAGGTATGAACCTAAAATATAATTAGTACAACATAAACTGTGCTCTAATTCATTACAACATGTCCAGGTAATACTCTACTAACAAAATAAAACAAAAAGTCAAAGAATAAAAATGTGTTTATGTGTCTCCAAACATCATTTAGGGATGAAAAGTTCTCTAATTCCAACTGATATTTCTGTTTTCTGGATAGAAATATCCCTTAGGAGAAGGACAATGGATTAAGCTACTATCCTTTGAGGGAAACATACCTCAGGAAAATCCAGTCCCTTTTCCTCTAATTCAACACTCTTCAAGGAACTTCCTGATTCTGTAATTGGGTCCTCTGGTCCACTATCCAGCAAAAGGGAGTGTCCTAGGCAGGCAACTATTCTTCATTTTCCTTGAGGTATATTTCTATTTTAAGTTAATAAACTGCCTTCTGCTCTATAAATCAGTGTGGTATCTCATGAGTTTGTTTGGGTGTATTAGCTTCCAAAGCCCTATCACCTCTAGATGTTTTGAAAAGATCAGGTCTCCAGATCTGTGAAGCTAAGAACCAAAAGCTAGTCCCAAGGGTGAAGTCAGTTAGACTCATATACTTTGTGAGTCTCAGCTTGAACAGCAAGACAATCCCTCCTCTTTTATTATTGTCTTTTTAGGGATTATTGTAAATGATAAAAATGAACAACTTTGATGACAAAGAATTGACACTATTTGTCATAAGTGGAACGGTGGTCTGGTTTATGCACTGAATGCCTCAGATAGTATCTCCACACATGAAGGAGGCTAGGAATTGCTTCTAGGAATGGAGGTGACTTGGAGAGACTTTTGTTCATAGGTGGACATTCTGTAACACATTGGCTAACAATACGTTAAGGAGGAGACTCATTGGTTGGCTGTGAAGGCATTCAAAAAGACTTGCCAAATTTGACCACTTCCTCTTGGTCTTTCTTGGTGACTCCTTTGCTCTCAAGGTTCAAAAACAATGCTGGGAGGTAAGTGCTATTATAATCTTCATTTTCCAGATGAGGAAACTGAGGCAGATGGCAGTAAAGTGACTTGCCCAGGGTCCTGAAGCTAATAAGTGTTTAAGGGTTTGAACTCAGGTCTTTCTGACTTTAGGTTCAGCACTTTATCCACTGCACCACCTAGCTGCTCTCTGTCTGTCTCTGTCTCTGTCTCATATTTGTTGGTGTCTATCAAGTTCATAATTAAAAGGAAATTTGGGGAAAATTGGAAGATGTGTAAACTATTTTAAAAAAGTATGTGTGTGGAAATTTCACATTTTAAATAGTCAACTGATCTCCTAAACTGTTTTTAATGCAAGACTTCCTCTCTTCTCAGGATGACTTAATGCCAGACAGATTTGTCGGGTAATTCAGAAGTCCTTCAGCACCATTCACATAGGCAGATACTTCTTTCCTTACTTGCAGGGGTACTCTGGGAAATGTTTAACTGGCTCTCCCAAAATAATCAGCACACTTTTAAGTTTCATCTATATTTTCAACATCCTCTCTAGCATTTTCTTAAGTCTAAGGGGTCCGGTAAAGTGTGACCTGTCAGTTAAATCAGTCTGATCCTATTTTTGTATAGCCCTATGAGCTAAGAATGATTTTCACATTTTAAAATAAAGTTTTACTATATATATTTTTTGCTTTTTTTTTGGAGGGGCAATTGGAGATAAGTGACTTGCCCAAGGTCACACTGCTAGTAAGTGTTAAGTGTCTGAGGCTGGATTTGAACTCAGGTCCTCCTGACTCCAGGGCTGATGCTCTATTTGCTGTGCCACCTAGCGGCCCCGAAGTTTCATTATATTAAAAAACATAAAAACCATGCTTAGGTGGTGGTGGTCAAGCAACAGTCCTGGTTTGTGGATGCATAGTCTAGATGATCAACCAAACAAGAAATCAATCCCTGATTTGTAGTCTAATTTCCAAATTGTAAAAATTTGTAAAAATTTTTGTAAAATTGTAAATTTTGTAAAAAATTTTGTAAAATATTGGTAAAAATATCCATACAGGAAATTTAATATTCAGGCCCCTGCTTCTTGGGGCCATTTTCCACAACTGGAATCATTAGCAGCCTCTTTGGGGAACCTGTCTCATTCAGTGCTCTAGAACAGTCCTATTCTCCACCCTGTGAGGCAGAAAAGCATACCTTAATGGCCTCGATCTTGATTGGTTGAAGTATTGAATGTCCATTGGCCCAAGTATGAGACATTTCTCTTCTGATCCAGCTTCAAGTTTTCCCCTTTACACCCCATGATGAAGCCTGGATACACACAAGATAATGAGGGTCCTTTATCTAGAGAGCAACTGTGTATTTTTTTTTCTTTTTATGTGTTTTCCTTTTTTTTTTTTTAAGAAGGGGAAAGGCTAAGCGATTGGGGCTAAGTGACTTGCCCAAGGTCACATGGCTAGTGTTAAGTGTCTGAGGTTAGATTTGAACTCAGACCCTCCTGACTCCAGGACTGGAGCTCTATTCACTGTGCTCCCTAGCCACCCTGTACGTGTTTTCTTGATGCTTTAAAAAAAATACCGTTATTGTCCATTCACTCCACAGCACCATTCCCCGAAGGCCCCCCTTATAACAGTTAAGTATAGTCATTCAAAATGAATCAACACATTGGCCATGACTGAAAATATAGACCTTGATCCCATACCCTTCATCTATCCTCTCTCTGCTAAGAGGCAGGAGGCAAATTTTACTATTAGTTCCCTGAAGTCATGACTGCCGACAGGCCATTGAACTCTCTCACCCTCAGGGTTCTCTGATAGCCATTTTTCTGTGATCTACTCAAACCTCTACTGATTGGTTTACTTCAGTCTAGGGTTCTAGGGACCAGCACCCTATTTCTGTTTAACTACTCACCATTAGATTAGCTTAACAAAGAAGTATTTGTTTCAAAGATAGTACAAGAATTAATGAACAAAGACTTTCTCCTAACTTTTGGGACGCAATTTCTTCCTATACCATTCTCATCTTTGGGGAAGGAAGGAGGATTAGGTTCTGAGTTTAGTTCAGTCACTACATAGCATTATTCCCACTAAGTTTAAAATCAAAGGCCCACTAGGCTAATGTTCTCCTACCCTTTGTTCTCTAGGCTTTCACCGCTGGACTTGATGGAACTCCTGGAATAGATTCTTGAATTGCCTGATCCCTGTGGCACTAGCTCCTGGGTGAGAGACTTCCTCCCTGTACCTAGAACAAAAAAGGATGAAGGAAAAGGTCAAAACTCTAGATCCATCTCTTGAGGCCAAGTTACTTGCATGCCGCCATGGGCGGGAGGAGGGGAGAGGAGAGGAAGCAGGAGAAAATTTGGAACTCAAGGGATTGTGGAACTGAACGCTGTAAACTAAAAGTAGATAAACAAATTTAATAAAATAAAATTCAAAAAAAAGAAAAAAGAAAAAAGTTAAGCTTACTAGCTTCAGGACCCAAATAGATACCCTATTTACTCTAAAGAGGCCCCTTTACAACATCATGTTACTGGCGGGGAATGAAAGGAGTCCTTTAATCTCAGACTCAAATGCAAGAAAAGATTACATTACAATTATGTTCAACGCAATTTAGTGTTAAAGGAATTCAATATTTTCATGCTTTTTTGAGAGTTGGTAATCCATGCACTCTCAATAGCAAGTCTTTAACTGTTTGACATTATTACCAATAATAATAGCTAGCGTTTATATAAAACTGTAAGGTATGCAAAGTGCTTTACTCATGTCCCCGTTGATCCTCATGTTCACCCAGGGAAGTAGGTATTATTCCCCATTTTACAAATGTGGAAACTGAGGCAAGCAGAAGTTAAATGACACATCCATCTGCTGTAATACCTAGCTGCATATATTAACTAGAATATTTCACTAAACAAAACACCCTATTTTTGGATCAATCTTATAACTGAGTACTTAACAAAGTGCAATATAAAGTTTAAAAAAATGTGTATCTTACTTTTATTGATATCCTTTGCTTTTACACCACATTTATTTCTGAATATATCTCTGTTCTTCCCCATACACTGGGACATATTGCAGTTTGCACCTGCCCAGCTGAGTCCTCTATCTTTTGTCAACAAAGAAAAGGAGAGAGAAGAAAGCAGTGTAGGAAAATGAACCAACACATTGACCATGTCAAATGGATTTTCACTTGGGCTTCCAATTAAAAAAAAAAGTTTAAGTCATCCTTCAGGACTGTTCTTACAACTGAACGTTTTGATATTTAGGAAATTCCTTTGAAACGTCCTAAGTTTTCAGAGTAAATGACTGGACAGAACCCACTGTAAGTAGGAAAACAGAAATATTTAAAAAGTTTTTTTTTTTAAAATTTAGGTCTTTCCAGAAAAGTTACAAGATAAACCCGCAGATTCTCTTATAATGGATTCTTAAAGACTTGTACTGTGCCCTTATCTATTGGAGATCACATCTATCTACTATTGTGTTACTACTGAGGGGATCTGCCCCATGGGATGATGGAGATAAGAAGTTAAAAGAGGATGTCATTTATATTAAGAAAAGTAATGTAGTGGGGGAAGAGTGTCTTCTGTTTCCACTCCCTGGAAATAATGAATAATATGTCAATAGAGTTCCAACACCTGCTGGGGATTCATGTACAGAATCAAAACCTAATCAGAGTAGAAACCATTTGTCAGAGAATTTTTCTCAAAGGTGGGTTATTCATTCATAAAGAGACAACATAACTACAGAAGGATGTTGACTTTTGCAATTATCATCCCTCCTGTCCTATGGACCTTGAAGGTTTACAAAGCATTTTAATTATAATAACTCTAGGTGGTGGGTAGCAATGGATATTCCCATTGTACAGATGAGAAAAGTGATGCCCAGTGGCTTGGGAAGCCTGAGTTTTTCCCTTTCTAGGGAGAACTCAATTGCCGGTCATTAAATATTTGAAGGCTTACCAGAGAGGGGAAGACGAATTAGTTTTGTTCTGCTTTGTAACTTGTCATCTCTCCTGATGCTGCTGCTTCTCCCCACTCTCCTTCTGAGCTGGACTTCCAAGCAACCCCTCTACCTCCAAATCTTAGCTTATTTAGTTTTAAGATTCACTCTGGGGCAGAATTGCCCAGTTGGCAGGTCAGTCCTCACCTCCATCTCTAGATGTAGCTATTCCCAGGCCCCTTCTCCTTGTTGAATCATCTACCCATATTGGCCAATGTAAGCATCTTACCATCTGCCCTGCTCAGAGTGCAAACCTTTTCACAATCTGTTCACCTCAGTCAGGAAACAAAAATCAAATCAATACCACTTTGTTACTGAAACATTCTGACAATTAGCTCTGTCTGTCTACAATCCCTACGACTGCCTAGAGACTAGTGATCTCCAACATGGGCTGTGTACACCCCGGGAGTATGTAAGTGAACCCATTAAGATATTGGGAAGAAAATATTAAAACTCCTATTTTTAATCTAAAAAATTAAGTTTACTAATAATTATTTTACAAATCTACACTAATGCCCTCATTCAGTTCACATCAGACTGTCGTTGTTGTTTGTCCTTCCTTCTTGAAGAGGACCATGACGTCAAGAAGGTGTTGCTATGACTTGCAAACCAGTTGGATTTAAGTGAGGCTGGGCTGTGCAAAGTCACCAGCTTCACTCTCTCCTCCAGAGCCATTTGATATAGATCAGGACAATTGGAAATGCCCCCAGATGCAGTGGGAGACCTTGACCTTTTAAAGTTAAGGTCTTAATTCCAAAAGACTCATGATGGAAAGGATATCCACATCCAGAGAAAAAGAACTACTTGAGTTTGAATGCAGATTGGAGCAAACTACTTGCTCTCTCTCTTTTGTGTTTTGGGTTTTTTTTTTTGTTCCTTCTTTCTTGTTCATTTCATTGGTTTATAATTCTTCTTCACAACCTGACTAATACTTAATGCTAAGGTATTGGTAGAGCCTGTATCAGATTGCATGCCGCCATGAGGGAGGGGCAGGGGAGAGGAGAAGGAAGGAGAAAAATTTGGAACTCAAGGGATTGTGAAACTGAATGTTGTAAACTAAAAGTAGATAAACAAATTTAATAAAATAAAAAAATTTAAAAAGAAAAATAATAAAGTTAAGGTTTTCCCCAGATCTGAGTTTGACTGAAGCAATGACCAGACTGTCACTTGTCATATATAGCACTTGGGGTAGTCTGAGGGAATAAGGGGAGGTTCATGATTTGAAGTAACTGACTTTTTTTTTTTTAACTTTTGTGCGTTGGGACATATTGCAGTTTGCACCTGCCCAGCTGAGCAAATTTACAGATTATGTCTAATTTTACCTTAATGAACCCTCACAAATTGAACATGTGGCTTAAAAAGATTTCTGGGAAGAAATCACAGATTGGAGATAATGTTAATAATTTGAGTACAATAGAACAAGAAAATGGGAGCGCTGACTTTATCAGCTACATTAAGAAGTAAAAATTATACTCTAAGTAGATCTGATAGGAAGTCAGCCAAAAAAAAAATCGGAATTTCCCAGCAGAATACGAAAATGTTCATTGTTAACAAAAGCAGATCTAAATCCACATTTATACCCATTCTTATTCACAATGACTATCTAGTTTTTTAATTGCATAAGTAATCTACCTCCTGGATGATTATGATAGGAGTTATGAGTCATTGTACCATACCTTAAATCTTGGTCAAACGGGTATTTCTAATTCTTTCTCTCATAGCATTTGGTGAAGAATCATCAAGTAAGGGGCTCTAGGCATCCTTCTCCATCTCTGAAGTCATATGACCCTTCAAGAAATGGGTCTGAGTCTTTGGCTTTTCTGTTCACTCTTCTCTGTTGTAAGTCTGGGGAGTAGAGTTCTCCAACCATGAGAATCTTGGAGTCAGGGTTGCATTTTGCAACAAGAATATCCTGAGGAGCTAGGAGGTATTTTTAGGAGTGACTTTTGAGACTCCAGCCCAGTGGAAGGCATCCTGAATTCATGCTGCAATGGGACGGGAATTTGGTGGAGCAGTACCATATAGGAACTGAAGTCAGTTTTGAATCTTCTACTTAAAAAGCTGGGGTGCTGAGAGGGAAGAGAATACCCTAGGGGACTGGAGACAATGTTTGCACATTTATTCTTGCTTTGTCTTTGAACTATACTTTCCTTCAGAAAAACTGATTGCTGCAGCTATGTGGTTAAATGGAACTGGGGTGTTAGTCAAAGAATCCCAACGAAGAGAGAACAGACACAGCCTTATGCCTGTGTGGCTTCAAGCTGACGGCAAAGAGAAGAGATACCTACAAACTCCTCAGGGTACCCCGGATCCCTGGGGGAAGATGGAGCTTGCTTGGTTCTGGAAGAGAGAGATTTTGTTGAATTGTAGGGTTGTAAAGTTTACTTTTGGGTGGTTAGTTCTCTGCCACAATAAAGACTTTGGAGGACTGAAGGTCAATGAAATTTGCGTGCATCTTGGTGAGAATGCATTACCCGGAGTTCTCTGGGTTTCTGAGTTTTTGCCATTGAGGGGAAGCCACATGGAGAGATAGGCAAGCAGAAGGAAATGGGTCCATGTCCAGTTCTATGATTCTCCAGCCAAACCCAGCAGGGAACTTGGGACTGGTGTACTGCCCTCCTGACACTGAAGGCAGGCAAAACAGGGGAGCTGAGGTCTTGGGACAGAGTGGACATGAGATGAAGTTGCAGAGAGCATGAGCTGAGAGTGCCACAAGGCAGAGGAACCAAGGGGCCAACAGGAGGGGCAGAGAGCAGGGTAGGCAGAATCAGCAGTAAGAGGTCCAAGGCACAGCCCTTTCTGACCCTGGGCTTGTGTGGGGAGCTGCCTGGAGAAGTTCTTGCTCCCTTACTGACACACTATTTCCTGTGCCCTGCTTTGACCAGTAGGGATAACAGGAAAAAATTGTAGCCCAAGCTGCAATTCAGTTGTCCTGTCTCTCCATTTTTTTTCTGCATTATCTGACACCCTTATTAAATTGCATGGCTATTAACTGATTCTTCTAAGTTCCTGGTTTGAGTTAGAGAAAGGAAACCAGACCACTTCTCCACAGGGAGTAGAAATTTCTCTGGTGTTAAAATTCTCCCTGGTGTTCGTCCAGGTTGGGAATGGGCTGATTGGAAAAAGGATTTCTGCATTGTGGCAATTTACCAGCTAGACTTTGAACTTGGAGAGAAAATTACTAAGGAGATGAGCCTGGGGGCAGAGAAGATTGGCAATTAGTATGGTTGTCCCCCAGTGCATCTTTTGGCTCTGCTGCTGGTACCTAGTCTTGCCAAGGTTCTCAATGACTACCTAATACACATACACAACCCCCACCCACCCATATCTTTGCTGCAAATGAGTGGGGATCTCCCACTACCTAAAATAGTTCCTCACCTATTTTGGGGGTGTAATAAATGTTTGTGAACTTGAAAGGGTCCAACAAGCTCTTCTCCAAAACCTCAAATAGGTCAGAGTCAAGGGCAAAGAGTATACGTATAGGGAAGACAGGAATAATGCTGGAAAATGAGGAGAGGTGGTGCAGTGAATAGAGCACCCAGGGCTTGGAGTCAGGAACATCTGTGTTCAAATCTAGCTCTTAATACTTAGGAACTGTGTGACCTTGAGCAAGTCACTGGAACTGTTTGCCTCGGTTTCTTCATTTGTAAAATGGAAATAAAAATAGCACCTACCTCCCAGGGTTGTTGTGAGGATTAAATGAAATAATGTTTGTAAAGTGCTTAACATGGTATCCAGCAAAAAAATTAGATGCGATGTAAATGTTAGCAATTATTACTATAATTGCATTACATAGGGGATGGAACACTGCCCTTAAAAGTCAACCAGAAGAGGTTCAAATCTTGCTTCTCTCGTTTGCTTCTCTTCACAGCTATTTCCTGGCATAAAGTAAATGCCTAATAAATGCTGGTTGACTGGTAATATAAATGTAAGCTTAAACAATGAACTGTTAGCTGGTAAATACTGGTCCTTAAGGAACTAGAAGTTGTTTTTAACACATTGCTCTAGTCAGCAGACAGTAACAGATGATTCCAGGGACTCCTTGCCTTAAGGGAGTTACGTTTGTTCCAGGAAGGCGAACTTGATCACTGTCTTGTTTTATAGAGGATCCAGTCCGGTGTCTTGGGTCCTGTTGAACCTGGGTCACTTGGTGAAGGCAGCAGCTGCTCCCTGGATTGGTCCAGAGAATCTTGCTCTCTGTCCTGTTCATTTTGAAAGCCCTGTTTGTTCCTGGCCCACACTAAGCCCCAGTCATTCTTCAATACTAACCCTGCTTGTCTACCTGAGTTCAGAGATCTAGCTCTCTAGATGCCCTGATTACCTTTCCCCGCCTTCTGTGGCTGCTCCATAACTGAAGCCCAATCCTGCTGCTTGATTCTTCTTTTTCTTCTAAGCCTGCCCACTCACTATACACTCTAGATAGACCCTGAAAGTGCATTTTCTACAGTTTATCCACAAAAGACATTTGGACTAGATAAACTCTCGGGATGTGATAAAGCATTTGGACAGAGGATATGGGACTGAATCCCAGTTCCTGCACTCACTACTGGTGAAGCCGAAGCCCTAGGGCAAGTCACTTACCCTGAGGCCTCAGGTTTCCTAATTGTAAAAAGTAGGGGTGGGACTGGATGACTTCTTAGGTCTCTTCTGTTTTATGATCCTAAATAACAAGAAATAAAAATTGCAGAGAAAAGTTTTTTGCACCATTATAGCACATAAACTCAATTTTTACTCCTCTGACCCCTTTTAGGCCTGGAGCCCCATATGGCCTTTCTTTGCTCCCTTACAGACTCTCACAGAGAGAATCCAAAGATTTGTGCCCTATCTGCCCATATGGGGATATCCTAAAGCAGTTCTTGTGGGTTGCTTTACAATTCCAGCTTTCTCACTTAGCAAACTGAAAGGTTTCCTGACTTCTACATTCTGAGGGAATCACTATACAACTAACTTCTTCTTGACCCCAACCAAGACAAAGATAGGAACCTATAAACAGGCAAAAGATGTGTCCTCCGGGTCTCAAAAATGTAAGGTAGCACCCCTGCAAAAGTCCCAAAGTCAAGACTGTCATGCAAGATTCCCTCCTACCAAGTACGGGCTGAACGGGCAACAGCTCCCACACCATATTAACTTTGAACAATGTTTCTGGGGGCTTACAGTTCCCATAAATATAGCTTAAGAAGGTGCTCTACAATTTATAGGTTTTAGCCTTGAGTTTATGGTATTGTCTCAGTGCTGTGAAAATCTAAATTGATCTGCATTTCTTCCTAGGAAGAAGCAGCCGAATTTCTCTCTCTCCACCTGACTGGTGCCACCTGAGTTCCAAACAGGTGCTTTTAATTAGCCATCCATAGAAACAATGGTTACCAAGGCAACTCTAGCGTTGTCCTTGACTTCCAACAGAGAGGCAGGCTTCCCCACCTCCTCTCTCCATACATGGTCTGAAGGAGCAGGAAGATGAGAGGAGGGGGGAAATACCCAAGTGCAACATTTTAAGCTTCTTAACTATGTTGGCTCGGCTCTGAGTCAGTTGTGTTCCCAGAATCTTGGGCTTAGGGGAAACCATCTGCAGCCCCCGCTGTTGCTAGGCTGACAATTCAGGCTGTCCCACCTGTTCCCTGGGGCTTGGGTTGGTCTTCTTCTTTCCACATAACAGTCACACATGGTTCTGCTGTTAGGGAAGAATATGGCCTCCTCATGTCTGTGGGGTCCCTCTTTCCTAAGTCCCTCTGCAGCCAAAGCCATCACAATAGCCCAGCCCCTTGAGTCATTGGCTGAGTCACAATGGACAATGTGGGACTGAACTGAGTCCCTTCCAGCTTTTTTGACTGTGACTCTACTTGGGGATCAAGATTTAGCCTTTCGGACTCATTAAGATGTAGGGAAAACACAGAATCCCAATGAACATTGATTAAGCACCTTCTATGTAGCAGAGTGCTCTGGGAATATAATGTCAAAAATGGACAATCGTTGCCTTCAACAAGCTTACGTATTCTTCAATTCAGAATTTCAAGAGTCAGAAGGAATCTCTGTATCCATTTGGTCCAATCTAAACCTGAACATGAATCTCAATATATTTGACAATCTTGACAAGTTGTTGTCTTATTTTTGCTTGAAGACCTCCAATGAAGGAGCCAGCCCTGAACCCCTTAACCATGTTAGCATCCTAGGACACCAAGAGCAAGCTTGCAGGGACCTGACCTCTTAAGCCCAGGGCTTTGTCCCTTGTTAACTTCCAAATCTTAGCTTGATCACTGAACAAGACAGATTCTTCAACTTCTAGATCCCCTGAACTGGCTTGGTTCCCAAAGTTTAGAGTTCTGCCACCCTGTTCCCTAATTCCCTTTCCCTCCTTTGCTGGATGCATCGTAACCATATGGCCCCCAAAGTGGAACCCTTCTCATCTCTGATACCACACCTCTTACGCTGAAAGAGAGACCTTTAAAAACAACTTTGTTTTTACTTCTTTTGATTTATTCCACATTTATTTTGTATTGCATTTCTCAAAACCTCTCTCACTTACACTTCTAAAGAAAATACTTGTTGATTGTTCAATGACATTACATCCATTGTCTTGACCACAAAGTTTAGTCCTTAATGTGACCTTAGATTGTCTTCTGATTTCTTCAAGCGTGTAAACCAAATCAGAGGGGTGCTTACCCCAGCACTTAAACACAGTGCTAGGCAACTAGAATCATAGAATTTTAGAACTGGAAGGGACTTCAAGGATCATCATCAATAAATCCTTGTTGACTTGTTTTGATGTTGTCATCATTAGCCTGTTCCTTTCCAGTTTTAAACATACACAGTTCCCAGTAAAATCACACAGTGAGTCGGTTACAGAGCTATGGGTGGGATGGGGTGAGGTGCAGGGGTGGGGTGGGGTGGGGTAGGAATGTGAGTAGTCTTGGAGAAAATGATGCTGGCTTGAAAGACTGGAGCAATATTCATATTTGGCCTGGGGAAGCTCCCTGGTAATTGGATGATTATGGAGATAATCCCCTGTATAGGCTCTCCGAGGTAAAGATTAGAAAAACATAAGCCAACTAAGGTCCTTTCCAGATTTAAACCTATGATCCTATCATTTGATGGCATCAGGGATGTTAGCATTCAGCTAGGGCATGCAGCAAAATAGGAATTTGTTTTCTACTTGAGCTATGAAGTCCTTACCTCCATTACTTTCCTGCCTCATTAAGGACAACCAAAGGCAATATTTTTTGCCCTGCTTCCTTCTCCATTTGCAATCTGTAAAGGACAAAAGGTTTAAAGGCAATTTGTTTACAGACCATTAAAACCAGTTATGACTTTGCTGAGCATCAAAGGGGATCAGCGATACAAAAGAACAAAATTGGTTTTCTTTTTCTTCTGTTTATTTCATTTTTATTGAATGTAATTTCAGGGAATGACAGTTAACTGTCAACATTGAACTTTCAAATTTCTCTGATGCCCAAATGCTGATAGCAAATTCTGATATCATTTCAGCATTTTCTGGTAGGTTTAAAAATTCTTCAGAAAGCATTAAATATAAAAGGACTAGTTTTCAACAGTCTCACTGATTTCCTCTATTCTGATGTGACAGGTGATGCTAAGAAATCTTTACATTTATTTCTCTTTATGAGAAATGAGATTACTCCCTCAGTAGCCTTCTGTCCTCTCCCATCTCATAGTAATTTCTAGAAATCTAGACTCTCACTTTTTGATCTCCAGGAATCAGGGAAGTATAAGCAGGGTAAGGGGGTTCTGGAATGGATAAGGGAGTCCCAGTGGAAGACAGCCCCAGCATGCCTGACAACACCTCTTAGTCATTGTAGTAATCCAGAAAACAGAAATATATATATTTTTTACATTCACTGGCTGGCTATTCCCTAGCCACACTCTTCCTGCCTGGTATTCCTTCCTTTCTGCTCTGCCTTCTCTTTGGAACCCCTTCTCCAGGCCCCCCCCCCCCCCCCACCATATGTGCAATCTTATATGGCTTCAAATCAGAAGTTTCCAGTTTCTAGTTAAGTGGTTCCTCTCTGCCTGTGATCTGAGGTATGAAACCAATTAAGACCCACTTAAGCAGGACCTTACTTCTCTATTTTGCTTATGAAATACCTGGCCCTCTTCAGCTTCCTGAACATGGAATGAAACTGGACCTAGGCATCTCAAGGAGAGCTTAGTGTAACGCTGGCCAAGTCCTGGAGTAGCCACCTGAAAGACCATGCTGGATTCCCCCCAATTTCTATAGCCTGAATGCCATTGTATCTGAGGCTCTGAGGACTGCCTGGTTTTACTTCTTTCCTCTTCACTGCATCAACACTAGCTCTAGTGTGAAGAGAAGACAGGCTGGCTCCCCTAGGAGCCTCCCCTTGTTTTCTCTGCTCCCTTTACCATGCACCATTGGGTATTTTCAGTTAAGCCCAGAAGCCTTTCTTTAGAGGAGCAAACAAAAGAGCCCACTGCCTTCAGCATTAAATGGGCCATCTAAGTCTTCTTTGAGGCCCCTTTAATAATAGTGTGCTACAGAGACACTTCAGGAGAACTCAAATGCAAGAGGTGCAAAAAGAGAGAGACATTAATATGGAAAAAAGAAAGCCCTTCAGATGCAAAATGAATGTTCCATAATTAGAAAGGGTCACATGTGTGAATAGCTCAGTTGCCTTTGAACAGGCCAGCAATGACAGTGAGCTTGCTTCTAGGTCACAAGCTGTATTCCTACCTTTGTCCCCAGAAGATCATCTACACAAGACCTCAATAGAGTCTGGGAGGTGGAACTGGCTGTTGGGATAGAGCACCATAAGGAAGAATCCATAGTTGTAGGAACTAATTCCAAAGTAGGAAGAGTTGACCAGTCTATCCCATCTCTTGTCTGAAGGTGACAGATTTTATCGAGGGTCTAAGGAAGTCACAGAGGAGAGACTTCTGCTGAGGTCATTAAGCTAGGGATCATGAGCCTAGCAGAACGAGGTTAGTAGCACTCCAGAATGGAAGAGCACCATTACCCCGCAACTGAAGAGAACCTAGTACCACCCAGTAGAGCCATTGGCTCAAGGTAGTAAGAGACTGTGACTGCCCATAATGGATCTGCCTATTTAATAGAGACACTACTTCCAGAGAAGAGCCCAGTGATTGAGTCACCTGTCCAGACTAACCCAGCAACAGCTGCCATGTTATTCTGTTCCAGCAGTTTGCTTGCTCCTGTCTGAAAATAGCTTCTCAGTGGCAGAGAGACCTGCCTGGCCGTTTGGCAGTAGTTTAGCAATAGAGTGACCTGTCTAGCTCAGCCCAGCAGTATCTGTGTCTAGTGGTCAAGCAAACTGTCTAGTTCAGTCTAGCAGCTGCTGAGCCTAGTGAGGAACCAAGTCAGAAGCTGATGAACCGACTTGACCCAGCCCATGAGCAGATTCAACCATCCAGCCAAGAAGAAGTCATACCCTGTAAGGACCAACCATCTATTGAAGATGTCAACTGAATAGTGCTGTAACTCATCCATTGACATTGACATGACACTATGTCCCACAGAAAACTTGGAGAGGACCCTCCAGAAAAAGAAGATATATTAAGGCCCTGAAGTTCCAAAGTAATGAGTTGCTTTGGCCATATGCATTCCCTACGTGTATGCCTCACTACTATTCTTTTAAGTTTGTACCACACTCTTCCCCACTATTCCTGTGTACCCAGTATATGTTTGTGGGAGATTGCACTCCTATGTTTTTTTGGCAATACTTTATAACTAGTGTTTTTTATTATTCTATTTGAGTAAATGCCTTTGTTAGAGAATAAATTGAGTCTACTGGCTGATTGTTAAAGGGAAATACCCCAGTGGGGACTCAAGACCTAATCAGTGTTAATAGATCAGTTACTCACACAGTTATCCCTAGAGCCATGAAATAAGTAGTAGCTACTCTTCTGGGACTCAAATTGCCATTGCCAGTCTGGGAGAGTGACCCCAAAGGGGGTATTTTGTTAGCAATACTCTAGAGTTATACTTCACTACTAAATAAGACCATTTAAAATATCAAAGGCCAGCAACATGGTCAATCTAACAGCACTGAAATAGGGTAGATGCCATACAATTCTTATGGGTTGGATTTATGTGTAGAATGGATGTGTTTAGATACCCAAACAGTTACTTTATGATGTGTTGAAGGAAGGGGGAACTATAAGTTGGCTGGACTGGTGAAACATTTTAAGGTTACACAGGGGCAGGACTTTAAATGCCAAAGAATACCCATGAACTATCCAAAATACTGTGTATCTGATCATTTTACCTAAGAGGTAGAGTTCAATAAGCTTTCTTGTTCTATTTAAGCCAAGGAATCCAGAGAAAAATAAGTGGTAAAGGCAGTCCCAAATAGTGGTGAAGGCTTTAAATAGCCTTATAATGGGCAGTTTAAAGCCTAAGAAATCTTAAGTTATAGAGAGGTATTTCTGCAACACTTTGTAGTCAGATGACAGCATCTCTGATAAGGAAGGAAGAGGAAATACAGCTAGAGAGAGGTTAATTGATCATGTGTCAATTGGCATAAATAGGCTGAGAACAGTTCATCAGGGTGGGCAGAACCTGATGTTCTTGCTCTATCATGCCATCACCAATAATGGTAGCTAAGGAGCCCAGGAGAGGAAACACTTACAAAGAACAGATTAACTGCTGCCACAAACACAATAACAGTCTTGAGTCTCACACAGGCACAATAGGTGCTGTGGCATACTGGAGAGAAAGTAGCTCTTGGAGTCAGGGAGATGAGTTCAAATTCTGCCTCTGGAATATACTTGGGCAAATCTTAACCTCCCTGTGACATATGCAACTTTGTTTTTATTTTCTTACTTTTCCTTTTTTGTGTATGTAGTTTTTTTGGATAGTATTTTACCTTTTTTTTTTTCCAATTACATGTAAAGACAATTTTAAATATTCATTTAAAAAAATTTGAGTTCCAAATTATCTGCCTCCTTCCCTCACCACCTCCTCCCTAAGATGGTAAACAATTTGATAAAGGTTATATATGTGCAATCATGTAAAACATATTTCCACATTACTCATGTTGTGAAAGAGGAAACAGGCAAAAAGAAAAGAATCACAAAAAATGAAGTAAAAATAGTAGGCTTTGATCTGCATTCAGTTCTTTCTCTGGAGGTGGATAGCATTTTCCATCATGAATCCTTTGGAACTGTCTTAGATTTTTGTATTGTTGAGAATAGCTAAGCTATTCACAGTTGATCATTGTACAATATTGCTATTACTGTGTATAATGTTCTCCTGGTTCTGCTCACTTCAATTTGCATCAGTTCATATAAGTCTTGCCAGGTTTTTCTGGAACCATCCTGTCATCATTCCTTATATCACGATAGTAATCTATCACAATCATCCTATACACTTAAAAAAATGCTTCACTGATGCTTATTCTTTCATTTTTTTCTGCCTCACTTTCCCTACCTTCCCTCTTCACACTCTCTTGCAATCAGTAAACATAATCAAGCAAAGCAAACTCACACATTGGACATGTCTGAAAATGTATATTCTGTTCTTCACTTCCATTTAAGAAGTGGGAAACATGCTTCATTTTGGTCCCCTGGAGCAGGGGTGACAAACCCAAATAGCATCATACATAAGGATCACTGTGGGCACACAGTGACTTAGAAAACCACATATGAATATGACTTATTATGTTTTACTTTGTTTAATACTTCCCAGTTCCATTTTAATCTGGTTTGGCTCACTCTGGAGTGTTGTGGTCTGTGTGTGGTTTGTATGACATGTGGTCTGTATGTGGCATGCATGACATCTTTGCTTTGGAGTAATTACTGGTTACTGCATTGAAGAGAGTTCTTAAAGCTTGCAGAGTTATTTTCCTCTATGCCGTTATAGTCATCATATAAATTATTTTTCTGGCTTTGCTTACTTCATTCTAGGTCAGCTTGTACAATTTCTCCCAGGTTTAAAAAAAATATCCTTTTTGTCGTTTTTAATGATGCAGTGATTCTGTTACATTCATATACCACAAATTGTTCAGTGATTTCTCTAAAGGCATCTCCTTAGTTTCCAATCCTTTGCTACAACAAAAAGTGCTATCAGGGGCAGCTAGGTGGTGCAGTGAATAGAGCACTGGCCCTGGAGTCAGGAGGACCTGAGTTCAGATCCAACCTCAGACACTTAACGCCATGTGACCTTGGGCAAGTCACTTAACCCCAATTGCCCTGCCCTCCTCCCTGCAAAAAACACCCCCCCCCCCCAATCAACGACAACAAAGAGTGCTATCAGTATTTTTTGTACATGTACATCCTTTCCCTACTTCTTTTAAGTTTTGGGGGTATGATTTTTTTTTTAGGGGTGGGGTGAGGAGAAGTATCATTTTAAATTGCTTTCTAAAATGGCTTTGTCAATTTATGGTTTTCATCAACAATGTCTGTCCTCTCACATATCCTCCAACAACTGTTATTTTCATTTTTTGGCATTCTTGCCAATCTGATGGGTATGAGGTGGAACTTTAAAATTATTTTAATTTGAATTAAATCATTATTTGGAGCATTTTTTCTCTTGGTTGTTGATAACTTGAATTTCTTTTTTTTGAGAACTGTTTACCTCTTCATGGCCTTTGATTATTTATCTACTGGGGAAGTGACCCTGAGTTACTGAAACAGCATGCCAGTGAAACATAAGGTCTAGTAGTCTTAACAAGCCCTAAAGGCTTCTAGTACAAACCTGGAAATAGAACAGGTTGTTCTTAACCCTTTTTTTTTTTTAATATCATGGACCGCTTTGGCAGCCTTATAAAGCCAATGAGCTGTTTCTCAGAATAATGTTTTTCTAATACACAAAATAATATTCCAAAGGAACTAAATTACATTGAAAGTTATCAAAATAGCAAACAAACTCAGATTACAAGGTCATACACCTCAGGTTAAGGTTTCCTGCCATATTTGTCGTCTGGGAACTAGCTTATCTCAAGTTCAGGGACTTGGAAGGTTAGCCTCGGTATTGTATCTGAGGGATTTATTTTCAGAGAAGTTGATCCAGTTCTCCCATTATTTAGTACCAAATGCTCTCTAAATAGATAACTATATACACTAGAATTGAAAACAATCCATAAATAAAGCTTATGTATCACTTTTTCAAGTTTAATAAGACTCTGTAAAAACTAATTTCAAGAAAAATGATGTATTTGCATATACGTCGATTCCTTCCACATTATCTTAAAAAATTTATTTTATTTTTAGATATGAATTATATCCCCCCTTTATCACAAATTGAGAAAGCAAGAAAAACATAACTTTGTTACGAATGTGTATAGTCAAGCAAAAATGTCCACATTGGCCCATATCAAAAAAAGAAAAATCATGCTTCTGTCTGTACCCGAGTCCACCCCCTCTATATCAGGAGTTGGGTTCATCATGAGTCCTTTGGATTTGTTATGGATCACTAAATCAATCAGAATAGCTAAATCTGTCACAATAGATTGTTGTTACAATATGGCTGTCCCTGTTCTGGTTCTGTTCACTTCACTCTGCATCAGTTCATATAAGACTTCCCAGCTTTCTCTGAAATTATCCCCTTCATTGTTTCTTACAGTAGAATAATATTACAACACATTCATATACCATGACTTGTTCAGCCATTCCCCAATTGATGGGAATACCCTCAGTTTCCAATTCTTTGCTACCACAAAGAGCAGCTATAAACATTTTTGTGCATATGGGTTCTTTTCCTCTTTGATTTCTTTAGGGCATAGATCTAATAACCCAGTGATGATATGTTGAAGGATATGCTTTAGCTAGAATCCAGGTTACAAAAAAAAAAGTTGAAGTATAGGTTTCTTCCTTGTGCTTTAGGAAGAATCTTATTCTGGCCCTATCCTTACTTGCATAGTTGCCAAATACCAATGTCCCCATATCAAATTCTGAGATAGAATAACACAAATATGCTGTCCTAGTTTTTGTCTTAAATATAAAGAGTTCCATCCCTGGCATATGTTGGTCATACTTCATCAGTTTTCTCCCTCACTAGAGATTCTAGGGCAATAATCAAGGGGAGGCAACATGTTATCTATTGCTTCCACTACTAAATCTCTGAGAAAGCTATGGTGGTAAGAGAAAAAGAGAGGGTAGGAGAAAAATTTAGCCACCACATGGCTAATTTTGCTCATTTATTATGCATGCATGCATAGAAATGAGAGCTGAAATCTGTGAAACATTTTATCTTCATATTTCCCAGAGCCCAGGGGGCCTCATGCCTTTGCACAGATGGTCATCATTTATACAATTATAGCTGGGGGATTTGGGGATTTTGATTAGTGGCTTTTTGATTCAGGTAACATAGGAAAGTCATTGTTCATGACCTGAATTTTTAAAAACAGTTTTCCTAAGTCAGTCTCCAAACTTTAAGACATGCTATATGAGTGCAGTAATCAGATCAACATAAATCCAGGCTTTTTGTTAGGGCAATTAAGTGCTGCAGTGGATAGAATGTTGGGCCTGGAGTCAGGAACACCTCAATTCAAATTTGGTCTGGGCAAGTCACTCAACCCTGCTTGCCTCAGTTTCCTCGTCTGTAAAATGAGCCAGAGAAAGAAATGGCAAATCACTTCAATATCTTTGCAAAGCTAATCTCAAATGGGATCACACACACACACACCAGCAGGAGCAGCAAGAACAACCACAACCACAAGAAGCAGCAAAAGTCCTTTATTCCATACTTTAGATACAGGGGCATTTTGATTCAATTGATAGGTCAACAGACACAGGAAGTCAGAAAAATGCTTTTATTATATTCAAAAGGTACTGAGATATTTTTGGTTGTAACTACTTATAAAACTGTCTAAAGCATTGGGGGCTTGCTATCTGAATTGGTGAAATCACAAGTCTTTTGAAATTGAGTAATATTTGTATATGCAAAATCTTACAGAGTGTACACAATTCTAAGGTGATCAGAACATTTAGTAACTGTCTATATAGAACAGATTAAGACCAATGTTGAAGGGGAAATATAGCTGTCGTCCCTTTTCCAGTCATTTTTATACTAAAATAGGTTATTCCTTAAAGGGCTGTTTCTCTGTTAGAGTGAAGATTACTGTGTTACTTGGAAGCTCAGCAAATTTTTAGTGATTCTTAAGTCATCTTAATTGTAATAATATTTAAATGCTTTGAAGTTTGCAAAGCACCTCGCAAAGCATCTCATTTGAATGTTATAACATTCCTGGGACAGGTTCCTAAGGATGAGGTAGGCACATATATTATCACCTGCATTTCAAAGATGAGAAAACTGAGGTTAATCTATTTATCCATTGTTGTAGAGCCAGGTCTTCCTGACTCCTACTCCAACACTCTATGCACTGAACATGGGCATCAAACATGGAAACCCCTAGGCTACATGTGGCCCACAATACTCCTGTGTGGCCCAAACCTGATTAAAATGTAGTTCTTCTCTGATCTGAATGTGCTATTGTATTAAAGAAATGCATAAACATATGTGGCTTTCTATGTCAATATGTGGCCTGTAGGGATTCTTCTGTATGGTATGGTGACCTCTATTTCTACTTGAGGTTGACACTTCTGCCCTACATTAATGCTGCTTTCTGAACCCTTTGCTTGTGTGAGACTTGGGCAACCAGGAAGAGGAGAGAAAGTGGAGGTGGTTCTGTGTCATTCAAGAGTAGATACCATGGTGGGATAAATGGGAAACTCTGTTGTCTTGCTCTGAGGACCTTGTTTTGGTGCCTTTCGGTGTGTTTTCTTTTACATTACTGTGGTCAATATGTCAACTGTGCTCTCCTTTCTTTTTTTAAAATAAATATTACTAATGCCTTTTGTTCTTACATCGTACTTATTTTTGGATATAACTCCCAACTCAATCCTGCAATCAAACCCTCCCTGAGAGTCCCGCCTCTCTGATGGGGGAAGGGAGGCGTATTTCATTGTCTGTGCTTGCAGGCCGCTACTGCATTTTTCAATTACTCAGATTTGTTTTTAAGAATTATTTTTTTCAATTTGTAGCCATTATGCATACTGCTAGCTCACCTGGCATGAATTCATACAGATTTTCCATGTGTCTTTGAATTCATCATATCTGTCATTTCTTACTGCACAAGAATATTCCACTAGTCATATACCATAATATGTTGAACTACTCCCTAATTGAAGACAACCACTTTGTTTCCAGATCTTTCTTATCACAAAAAGTTCTGTAACTTTTTGTGTTTTTTCTTAGGGTAAACTGCCAGGTTACATATTTTTAGGATTAAAAATAAATGGAATTAACCTTAGCTCTACAGCATTCCACGATGATGGGACTTTACAAATTCTCCCATTCTTTTATATCTCCTTCCTTCTCCCTCACCATGGTCCTCTTTTTGTGAGACACAAGAGTCAATAAACCTTTTAAATGACTGGTTGTTCAGTTATTTATTCTGACTCTTTGTGACCCCCATTTAACAATAGGAAACCAATACTACTCATAGGTTTTTCTTAACAAAGATACTGGAGCAGGGTTCACCATTTCCTCCTTCAGTGGATTAAGACAAACAGATGTTCTGTGACTTGTCTAGGGTCACAAAACTAGTGTCTAAAGCTGGATTTGAACTCAGGTCTTCCTGATTCCAGGCCCAGAGCTCCACCCACTAAGCTACCTGTGAGAAGTTTATACTATATGCTTTGGGAAGCACAGTTTACCTATCTCATTCTTTTTTTAAAAACATGCTTCAGTTTTGGTAAAGTATTTTGATTTGATTTCTATTGAGTTAAAGAGAAACAACAGATAAGTAGTTCTTCATTTTTCTACTACTCAAATTAGAATCACCAGGGCCCAAAGAGTAGTAATACTTATGAAATACTCTGGTACAAATTAAAATGGTCTCTTTTATTGATAAATTTAAACTTAAAACATGATCACATTAAAAAACTTTAACAGGTAACTTTGTTCTTCTGCATATTTCAGAATGAAGAAGTCTTGCTTTTTTCATTCAGGAGACTGTGACTGCCTCCCTTTCCCTTGGTTATGCCCAGTCTTCATTTTCTAGCAACTGTCCACTGTGGGCAAAGCTTCATTCAACAAGACATCTGCTATTAATTCAAGTCTTTCTATGGTGTTAGAAAACCTTTCCTTATCTTACATTTTAAAGTCAACACTTGAAAACAAAACCAATTTTAAAGTGAAACAATCCCTTGCATTGACTTATTACAAATTTCTTTTATAAATAACCCCCCCCCCAAACTTCAGAAACTTTATTCAAAAAATAAACAAGAAAGTGAAGCTGGAGGAATTAAAAAATACCCATCACTTTACTCTCTTAAGAGATTGCTCCAAGTTTTGAGGACAGTTTTGGGTTTGCTTAGTACGGTCACAAGCCACTGCATCACCAGGTCCCTGTTGGCAGACAGACGAGCTCTTCCTAATCACTCTTATCCTCTCCTTGGTAATGTCGGTATTCTGGCTTCAGTTCCCAGGTATTTTTGTGGGTTCCCTTAACATTGTAAATGCCTATTTCTCTCAAGATTTCCTTCAGGTATATCTAAAGAAAAAAAAAAGGAAAAAAGGAACAACAGATTAGATTATGAAGGCAGACAATCACTATACTTTGCTTAAAACACAATTATTTGTTTGCCGAAAGCAGACTTCTGTGTAACAAAAATTACGACCTAACAAACGTCAAGCTCTCCATGGGATTTCTTGACTACACTTAAAGAATTGTGCCATGTTGGCTTCTGACACTATACTATTAGTCATATCACACATACAATTACCATGTATTTGAATTCACAAGAGGCTCGAAATCTATGCATGCCACCAAATTTAAAGCAGAGGTGATTTTTCTAGATGAAAATACCTAGCAAATTACTGGTGTTCAATGTTAATTATTATTATGATACCTCATTAATAACAGTAGTATTAGTAATAATTCATCTCTGCCAACCCTGGGAGTAAATCATGGAGTTCTACATGAAGTTACACTGCCAGCGGCTGTAGAGTGGCCTCAAGGGTCCAGGAGAGAGTGAGAAAGGGTCATTACTGTGGAGTAACCAGTTAGTACAGTGGTTACAGGTGCCACTGGAAATGGAAAAAATGCCTGAATCGGGAAATATGGACCTCTAAGCTTGCTAGTCACAGGGGATGCCTGGCTAGTCAATCATGGTCTCTATTAGCCCTGGGTCATGGAAGGGACACTGACTAGCCTAGGAGGTGAGAACATCAGGGAAAATTCAGTAGTGAAAGCAAAGTGCTTTGAAATACACTGCAGTCTGCTCTGACTGCGTCAAGGGGGCATGTAGTGCTGTACAATTCCTCTGCACCAACAGAAAAGTAAATGAGGCTACCTGAAAGGAGAGAAAAGGACCCAAAGCCGTGTGGCTCATTCTGCTGTAGTGTACAACTCAGTATCATGCTGCTTCAGTGTGTAAATAACTGAATCCCTGCTGGCAGACGAGGAAAGGAGCAGCATGCTATATGCTGACCAATGCTAATTTAATCATTTCTCCTTTAGGGAAAAGTTAGTCATGACTTTTAGTCATGACTTCGACATTCCACTGACCAGTCGTGAAATTAGAAAAAGGAGCCTTGGGCTTCTGGGGCCCAAGTGCTGTCTCTTTCTGACTCTTTTGGGACATCAAGGGAAAACATCAGGAACATCAACAGACCTTCCCTGCTGCTTTCTAAATGTGAGGGTTTTTTTGGGAGGGGGAGGGCAGAGATGGGAGAATTTTTTTTCTTTTTAGAAACTGACTATTCTGACAGGGGAAAGTTGAGCTTTAGAGAAAATCCCAGAAATTTTATCCTGGCTTTGCACTAATTGTGTGATGGACAAATCACTTGGTTTTGTAGAAGCTCATTTCTGTCATGGTTAAAGCAAAGCTTTTGGACTAGATCAGGAGTTTATAACCTGAGACCTGCAAATTTGGCTAAAAAAAATTGGTAACTATTTCAATACAACAGGTTTCCTTTGTAATTCTCTGCATTTCGTCTTATGCGCTTAAAAAGATTATTCTGAGAAGGGGTTTGTTCTGACCTCCTGGGCTGAGGGATCTTCACAGAGAGCCTCTTCTATCTTTGAAGGCCCAGGATTCTCTGAGCTCCCCGACACAATCAAGGTATGGGGTGGGGAATGTTTGTAACTCATTCTTCCCACAATTTTCAGCACCACACAGCAAAGACTAAATGTTTTTAAAAAACAAAACCAAAGTGTGGTTGTTTAGAAGGCTCTCCGTCCTGTGATGCCAGCACTCCCAGCCCAACCCCAGCAGGTGGCAGCAAGGGATCAAATGAGCCTCTGGGCTGTGGTCTCCCAGTGACCCAGCGGTGCCCTCTCCAACCATCTGCTGGTGGGTCAATTAAGGGACCTTTCTGAAAGCATACACAGATGCTTCTGAATTGCCCAGATGACAAATATGTCAACTGCCTATTACTTCAACAAATTACATTTTTTTAAAAAAGGCATACACATTAAGAACTAATGGAAAAGGAATCATAAACACAAAACTATGTTAGGCACAAATTATTTGCAGTCTAGGCACAAAATGACCAATAGTGGTTTACTGGGTAAGTTAAGTAAATTGAGTTAGGTAAATATATGAAAAGTACCTGCAAAATAGTGGTTTGCTTTTTAGAAGCTTAAGGTTAAAAAAAAGGGCTGAAAGAAGGTAAACTGAAAAGACCTCCCAGCATGCAGCTACACTTCCGGTCCAAGGCTTCTTTGCTTAATAGTGGCAACTATAATTCTAAGATATAAACTTGTTATATAAAACGCAAGGAGTGAGATATTAGATGGTGAGAAATAGGAAAACACACACACACACACACACACACATTTGATGTTTGGGGATAGGGGCTGCTTTTCTGTCATCTCTTCTCCCTCCCTTCTGCTTGGCTGGCTTGGTATGAGGATGTAAGTACTCCATCTTTCTTTCACAGGTAGACAAGACCAATGCTAGTAAGTCAGTACAGTACGAACTTTGAATTCTTTCCCCTTTAGTGGAGATTTGGAGGTTGCAGTGAACCATTTCTAGCCTCTCACTCTGATTCAGCATTTATAAAGCACCTACTAAGTACAGAGCACTGTTAAGATGCTGGGTGAGGTACAACATTCGGATAAACCAAGTCCCTAAGATAAAACAAAACATGAGGAATGTATGAGAAAGGTGAAAAGTGTCATGGGAGGTAACTCCTGACTGGAGGGCTGGGGAGAGGTGGGTTTTAAAGGATGAGGGGAGGGAAGTGAGAAAGGTTGAAGGGGAGGGCATTTCAGGCACTGGGAAACAGTGTGAAGTTCAAAGGTGGAAAAACACAGGCCACAGGGGAGGAAAAAAAAGACCACTTTGTCAGAAGTACACCGACCACAGTGCACGTGGAGAGGAATAATGAGAAATAAGACTAGAAAGAGAGAGAGGCACTATATTGTGGAAGGCGTGGCATGCTAAAAAGCTTGAGTTTTACTTGGTAAGTAACAGGGAACTGTTCTGAGCAAGAGTGACAGATCCTGATTTGTGGGTAAGGAAGATAGGTCTGGTAGCAGAGCGTAACGCAGGTCATATAGGGGGAGAAAATGGAGGTAGGGAAAAGCATTAGCAGCTAATAAAACAATGTAAGCATAGCCAAGTTCCACTTTTAGAAGGTATCTCCTGTGTCTGGACAAGGAAAAATGACCTCTGTGCTTGTTCTCAAACCTATAACTTGACCCAAGTCAGTCAACTTGTCCGTGGTTCCCATTCAACATTTATTAAAATGAGGGGGTGGGACTAAATGACCTCTGAGGTCACTTCTAGCCCCAACATTCTATGACCTTGACCAGGTAATATAAACACTGAGGAAACAGGCAGAAGATGGTCTGAGGAAGAAAGTCCTGTCTGGAGGCAGTAGCCCAGCAAAGCACTCAAACGAAGAGCACCAGGCAGGGACGAGTCTATGTGGTGATGAAGGAGAATGGGCTGGGGGAAGGCTGGTTAGACATGCAAGTTAAGAAGAGAACATTACAGCCATAAGACTGAGACGAGGTATGAGGTTATACCACAGAGCCAATGCTACCACTTCTTGGGGATCTACGTGGAGCTCCCTGACATGTTATTATACCCTTGCAAGATTGTGGTCGATAGTTTGAGAAATACACTGTGGTATTAATTCGATTAATTAAATCTTCTTGTATGTGACTAGATTGCTTTGGCACTAAGTCTGTAAATTATTCAGGTAGAAAGAAACTGTAGGTAACACAAAAAGATATGAAGGAGATTTATAAACCTCAAACAGGATCACAAAAAAAAAGTCTCTTTTTGGTTACTGAGTCAAGTTCTTAAGGGATAACTATGTTGGATAAATGCCATTTAATTCTGGAGAGTGACCCTCCAACTGCATAAGGGCAAGTTAATTAGGTGTAGAGAGAACATCCAGGGTATTTAGTATGGGGAGTAAGGGTCCTTCCAAATTCTGAGTACTGGAATCTTTCTCCTATGGATTTTGTTTTTCTGCCTTCTGTTATATTTTTAAGAAAGAAATCTGACCCTAAGTCAATCAACTTCTTATCACAAAAGATTGGGGAGATTTCTCACTACAGACTGTGTGCTGCTCTGCAGTACAAGATCTGAAGGAATCAACTGGCTCAGGTCCAGCAACTCTTCCTCAAAGGGCTGTGTGGGAGTGTTTACAGCTAGACTGAACTCAGGAAAGAAAGCCCCACAGGTTCCGTGGGAGAGAAAAGCAAGTCACATGAGGAACCCTGACAGGTCCAAGGACTAGGAAACCATCTGCATTTGTGCAGGGGAAAACACTGTGGTTTCGAGGTAGGAATCTGGAGGTCCTGGTAGAGGACCCTCCACCTCTGTCCTACCTCTCTCAAGCCTGTACCAGCAGATGTAGAATCCCATGGCGGAGCAGCCTACAGTTTCTTCCTGTCCCTCCTCCCCCTGCTGCCATTTCCTGTAAGCATCCTACCATCCTTTTGTCTATGGATGGTCCGAACCAAGAGATGGACTGACATCTGGAAAGGATCTAGCCACACCTGTGGGATGCTTCGCATAAAGAATGTATCTGAATTTCAAGGGGGTAATTAAAATACCCCAGAGAATGAATTTAAGTTAAAGCTGAAACCTAATCTCTCATACTTCTTATGTAAAGTAAAAATGCTATTCCACTTGGCTTTTATTCACAGATCTTACACAAATGTTTATGCAAAGATTACATTTAAATTAAAAAAAAATTTTTGAATAATATAGCCACTAAGGAAAAGGAATCTATATGTTCTTTTTTTTCCCCCACAGGAAGCAAACTGCTGATAGCAAGAAAGCATGGATGTTTAGCTTGCTTCATTTCTGTTGGTTTTTGTTACTGCCAATAACAAAGTTAACCCTGTGCCTGATGAATTCCAAAATAACACATTTCAACAAAGTATATTTCCTGTTCTGAAGTAAGATCTCTGTTTCAACATAGGTAGTTACTGACTGGTTGTGGTTTTCTGTTCCACAATTACTTTTCAGAGAGATGAAGGATGATGACCGAGTTTGGGATTAAAGAACAACAAGCTACACATTAAATTCAATTCGTAGGTCACTCTGCAAATGTGAAACAAAACGGCAGCTGATAAAAATCTCCAATAAATGTATCCTTTATTGGACAGACCTGTGGTTCATTAAGCCAGCTGAAGATTAATAGTAAGAAAGGAAAATTTTAATGGTCAAAGTTGTTATAACTTTGAAAAAACTGTCAGGAGCATGATAATTTTTATTAACCCTGTGAAACAGGGTAATGGACATCATATAAAAAGGAAGGGAAAATGGAAGTCATAGGGTCCCGTACCAAAACAGGAATTAAACCACTCTAAATACTTGAGAAGTGGTTATCTAATCTATCCTGAAGACCTACTGAGATGGACCACTAAACTCACCATCTCCTGAAACATCTCATTTCACTTTTGAATGGCTCTAATTATGCCCAACTAGCTGTACTCTTATTCTAAAAACTTCTGCTACCTTGATTTGCTACTGAATATAACAAGCTTTTTGTAATCTGGAGGTGAGGTGAGAAGACCCTGTTACCTTAATCCAGAGGTTCTCAACCTGTGGGTCATGTTCAATTTAAATACATTCTGCATATCAGATATTTACATTATGATTCATAACAGTAGCAAAATTACAGTTAGGAAGTAGCAACAAAAATAATTTTATGGTTGGGGGTCACCACAACATGAGGAACTGTATTAAAAAGTCATGGCATTAGGAAGGTTGAGTACCACTGCCTTAATCTGATTAACCTGGGACTTAAGTGCCACATGCAAAATTGAGCCACGTGTTTCAGATGTGGTTACAGGGATGATGGGAGGGGCGTCTGTGTCATCTTCCGCTGCAGTGTTCCCATGGCAGAACAGCTAATGTATATGTAGCGCTCGATGGTTACAAAGTACTTTCAAACATTATCACACCTGATCCTTGCGGTAACCCAAAGAAGCTAATGGGGGCAATTATTATTTTTGTCCCCATTCCTTTCAGATGACACAAAATCAGAGAGACTAAGTGACTTGTTCTGGGTCACACAACTGGTATTTTGCAGAGAGAGCCAGGCCTTGAGTCTGATTCTTCTGATTCCAAATTCAGGGGCCTCTCTGGTCAACCTTAGTGTTCAGGTGGTTTAGCCAGTATCATATGGACAAGGCTTTAAATTAGGCTTAACGGGAACTATGGCTGCAAACCAATATGACAGGGCACAATTAAATGAATTTTGAATCTGTTACCTAGGAATAAATACAGGAAGACTCAAAGGCACTGAAGTCAAGAGATAAAGATTAAGGTGACCCAATCTTCTTTTTCAAAGCTGTGAAGTGAATTACAGCACCTCAGCACTCTGACAATCACATTAGTGAGATCAAAAGAGAAAAATCTTCCTTGCTCCTAGTGTAGTTGAAGAAAATATATTGACATCACTGAAGCTGAAATTAAAAGGCAAGCTTAGAATCTCTGTAGGTGTATTTTGTATCAACAGACAAATTCACAATGAATTATGCAGCTTTTTCAATGAATAGAGAATTGTTCACATTAAAAAAGTCTGGGTTGAGGGAACAGTTTAGTTCTGAGCACCTGTCAATGATAAAATTAATTCTTATGGAATACTACTTAATCACTAAAACTAGTTGTATTTACTCATTTTTAGTCAAAAGGAAACTTCTTTCAAATCTAGCTTCCACTAACAAAAACTAAAAATACTTAATTTTGTTTTCCTAGTTGATTATTATTCATTGGGAACATCAATTTTTTAAATATAGTATTTTATTCTTTCCCAATTACATGTAAATACAATTTTAAACATTCATTAAAACAATTTTTTTTTGAGTTCCAAATTTTCTCTCCCTCCCTCAACTCACCTTTCTCTAAGACAATAAGCAATCTGATATAGGTTACTTATAGATATATGTATGTATGTATGTGTATCTGTGTATCTATCTATCTATCTATGCAATCATGTAAAAGATATTTCCATATTAATCATATTAAAGAAACAGACCCAAAGAAAAATATTGAAAATACTGAAATTGAAAAATAGTGTGCTTTGATCCACATTCAGGAAAGTTACATTTTTAATAAAAAGCAGATTGCATTTATTCGTGTATGTAGGAAGCAGTGACAGAAATAAAATTTCAGTCTTAGGAAATCTGAGAAGGAAAGGATATCAACCTATCAAAATCATCATGTTGCTTCTCTTCTCTCCGCACCCCCTCCCTCACCCTTCATCTACATTAAGCACCAGGCCTGAATTGGAAGTTAGGAAAAAAAGGGCTGGTTTTAAAAGGCTGAAATTATTCCTTCCAATTGACTTAATTTTAGGAATTAAGCATAAGATGGTGAGCTAGAAGATTAAAGTTATAACACTTACTAAGACCTGCAGAGAATGATATTGATTATCCTGGAAACCTACTGAAAGGAACATTGATTCTTTTCTGAAGTAATTTTCATACCAGGCATGAAAATAAGTTCCAACCCAAGTGTTAAAAGTACTCCCTCCCCCCAACCCCTCTGCAAAAACTCCCCTAAAAAGTCAGGGCAAATTAATAAGAATAAGCAAATATTAAAAAAAAAATTAATGTACTCTGCATCACTTTGTAACCCAGGAATTACGGCAGTCTTTTTATGGGGAAAATCAGTTATATTGGCAACAAGTTTTGATAACATTTTAGCCTAGTGTAGCAATAATAGGAAATGGGAAAGTGGAAGATGGGACAGTAGATGATACTGGTAATGGTATTTTTTTAGATTAAATATTATTTTTGTGGCTCAATGTTATTTGAAAACCAGTTATAAGGTTGATACACAGTTACTTTCAATTTTTTTAGGTAGTATCTGTCTCATCCATTGTTCCTGCCTGAATACTCAGGACTCTAGGATGCATATGGTAATTCTAATTCAACTGACATCTTTTCAACAAAAAATAGAATATTTTATTAAAATAGCTATGTAGTTGACTTTCTGATTGCACAAGATGATACAATATTTCCCTAATACAAGTCTATAATTTTGTCAGTGTGATTAATCCCTTCACCAATGCAAATTTAAACCCTCTGAGATAGCACTATTATATATGGTCTTTTTGAGCTGTGGCTGAAAAATTCAACAAAGTGACACAGCATAGAGCAAAATTAAAAGAAATATAAAAACATAGATACAAGTACTTTCTCCCCTTAAACTTTAAGTCATCTATCACAGATTTAATTGATTATCCTTAACTGAGGTAAATAGAACTTAACCTAAATCTTGTCTTTGGTTCAGAAGCCTTCTGGAATGCTTTCTCCTTCTTAGGTGTTTATTTTCAACAGAAGTCTTTAGTATCAGCTTACTCTTATGTGATAGCTGTCATCTGAATTCTGGTTATTTTGCATCCCTTAAGTAACCTCTCCAATTCGTGCAATGAAAGATTGTATCTGGCCTTCTAAAGCCAAATATTATAGTCCCCTCAAGCTGTTCCCCTTTATGGTAGAAACACAAATGGTTCTGGTGGTGTTGGCCTGTAATGTCTGCTACTGGGAAGGCTGAAGCTGGTGTATTGCTAGAGCCTGGTAATTCTGAGCAGCAGTGGACTAAGACTGACTACTGGGTGCCCTCAATAAGTCTGTGACCAATAAGGTGAGCCTCGAGTAGTAGGGATAGGCCACCTGGTTGTCTGGGGAAGGAAATACCAGCTCAGTTCAGAAAAAATGCAAGTGAAAGCTTCCTTATTTATCAGTGATGGAATCAGGTATATGAGTACCTGCTACACTTCCACTTTGGGAAGAGGGGGGGAGAGGGAGAGGGACAGAGAGAGAGAGAGAGAGGGGGGGGGGGGAAGGGGGAGAGAGAGAGAGAGAGAGAGAGAGAGAGAGAGAGAGAGAGAGAGAGAGAAAGAAGGAAAGAAAGACAATCAAGGGTTCATGTTACACATTTATGTAAGCCACCCTTCTCTGTGTCCCTCTCTTTTTATTAATGAGTTCCCCTGACAACCATGTGATGAAATAACTTTCACATACCCCATCCCCTTCCTTGTCAATGCTGTTTTAAATCAGTTAGTTTAAAAGCAGTGTACTAGAAGTCATTTTTTAAACCTGATTTTCCTGACAGTTTCTTAAGCCATAACCATTTTATTAACTTCTTAATACACAGTGGGATGATACAGAATAGAATGTAATCAGAAAAATGTTATAATTTCCTCATAATCTTGCTCAATTCAGTAATTCAAAGGCATAACCTCTAAGATTCTCTCGAATACACTTTTAAAGAGATGGAGTAGAATTTCAACTCACTTTGCCAAACACAGGGGGCACTTAATTCTGATTTACTATCCTCCCTCCCCCTTCCCAGATTATATTCAGTTTTGCTGGGTTATTTATCCTTAGCTGTAAGCTTAGGTACTTTGTGCTCTGGACTTTGTGTGTGTATGTGTGTGTGCGTGTGCTCTGGAATACTGCATTCCAGGTTCACGGTATTCAGATAGTTCAATGATTTTTAATTTTTTTTCCCCCCTCTTCAATCTGTTTTCCAAGTCAGCTGTTTTTTTTTTTAATTATGTGATATCTTACATTTTCCTCTAGTTTTTTCCATCTTTTGATTTTATTTTTAATATTTCTTGTTGCCTCAGGGAGTTATTGGCTTCTATTTGGTCAATTTGAATTTTCAGGGAGTTTGTAGCTTGGGCAAGGTTAATATCTCATGCCTAGCTGCTAATAACCTTTCCAATTTTTCATTTCTTTTCCATTTTCTCCTCAAGTGCTCTCATTCTATTTACAAAAACATAAAAAAAAAAACCCTTAAAAAACCCCAACAAAATTCCTGATTTCTTTCTTTTAAGAATTCTGGTTGAGAGGGACAGCTAGGTGGCATAGTGACTAGAGCACTGGCCCTGGAGTCAGGAGGACCTGAGTTCAAATCCAGCCTCAGACACTTAATAATTACTAGTTGTTTGACCTTGGGCAAGTCACTTAACCCCAACTGCCCTGCCCTACCCCACCAAAAAGCAAAAAAAAAAAAAATTCTGAGTTTGTGCCCAAGCTGTGTTTTTCTCTGAGGTATCGCTTGCAGATGTTTTAGAGTCATTCTCTTCTACATCTGTGTCTTGAGAATCCCTGCTACCACATTAGCTCACTGCATTGGGCTTCCTTTTTGTCTGACCATTCTGTCAGCCTACTTCTGACTCTAGACTTGGTGTTAGGGATTGGCTCTGCAGCACTTCTGGAGGGCAGATCCGTGCTGGTCTTACTGCTGCTTTCTTGGGGCGATACATGTTGTTTTATTCCAGGATCTCAGGGACAAGCTGGGGGATCATAAACTTTCAGTACTTCCAAAGTGGTCTAATCCAGGGAAAAGTCTGACGGCTGCCCTCCTTGTATGAACTCTGAAAATGCCTGACCTGGGTTTGAGTCTGAAAAAGAGCAGGCTTCTGCTGGACTCTGCCCCTCTGAGCCAACTGGAAAGCACTATTGGCTCAGAGCAGTAGAACTGTAGGATCCCTCTCGTCTGGGATTCCTGCCCTGGCTACTCCTCTGCAGGCTGGTCTAGATGTTGGAAGTGAGACCCTGCTTTGAGCCTTAAGTCTGAGCTATACCACTGCTGCTGCGGGCTTTTGAATTTACTCCTTTCTCCAAACGCTACTCAGGGCCTCCCTCCATAGGAAGGCCACTGCTGTGCACAGGTCGCCTTCTCTGAGACCCATGACTGGGCTGGAGGAAACAAAGTTGCCTGTTGGCACCTCTCTCTGTTAGTGTTCTGCTGGAGGCCTGTGGGTACTCCATATGGATCTGAGACGGCCTGCTGCCCTAGCACACAGCCTCTCCCTGGGGGCTGGAGTTCCACAGCCTGCTTCTGGCCCTATGCCCTCTCCAGCGTCCAAAGACTGTTTGCTTATGCCAGACTGGCCTGGACAAAGGATCCCCTGTGATCCCTCTGACTTCACCGTTCGGGTTTGGTCTGGAATATTTTATGTATTGTTAGGAAGAATCTGTGGAGCAGAGTACACTATCATGCTTTCTATTTCTCTGCCATTTTGGCTCTGCTCTTCATCTGGCACTGTTACAAAACTAATTTTTAAATTTCACATTATTCGATGAATACTAAACTCTGTGCCAGTGGAAATCCTTCTTTCCTCTGGTTCTGATGGGGCTAGAAGAACCCTCCACTCTGTGGCCTCTTCCGTGACTAGTCGATTGTTCTCAGAGCCTCCATTTCCCAAAGCGTCCAGGCCAGCTACGTCCACGCCTTCACTTTTCTCTTCTGGACTTCAGTCTTGACTCTCTGGACCAGTGGTTCTCAACCTGTAGGTTGCGCCCCCTTTGGAGGTCGCACGACCCTTTCACAGGGGTCGCCTAAGACCATCGGAAAACACATTTTTCCGATGGTCTTAGGAACCGAGACATGGCTCCTCTATCTGTCTCCAGGCAGGTCCGGGCACATGCAGATACGCCCACATACGAGTATTAAAGGGTCGTGGCACCAGGAAGGGTGAGAACCGCTGCTCTAGACTCTTTTCTCTAACATGCCCCCATCCGAATAACTTCTCCCCCATCCCAGTCTCTGGCTCTTCTGCTTCCTTTTACGTGGTGTCTTCCCAGCTGGAACACGAGCTTCTCGAAGGTAAGGAATGTCTTTTTGCTTGTACTGTTATTTGTATCCCCAGTCCTCGGTACAGAATCTGGCACAAACTAAGTGCTTAACAAATGTATGTTAACTTAAAAAATATATAAGATCAAATAACAAATTAAAGAGAACAATATCTTTGTTACGATAAAACAGCCAAAGATGCCTGAGAAAGTTAGTGGTCTATATATTTTTCTGGTTCTATCAAGCAGTAAATTCAATTTCCACAAATTTTTACTAAACATTTGCTAAGTGCTGAAGAGCACCAAATAAGGAGTGACAACACACCGGAAGTAAACACCAAGAGCGGTAACTGCTTAAAAACAAACCAGCCACGTGCACACGAGGGCTCGACAAACAGCACAACACATCAGAAGCACACTTCTACTTTGATTTTAATAGCTGGAATTTAAAGGCAACCAAGATCCACAGGAACAACTGAACCTCCGCTTTATATCAGCCCTCAGAAGTTTTCATTACTGCCTTATTTATATTTTTACAACAAAAACCCCAACAATTTAATGATTAATTAAGCACTAGTTTTCATGACGTGCTTTTGTCTACATCACCATCACCCGTGCTTTCTCTCAGTTAACATTTTCTCTGCATTTCACATGTATGTTTAAATTTCCTCCACTAAAGTCTTATGTCCTCTTGTGCTATGGAAGTGGCCCTGGGTTTCCAGACTGCGACAGCACGCTTCGACAGGCCTCAGAAGTGCTTCAAGAATGGCACAGGATGGGCTGGGTATGCCTGCTCTCCAAGTTAACAGTCAAGGTTAATTCAGAGGGGCTCATCAGCAGGGTGGATAGGGTGATGACTCTGTCAGACAGAGAAAGTCTTAAAGACCTTCCACTAAGTCCTAGACAAGCCAAGCTCTGTGCCAGTGGAAAGAGTACCAACTCTGATGGAGTTGGTTGCAGATTCCTGAAGTACTGAAGCTTAGATTTCATCCATTTATTGGAGACATCCCACATATATTATTATCATTAATGTTTCTGCAGTCTGACACCTGTAATTGAGTCATGAATCTTGAGCTAGCAAGGGAAGGGCCCAAGACTTGGGAGTCAGAGGACCTGAGTCTAAAGCTTTGCTCTGACACTACTTAAGTCACTTTTGGCAAACCACTCCCTTTCTTTAGCCAGCCCCAGTTTCTCCAACTATAAAATGAGAGGATGGACTAGATGATCACTAAGTGCCTCCTTGCTTTAAATCCTGGACACAAGATCTCTAAGGTGTCTCCTTGCTTTAAATCCTGTGATCATCTGTCATAATATGAACAGGACCCTAATAAATAGATATACTAGTTATGCTAACATAGAATAGAGGCTAGTTATACTTTTTGGAAAGGCCATTTGCCCTGTCCTTGCTATAGAAGTGTCACAGACAAAAATGAAATTATTCAATTAAGTCTTGGGTCCTTGAATTTAACAAAATCTTTAAATCTCTGCATAAGTGATTCTGAAAAACTAAAAAAAAATCACATCAGATGTTTGTTTCCAATACACTAATGCTGAAGAAAACATACAACTTCTTATATCTACAGAATTTGTTTTAATTTATTCAGTATAATTTTTATGTTGCTGAATATAATTTTGGTGATATAAACTTTTGTACTTTCCCTCTGGGAGAAGGAGAAGAAAAAAGAAGAAAGGCAGATACTCTAGCACTGAAAATGGGAAGCAGAAACTACAAGTCATATGGATTAAAATAAGAAAAAAAGAGGGAACAAGAGAAAAGAAAGAAAATTAGGGGGCAAAAGCAGTTAAATAGGTCTCAGAGTAAGCTTTGGAGATTCAGACTATTCACACTTTTAAGGCATAAGTTGAATGGACAAAGATAATACTTAAATTAATGTTCAGACCACTGATGATAGTATTTAATGATAAATACAGTAATTAGAAAAGCTTGCCTTAGCAAGAAATTTGTTATTCTTTCTTAAATAATGGGTCTCCAAGTGACTTAAATGTTACAAATATTTAGTAAGTCTCTAGAGATATACATATGTTACATTTAGATACATGCTGTCATCTCTGCATCATGAACAAAAAGGGCTTATTATAGATATCTTTGAAGAAAAATGTTGCCGTCTCTTAACCTTACTTTCATTTCTAAATATATTCCTTTCTCCTTCCCTACCAGCGAGCCATGCCTTATAATAGAATTTTTTAAAAGAGGAAAAAAAAGTATTTCAGCAGAACTAACCAACACATATAAGTGTGTCACTTAAAATGCAGTGTTATTTAAATTTAAATTTATATTGCACCTGACTATACTTTCCATCAAACTCTTAGCGATGCCAGAAGCGGACTTTACTCTGGGGGTGAAAGTCACAAATACTGCCCCATCGTACGTGTTACTTTCTCATCACATGAAGTTACTCTTCTGCTTCAGTCACAGGCAATGCTGATAACACACCTCTAGCCATGCTTACTTTTTCTGTAGGATTTACCTCAATAATCTGTAAAGTGGGTGGCTTTGTAGGATTAATCATAGATGAATGAATGAATGATCTTTCAGTCTACTCTAGACTTCAAACTTTTTCCTGTCTACTGACTTCAAGCAGGGCAAGATTTCTAATAATGTGCTGATTCAATAGGGTGCTAAATTGTTGTATAAATGTTGTATAAATGCTGATATAGTGATTAGAAAGTCAACCTCAGAAACAGGATTTGGTTGAAATCTCTCCTCAGACCTCTGATGTATACTGGCTAGGTGACCTTGAACAAGTAATCTCATATCTCAAAGTTCAAGGTAATTTTCTAAGACTCTTTAATTCATAGAATAGTGATGACCTGCATTGCTAGAGGGTACCCTACACCACTGAAATCACAGACCAGGTCCCTATCACCTAGATCCTGCTGCGATTTATTTTTTCAGGAAGTGGCTGAACCTCAGTATTCTTTGGATTCTATCAAGGAGGAAATCAGTTTATGCAGAGCTGGCTGATACAGTTGGCAACCCCTCCTCTCTCAAATGAAGGCAACTCTAGCTTTCTCGCTCAGATAGGAAAGGCATGAAGATGGGGGATAAGTGAGAAAAATGTAGCAGATGAAGACAATGCTTTAGAGAAAAGAGGGTGAGGGATGGAGAAAGAGAGGAAAATAGAAGACAAAGGAAAAAAAAAGTGGAATAGCAAGGCAAAGATGGAAGGGTGAGAAAGGAGACTTTCAGGTGGAGTGTCCTCCACTTTCCTGGAGCAGCCTCTGTTGGCAGTACTTTGGCAGTCCAGAGCCACTACCAACGTTCTCTGTATGCCTGCAATGTCCAGCTCAGAGAAACTGTGACCTAAAAAAATAACTAAGAGTTTATAAAAAGCCTTGTTTCTAGAGGATTAGCAATTCAGGCATCACTACTACATTGCAAGGGTTCTTAAGCTGGGGTCTAGGAATTTGTTAAAAATATTTTGAAAACTCTATGTCAATACAATTGGGTTTTTTTGTAATTCTATAGTTTATTTTACATAATTAAAACATTATTTTGAGAAGGGGTCCACAGGCTTCACCAGACTAGAAAGCCAATATGTTCCACAACACAAAAAAGATTAAGAATTCTTGATCTAAACATAGAAAATTGAAAGAAATGTTGGAAGTTCCATTTCTTCTTTTCTATGGAAAAGCCATTTGCTCTGTGTAACACTGCCTGAAGGTCTCACTGTTCATTCTTTAGCAATTTATTTTTTTTAACATTCCATGAGAACATTTTTGCTCAAATGCACAGCTTCTGAAGCAGACCTTTTAGCTTACTACAAAGATAAGATGCAGTAACCTATAAGAAAAAAAGGTCTAATCAGTTATTCTATTTTAAATTCTCTTGTTCATTTAAGAAATGCTTCCTGAAGACTTTGATGGGGAAGGGACTGCAGTCATCAAGGTGCTTGGCATTATTGCAGTGATTGTTTTTCTCTTTTCATTGTATTTAAACATGAGAGAGATTTAGGATCATTCTGGTATTCACTTATTTAAGGGCAACATCGTGAGGTGAAAAGAATACTAGACTTGGAATCACTGGAGTTGGCTTAAAGTCTGACTTTGTCACTAGATGCCATATGACCTTGGACAAGCCATAGAAATGCTTTATTACGGGAGATTCATCAGAGTTGGAAGGGGCTTCAGAGGCCATCAAGTCCAACGTGTACCCAACAAAAATCCCCCTACAATATGCCTGACAAGTGGTCATCCGGCCTTTGCTTGGAGACCTCTAGGGAAGGTGGCAGTGAGTAGATGGAGGTTCAAGGAAATGCCCCATAAAGGGGTGTAATACCCACAGCACTGCCATTACTGACACATAAGGCAGACATGATGGTCACATGAGACAGTGTACATAAACCCCTGATGAAATGTAAAGCACTACATAAACATAAGTTATTCCTGCAAGTACTGATGTGTCACAATTGTGAGCCTTCTAGGCAAGTGAGATGCTGCTAGCACAGCTCTGAAAAAGCTTAAGAATATGGTTTGAAAAGGAAACATTAACAAAACCCCACAACAGTTTCACAAATAATTATGTGGAAATTGAAATTGAAATTGAAAAAACTAAGAATTTTAGTTATCTTATTAAATGTACCCATAAAAAGTTTTCAGAATTCAAATTTTCTGTTATATATTGAGGAAATTAATTATTCAGGAAATTGAAATGCTGAAATAACAAGCTAAAATAATAGGAAATAAAAAAGCACATAAAATGCAATTGTTTACATTGTTAGGAAATCGCCATGAATGTAAATGTAAATCTGGTTACAAAAAGGAGCTAGAATCTTGTATTTTAGAGAAAATGTAGGAGCGTTACGCCTTTTAAAGAATGCAACCACAACTCTAAAAACACTGTTTAAAAGGAGCAACAAGGTGAGGGACATTTCATTTTGGAGAAGGACTGAGGAAGAGAGTGGCTAGGAGAGGAAAAGTCTATGATGTAATAGATATTGACAATGAAGGACTTCATTACAAGTTAAACAGGGTTGGTTTTTTGGTTTGTTGGTTTTGAGTGCTCACCAGAGTAAAAATAGGAGAGAAAAACATCACTCACTTATGAGGAATTGCTAATGTTAAATATATTGGGGTTTTACAAATGCTGTCGATATCATCTATAAAATGACAATTGGATTGCTTTCCAAGCATTAGATGAATTTCGTTTTATGGTAGCAAATTTCTCTGAGTATTAAACATAAGAACAGATATGAAAGAGATTACTACAAACTAGCTAGTATTTACATAGTGATTTAAGGTTTAGAAAGTAGTTTACAACCTTGCAAGGCAGGAGTTCTTTTTATCCCCATTTTACAGATGAAGAAATTGATGCTAATCAGAAATGAAGTGACTCGCTTGCATCTAGGATGTGTCTGAGGTCAAATTTGAATTCAGGTCTTCCCGCCTCCTGTTCCAGTGCTCTATCTCCCCTGGGCCACTTAAATGCTTGATAATATTTCGGGGGAAGTTCTATAAAGAAGCTCAGTGGGAACATATACATACCACAGGCTGCTTGGTGATGTCCACTAAATCCTTAATGTTGTAATACTGATGTTTTTCAAAAGCTGAAAACAACATGTCCAAAACCTGCTGCTTATCAGCTCTAGCTCGCTTTCCATCTTCTTTCTTTTTCTTCTCATATTCAATCTGTTTAGAAAAGGAAACATGTGAACAACATCATTTGAGACACTCTAAAAATACAGTCATTTCTATTTTGTTGGTCATTAACGACTTCTAGTGGTAGTATAGAGTTGGCACATAATAAAGACCATTTGAAAGGAAGAATTGGTAATAAGACAGCCTATAGAAAATGAGAAGGATCACTGGCCTTTCCACACTTTGAACTATATAATTCCTCTACATACACGATCAGAGGTACCATTTTGGTTTGTCAGAAAGGAGAGCAGAATGTTTAGTTTCTTTTGATAATGAAAAACTTAGGTATATCTTATAATTAGGGATTTCTAATTAGTGATAAAAAATTAACAAACCATTACCTGAAGGATCTCAAATATTGAAAACACTAATTAAACAAACATTTAAAAATTCCCTTGACATAAGTTAGGAAAAGAATAATATCGGCATATGTCATGTAACGCTGCCCTGATCAATGCTAAGTCTCAACAATATCATTAATATATAACTAAATTCTAATATGAGATGATGAATCCCTGTTAATTGGAAGGTCATGGCTATGCATCTTATTATGATGAGCGCCACAGATAAATTAATTCCCTTGAAGTCCAGTTTACTCACTATCACCACATTTCTTACTGGATATGTATTGTTCCTATTGAAAAAAAATTTAACTTCAACACAGGCCCTTTTTGTACCATCAATAAACCCAGGCAGACCACACCAGCATTTTTTTTGGTTGTTTAATTTATCTCAACTAACAAAAATCTACTTAATTTTATTCAATTAACAAAAATTTATTTTCTTTTCCTTCTATTTCCCTTCCTCCCTAAAGAAAAAACATAACTCTTGCAACAATAAGTACTAATCCTGTTTGTCTCAAAATAAGAGGCAAGTGACTTGACTGACAGCTTTAACTGGAGAAATGAATTTGGATTTCTTAATATGAAGACTTGCTGACCTAGTCAAGGAAGCTTAATTTAAGCTGAAAATTGAGAAGAAAAAAAGTTCAGTTAAAAAACTTATAATTTTCAAAGGAAGAAACAGGCTTCATTTGCCTATGTACCAATACACAAAGTATAGGTAATGACAAAAATGACATTTAGTAGCAGAGAATAAATAATACAACTACTAAAATGGAAGTATATGACTTGCTCAAAAGAAATGGTTTTTAAAGAAGATGTGGTAAAAAGATACACTTGCATTAGGATCCACGAAAGTGCTGAAGAAAATACTCTGGACAGGATAAAAAGAGAGAAAACAGAAATGAAATTGTCTGGTGAGTGTGAGGCACACAGTAAACATAGAGGCATTGTGGTGGAGGAGAGATGGCCAGACGGGCCGTGGGTTTGATGGCTAGGTCCGACACTTTGTTGCTGACTGTGTGACCCAATTTATTCATTTATAAAATAAGGTTAATACTGGTGCTGCTACCCACCTCATGTAGTCTGTGTGATTTTAAAGAAGTGAGCATACAGATGTGAATCTCTAATAAAATTCTCAAGACACCAACATGATTCCAATAAGAAAGAAAAGAAGGAAGATGTGTCTGAAGAGATCCACGTAGAAGCAAAGGAAAGGCAAATCAATCGTTCCAGATTTTAAACAGGGATTTGTAGAAGACAGAAGCAAAGAGAGAGAAAAGAGAGTCAGGAGCGCGTAGAGGTTGACAACGAACTTCAAAGACCAACAAAGGGACATCTGTATGTGAGAAGGAGCTCCTACTAGGTACTTCATATATACAGGGCAAAGAAAACAAATAACAGAGATAAGGAGTTACTCTTCAATTCTCATCATACTTTTGTTTTCTCAGACAAGGAGATTTGGATGTACAGAACAAAAATGGTTAACAGGGAGCTGAGACCTGAGTTCGAGACATGGGGCCAGATGAACTATATTGTAAGGGCAAAAACCTGGCTTCTGTGACTGCTAAGCCCAACTGGTGACTTGACTTATAAAAGACTGAAAGAATGACAGGGGTGGTGTAAGCCTGATATGCTGATTCTGAAAAAAGGAAAAGGGTGGCATCTGAAAACTACAGACCAACAAGCTTGACTTTAATTTCTAGATTACAAAGAAAACCAATGATAAAAAGGGATAGTTCAGGAGTACTTAGAATGGAAAAGCAGGGATCACTAAAACAAGTCATGCTACAATAATCTCTTTTTCTGACATCATTACTAAGCTTGCAGACTGGAAGAATGCTATAGCTAGAACTATACCCCTAGGTTTTAGCAAAACAATACACGTTCTCCTGATAGTTTTGTGGAAGGGATAGGTTATTGTAGCACAGTTGATTTGGAGCTGGAAGGAACCTTGGAGCCATCAAGTTCAATATGGGGTCACAGAGCTGGAAATGTCTGAGGAAGGATTCAAACTTAGGTCACTCTTCCTGTCTCCAAGCCCAGCCCTCTACTCATGCTGCCAGTAGTAACTTAGGTATATCTGGAGCACATTAAATGGCTGGACCTAAAAAGCAATCAAAATTATTCTGTGTCAACTTTGAGGGCATTTTTTAGAGTCCATGGGATTTCCCCTTGATCCACTGCTATTTAACACTTTTATCAGATGACTTGGTTGAAGGCACAGAAGGAATGCTTGTCAAATTTACAGTGACACAAATTTCTCCTCGACCACCTTGACCTCAGCAGAAACTTGGACTCTATACCTATTCCCTGTGCTCTGGTATGTGAGCTTTTCTGTCATATCTTGTTGGGGACTAGGCCTCCAAGGGACTTTTTAATCTCGTCATGTTCCCAAGTGGGTGCCCTCCCTCCTTTCCCAGCACCCTTTTCTACATGGGTTTCCCTCATCAAAACATAAAGGCTTTGAGGGCAACAACTGACTAATCTTTTTGTATTTCTATCCCCAGCTGTTAGTATAGTACCTGGCCCATAATATGCACGTCACAGACTTATTCTCATATTTTTTCTCTCTTACTTTCAGACAGAGACAGAGACACAGACACACACAGCTAGAAGGGATAAACATGTTGAGTAACAGAGTCCAAATTTGATAAGGATCTCAATTCAAAAAAAGTAGAGTATCTAAAGATGAAATTTAATGCAGATAGCTATCAAGCTGAATTTTTAAAAAAATCTACTTCACAAAGGGAAGTATAGTTGGAAAATAGTTCACGTGAAAGTGATCTGAGGATTTTATTTCCCTATAAGCTCAATATGAATCAATAGTGTGACATGTCAAAAAAACCTAAAGTGATCTCAGGCAGCACTGAGATGTGGGTGGAAGGAACTGTGGATGCTTAGCTAGGGACAAAGAAGATTCAGGGGCAACATGAACACTGTCTGTAAACTCCTCAGGCAAGAGATTATTTCATTCTTTATATTTCTATCACCAGAACCTAGAATACAATGGGCAGTTAGTTGGCAGAGCAGATAGAGCACTGGGCTAGGAATCAGGAAGACTCATCTTCCAGAGTTCAAATTCAACACTTAGTAGCTGTGTGACCCTGGGTGAGTCACTTAACTCTGTCTGCCTCAGTTGCTCACCTGTAAAATGAGAGGGAGAAACAAATGGCAAACCATTCCAGTATCTCTGCCAAGAAAACCCCAAAAGGAGTCACGAAGAGTCAGACATGATTGAAACAACTTAACAACAACTGGCATATACTAGGCTCTTAGTAAATGCTTGCTAATTGATTGATGAAAGTGTTTTAAGGGGGAGGGATCAGATTTGTTGGGCTCATTCCCAGGGGGTAGACCCAAAAGAAAAAGATGGAGCTTCTCCTAGCATCTCTGCACCAAACAATGGTCGAAGAAAAAGGATTGAGAGCAGAAGAGAACTCGTATGATGGAGATCTTTTTTGAGATGAAAAATGTATTTCAGTTGAAAGATATGGAGAAGATTGCTCCCAGAGATAAAAGAATTTTACTGATATGTCAGTGAAAGAAGTCCTTCAGAGCCGAGTTGATGATGGCATGGTAGCCTTTGAGAGGATTGGGATATCTAATTATTTCTGGGCTTCTCCAAGCTAAGTACTGCATGCAAGGAAACAAAAACTGGAGAAACTGTCAACTCAGTTTTCAGAGGTGAATCAGAAGAAAGAGAATTTACAACAAGGCATCAAGAGAGACAAAATTGGCTGGCAAGACACTGAAGAAGTGCCTCACTCTCAATGGAGCTTGCTTCCCTCTGGCAGCAGAAGGAGCAGCTAAAGGCTGAATTAGAAAAATACAAAGAATATGATCCTAAACTTGTAGAAGAAATACAGCAAGCAAATAAAGTAGCCAAGGATGCTGCTAACAGATGGGCCGATAACATATTTGCGATAAAATCTTGGGCCAAAAGGAAATTTGGATTTGAAGAAAGTAAAATTGATAAAAACTTTGGAATTCCAGAAGACTCTGACTAAAACATCCTGTGTTAGTTCTAGATTGCTTGTGTGCATATGTGTATATTAATACTGTCCTTCCAAGATTCTCAAAATGTAATACTCTTGCAACTGTGTTGTTTTTTTATTTGAATTCCTTCAATAAAGCATAAAATTCTTGAAAGAAAGAGGGAAAATATGGAAGGTGCAAAGAAGTATTTTTCAGCTCAATAGGGGAAAAACCTCCTCACAAATAGAATCTTCAGTGGCAGTGAGTTCTTCCTCACTGGAGAAGATTTTTAAGTGAAGGCTGAGGACACATGTTAATGGTTGTGATAGAAAGAACTCTTATACTGGTAGGTGATAGACTAGGTGTCCACTGAAGTGGGGAAGGGGGGGAGGAAGAGAGAGAGAAAGAGAGAGAGAGAGAGAGAGAGAGAGAGAGAGAGAGAGAGAGAGAGAGAGAGAGAGAGAGCGACAGTGAGAGTTTTATAGCTAAAGGACAAAAAGTTAGGCACCCCCAGACATATACCCTAGAACTGATTTTTAAGTTTTGATAAGCATGACCCCAAGACCAGAGCCTTTAAAAAGGAAACTCTTGAAAGGGATGGACAATTCTTAAAAATGAAACTTAAAAAAAATTATCTTTCTGTGAAAGAAAAGTTTCCATGTGGAGAGAAACTCAAGGATCTCTGACCTCAGATTTCAAAAGGTCATATATAAAAGACAGCACATGTAATAATAATATTGAGGAGAAAATTCTAAATTAAAAAAAAGATTTTAAAAATGCTAATGACAAAAAAAGGCATTTAAAGATTTGTTTGGAACAAGAAGAGGAAAGAATAAACCCACTACTTGAGGTACCTAGTGCAATGTTCACATACTCTAGAGAAAGCAGAACTATTTAACTCCTATTTTGTTTGTCTCCTTAAGGAAAATAATCTTTACCTTAAAGTTAAAAGGGCAAACAAATTTAGTTGGGGGTGGGAGGGAGCTTGGAATTGAAGGCCATAACAATTAAAGAGATAAGACGACTGAACTTAACTCTTTTAAATGAGTTCAAATCTCAAGGTCCAGACAAATTACATCACAAAATACTGAAAGAAGATGCAAACATGATTACTGACCCGCTTACTATCTGTAATCTGAGAAAATGTAGAAGAACAGGAGATGTAGTGGATAATTAGAGATGGAAATGTTCTTGGCAAGGTTTTGTTAGATTCAAGATTTGTAAAATTTGAGTTCTTTTACTCAGCTGAAATTTGCCTCCTTGTAATTTCCACTAATTAGTCTTAGGCGTACCCTGTGGAACTACGTGAAATTAAATCTTAATATTGTTCCAGATAAGTCTTTCAAATATTTTTGCTGGGGGGAAGAGGGGGGAAGGAAAGACTAAAAACAAAAGAGATAGGAATGTTATTTGGAGGTGGCTGGGATAAAAGATGACAGAAAGAAAGCAGATCTGCTCAACTCTGATTTTGCTTCTGTTTTCTCTGGCAAAGGTAATCATCTTTGGAATGGGGAGGGCAAAATAAAAATAGTTAATGGGACTAACAGTTGAGGCCCAAGTCAAATAAGGAAAAAGCAAGAGAGAACTTACTGGTTCTGGATGAGTCAAAATTCTCAGGCTCAGCTCAAATAAAAAATCATCAGGCACTGAAAGAGCTAGCAGACATGACTGATAAATACTATGAATGATCACTGAAAAATATGTGAGAGCCCAGAAAAAAGGATGTAGGGCCAAAAGAAGAGAAAAAGTAGAGCCCCAAGTCTGAAAAGATGGGGGAGGAGTGACAAAGCACACACAGCAATAACTATGACACAGGATATGAGAGAAGCAAAAGAGAACTCCAGAGGAAGTACTCAAGGAAAATTTCAGGAGGGAGACATTTTCAACTGGGGAGAGCAGGGAAGGATTCAGAGAGGAAAAAAAGACATAAACTGAACTTTGACAGAAGTCAAAGCTTTCTGATAGAAAGGCACTCAAGAAGGCAAGCAGACCCAAGAGGATAAGTCTGGAAAGAATCTTGGAGTCAGATTATGAAAAAACATAGGTGTTGGGCTAAGCAGTCTGTGCTTGATCTTAAATGCCAGAGGGAGCCCCTGATGATTTCTGAACAAGAAGGTAGCATGCCACAGTGGAAAGAGCACTGGATTCAGTCAGAGGGTCTGGGCTTGAATCTTTGTTCTGTCCCTACCTGTGTGACCTGAAATGAGTCATTTAACCTTTCTTGCCTTCAGTTTCATCTATAAAATGAGGGAGTTAGACTCAATGACTCTAAGGTCCTTCCTAGCTCTAAATTCATAATCCAATGATTTGTTAATTAATTGTGGCATCCGTATGAAGAGTGGATTCAAGAGGGGAGACAATGGCTAAAGACAGTAGTCAGGAAGTAATTATACTAAACTATAGCAAAGACAGATATGGAGACTGAAGAGTCATCTCCATCTCCACAGTGTACTATGGATACTGAACCCTAGGGAACAGAAGAAATCACCAATGGGGAGAAATAAAAGATAAGGGCCGAGGACATGGAATGAAACTCATGCTTCGGGGACAAAGAAGCAGATTTTAAAGTAGCAAACAAGACAGAGAAAGAAGAGTAAGATGGTAGGGAAACTGAGAGAGAACTATGCCATTTAACTCATGGGAAGAAAGCATAAACAGGAAAGGGTGTGTGGGGGTAAAATAAGGGGGGGGGGGTTAACAGTGTTAATAATGCCAGAAAGTTAAGAAATGAGACCTAAAGACAATACACCAGACTTGGCGATTAAGAGGCCTTCATTAGGAGGCCTTCAGTGACTTGTAAGAGCAATTTCAGTAGAATGGAGGGGTCAGAGGAGATACTGTAAAAGGCTGAGTGGATGAATGATAGGAAAATGGAAGCAATAAGTCAAGATTACCCCTAGGAGTTTAGCATTGAAGGGGACCAGAAATACAAGATGACAACTTGAGGGATCAAAAGGGTAAATGGAAGGTTTTTTGATAAGGGAGCATATTTGTAGGCAGTACAGAAGAAACCAGTAGTTAAATCTGACAGGGTAGGATGGAAAGAACAAGATTTTGTAGAGACAGGAGGAGATGGAATCTCACTCCTCCTCTCCAAGTCCTCCAGACAAGAAGAGAGGTTAGCATAGTCAAAGAAGGGCCATCTTCTCCTCTGAAATGGGAAAAAAGGAGGAAATTGGTGAAGATGAAGAGGCTAACATAAATATACTCAATAAAGCATGCTGTGATTGCATTTTAACAAAAGGATAAAATGAGGCAGACCTCTGTACAAGATAACATTTATGAGCCTGGGCATGCTACCTGTCAATAAATGGGTCAATGGTTTGCCTCCATTAATGCCAAAGAACCTGAGCAAAAAGGACAGTGCCCCTTTTATAGGGTTTGGGGAGTAAATAACAAAGAACAGAACAGGGTAGATGACATCATAGAATTGAGGGCAACACAACTGGTTACACTGCTGAGGTGCAGGAAAAACAGGACTGGTTGGAAGTTTGGTAATGGGGATTCACAACTACCTTTCTTCTTCTCTTGTGACATTCAGAAGTGTTCTTGGTTTGAATCCAGCTGTATAGTGGTCCAGACTTTTGGATAGCAAACCAAACATCCTTGAAGGACAGCTTGGTGGAGCAAAGATAACTCCCTTTCTGTTTAAATACATTCTCCAAAGTTAGCAAAATTCCTTGATTTTTAAACTTAACCCATTATAGGCCAGCTGATCTCTGAACTAAGTTCAGAGACAAAGAACCAGGTACAGAACAAAATTATACTTGTAAATAAGATCAGTACGTAAATGATATAGGATCAACTTTAATCTTCTCAAACAGAAGGGGAAGCCTAACATGAGAAAGGGGCTTTCAGTAAACTGAAGATGTAAAGACAAAGTAGGTTTGGAACAGTTGAATAAATAATATGATAGTGGATTAGTAATGAATAAAAGGATGCTAAGCAGGGAGAGCTCAGATCAAGTTAGATAACGTGGTTTGTAGTACATACAGTCTGAATGGTTTAGCAATAATCTTCAGCAGCATTCAATGCCTTGGAAATTAACAGTAGTAGTAGTAACAACCAGTACTTATGTAGCACAAACTTTAAGGTTTGCAAAAACAATTTAAATATTTTAATTCACCAAGAAGCCTAACAGGCTTATGGATAAGTAGCACAGAATACTAATACTTAATGCACTCTCTCAGGACTCTCTTTTCCTCCACCAGATTGTGCTTTGGACACATTTCCTGGATACTGTTGTAGACTCTGTTTCCATACACTGCCCCTGCCCTCACTCCCCTATTCAATGGCAACAAGCAACAGAATTCTACTTGGCACACCCACATCTGTATGGAGAAGGGAAAGGCAAAGGAAACCATGGATATGCTCTACTTGGGGTAGCAGGGCTCAGTCACAGACACAAAGAATAGAAAACATTGACAGTATGTCAGCATGTGTGTGGGGCTATACCATGCTGAAAAGAAAAGGGATTGGTATCCAGCAAGGACCAATCCTGTACCCATAGAGCAGGGACTAAGGCTACAAAAAAGGGAATTCTTCAATGTGGAAGGAGGCTGAGACAGTTTTCACGTATAATTCCTAACAGATGTGTCACTGCATGGGTAGGAGTCAGAAATTGAGCAATGGGGGAACATAAAAAAAAGAAACTAAAAGGGAAGGGAAGGGAAGAACCATTTAGTAAGTATCTACCATGTGCTTTACAAATATCACCTCATTTGAACCACCAAAGGTCTCAGGAGGAATTAAATTTAATTAAAACACAAGAGCACAAGCAGTTAAGTCAATAGAAGATATTAAAACATTGAGGACGATGGCTACTGAGACATCTAAATGACAACAAATGCTAATAAATACTGTAAAACAAAAGAAGATTAAACCACATTTAATAAAAAAGACAACTTTCCCATTTCCCTACAGAGCATGGAACCATACAACCACTTGAATGGTTCAAGCGAGAAATAAGAGTCTTGAAAGAAGTTAAAAGGGAACAAATGGCAGAATTCATTGCTTCAGTCCAATAAAAATGAGCAGAATAGAAAAATTTGAAGCCATCATGGTGAATCTATCCAAAGAAGCAAAAGGCATAATAGATGACTGGGATCGAAATGTACTGAAATGAAAGACAACCTAGAAAAGAAGCAAAAAGTAATAAAATTTTAAAAAATAATGACAGCCATACAAACAAATCACATCAAAGACAGGATGTGTAGAGACAACTTAAGGATCATAGGTCTCCAGAATAACATTATAAACCAAAAAACCTGAACACCATAATGCAAGAAGAAGAAAAGAGTCCAAAACTTTTGAATACAGAAGAGAAAACACTAATTGAAAGAATCCACAGATTGGCTCCAAGATGGAATGGGCAAGAATGAAGGCCATGAGACAGATCGGAGACAGGAATTTCCTATTTTAAGACCTTAGAAGTAGAAAAACTTTGGGTGGTGTTTATTATTAGTATTTAGTATTAACTTGTGACAACCTCTCTTAGTAGCTGAGTGTAAAACACAGACAAAAGATATAGGTTTGGAAAAACTGACATACTGATAACCTTTTTAACATTCTAGGGTACATGATGTAGTAGGAAGCAGCAGTGGAAAGTAAAATGCCTCAATACTGGTTATTGGAGGCATGAGAGAAGGAATCACCATTGGAGAGGATAGTAAAGGATATGGTAGCTTCAAAAGAAAGCCAAGTATTAGTTAGGATCAGAAGATGTAAGGAATATAAGAGAGTGAGAAAAAACGAACAGGATAGTGGGTTAAAAACAGAGCAGGAGATCTGAAAGTCACAGTGGAAGGAATAAGGGAGGGACTAGGGATAGGGAGAAATTTAAGTGTAGGGAAAAATATTTTTGCTTAGGCAAATAATAAGAACATGAGGGATTTGTTAGCCACAGGATAGGGTAAGTAATAAGCAGGAAAATGCTTGGAGAATAAATCAGCCTGAAGCTTCTATTGCTGGTATGATGCTACCTTGAAGGATTTTCATTAATGTCTGGGTGTAACATTTACCTTTCATCATAAAACTAATTATGTAGTTTCTTTTAAAAAGCAATGAACAAAAGTATCTGAAAATGCAAGTTAAAACATCTCACACCTATCAGTCTGACAAAAATGACTAAAAAAAAAACCACCCCTAAATCCCCAAAACTTGTTGGAAAACTATGAGAAGACAGACAGTGGTGCACCGCTGGTGGAGCTGTTAACTGATACAATCATTTTGAAAAGCAATTTGGAACTATTTCCCAAAAAGACACTGAACTCAGTGGTGCTGCTATTAGATCTTCACCCTAAAGAAATCAAAGAAAGAGCTCTTTTTCTGTTTTAGCAAAAGACCTAGAAACAAAGCTGGTGCCCATCAACTGAGGAACAGTTGAACAAATGATAGTATATGCATGTAATGGTATATTACTGTGCTACAAACACTGATGAAAGAGATGGTTTCAGAGAAATGTAGGAAGAGTTGTATGATTTAATGAAGAGTGAAGTGAGCAGAACTAGAACAACTTATAGAGTTAAAAATTTATAGGGAGTGGCTAGTTGGCACAGTGAATAGAGCACCGGCCCTGGAGTCAGGAGGACCTGAGTTCAAATCCGACCTCAGATACTCAACACAAAAACTAGCCATGTGACCTTGGGCAAGTCAATTAACCCCAAACTGCTGTCCAAAAAGCAAAAAAACAAAACAAAACCAATTTATAGAGTAACAATATCGTGAAGAAAAACATTGAAAGACTTAAGAACTCTGATCAATGTAATAAGCTAGGACTACCAGAGGATCAAAGATAAAACAAGCCTGACAGAGGGGTAAGATGGACTCAAGGAGTTTAATGAGACATATGTTTCTGGACATGGTCAAAGTGTGGACTTGTTTTGCTTGACTATGATCATTTGTTAGAAAGGTTGTGTTTTTCTTTTTTCATTTATAGAGGAGAGTAGAACTAGTAATCCTGACACAAAAATAAAGAAGAAAAAGAAAAGGTAGTCATTAAAGAACTTAAAAACATATAAAAAAAGCTAGAAAAAGAACAAACTGAAAATTCCCAATTAAATACCAAATTAGAAAGGCTGAAAACCAAAGGAAAGATTAAGAAAACTGAAATTAAGAAAATTATTGAACTAATAAATAAAACCAAGAACTGGTTTTATAAAAAAAACCACCCAATAAAATTGACAAACTTTTAATCAACATTATTAAAAAAAAAAAGAAAAACAAATTACCAGTATGAAAAATTAAAAGGGTGAATTCACCTGCAATGAAGAGGAAGTTAAAACAATAATTCGGAATTATTTTCCCAACTGTATGCCCATAGACGTTAATCATAGTGAAATGGATGAATATTTGCAAAAATACAAATTGCCCAGATTAATAGAAGAGGAAGTAAAACACTTAACCCCATCTCAGAAAAAGAAACTGAACAAGCCATCAATGAACTCCCTACAAAAAAATCTCCAGGGCCATACGTTTTTACAAGAGAATTCTATCAAACATTTAAAGAACAATTAAATTTAATACTATATAGCCTATTTGGGAAAACTGGTGAAGGAGTCCTAACAATTCTTTTTTATGATACAAAGATTATACTTATACCTAAACTGGGAAGAGCTAAAACAAAGACCAATTTCCCTAATGAAAACAGATGCAAAATTTTAAAATAAAATATTAGCAAAAAGATTACAGCAAATTATCATGAGAATAATACACTTTGATCAGGTAGGATTTATTCTAGGAAAGCAAGACTGGTTCAATATTAGCAAAACTGTGAGCATGATTGATCATATGTCAACAACAAAACTAGTAGAAACCATATGATTATCTCAGTAGATGCATAAAAAGTTTTTGACAAAATACAAGACCCATTCCTATTAAAAACACTAGAAAGCAGAGGAATAAATGGAGTTTTCCTTAAAATGATAAGTAGCATCTACCTAAAATCATCAGCAAGTAATACATGTAATGGGAATAAGCTCAAAGCATTTCCATTAAGATTGGTTATTGAATTTGGTACTAGAAATATTGGCTTTAGCAATAAGAGAAGAAAAAGAAACTGAAGAAATTAGAAGAGGCAAAGAAGAGACTAAGTTATCACTCTGCAGATGATATGATATACTTAGAGAATCCTAAAGAATCAAGTAAAAAACTACTTGAGATAATAAATAAATTTAGCAAAGTTGCAGGATATAAAATAAACCCACACAAATCCTTGGCATTCCTATGTATTTCTAACGAAACCAACAGCAAGAGATAGAAAGAGAAATTCCATTTAAAGTTATTGTAGACATTATAAAATATTTGGGAATCTATCTGCCAAAACAAACCCAGGACCTATACGAAAAAAATTACAAAACACTTTTCACACAAATAAAGTCAGATCTAACTAATTAGAAAAACATCAGCTGCCCATGGCTGGGTTGAGCTAATATAATAAAAATGACAATTTTACCTAAATTAATTTACCATACCAATTGAACTACCAAAAAAATTTTAAAAAGCTAGAAATAAATTAAAATAAAAATTATTCTGGAAGAACAAAAGGCCCAGAATATCAAGGGAATTAAGGAAAAGAAATGTTAGGGAAGATGGCCTAGTCATACTAGATTTTAAACTGCATTATAAAGCAGCAGTCAACAAAACTACTTGGAACTGGCTACGAAATAGGGTGGTGGATCAGTGGAATAGGTTAGGTATACAAGATGCAGCAGTCAATGACTATAGTAATCTACTGTTTTTTTTAAAATTTATTTTATTAAATTTTTTTTGAGTTACATATTTTCTCCCCGTCTTTCCCCCTCCCACCACCCCAAAACAGCCATCCCAGTGTTTCCCCCCTCCCCCAGTCTATTCTCTCCTATGTCACTTTTTGGTA
>CM053580.1:74107064-74166061 GCA_028627135.1 Pseudochirops cupreus
TGACTTTAGTGGGAAGTATCTTTGTGTGCGTTTTGGAGTTCCAGGATTGGTTTAGAGTCCTATTTTATGGGTATTTTGGGGTGGCTATGTGAGAGCTGCGATATGTTGCTGCTGCTACGCCACCATCTTGGCTCCGCCCCCCCGTAATCTACTGTTTAATAAACCCAAAGACTCTAGCTTCTGGGATAAGGACTCATTATCTAACAAAAACTGCTGAGAAAACTAGAAAATAATATGGCAGAAACTGGGCATAGACCAATATCTTACACCGCATACCAAAATAAAGTCAAAATGGGTCCACAATTTAGATATAAAGGCTAGTAGCATAAGCAATCTGGGAGAGCAAGGAATAGTTTACCTATTACCTCAGATTTATGGAGAAGGGAAGAATTTATGACCAAACGAGAGATAGAGAGCATTATGAAATGCAAAATGGATAATTTTGATTACATTAAATTGAAATGTTTTTACACAAATAAAGCTAATGCAACCAAGATTAGGAAGGAAGCAGAAAATTGGGAAAGAAGTTTTACAACCAGTGTCTCTGATTAAGTCTTCATTTCTAAAATAGGCAGATAATTGAGTCAATTTCTAAGAACACAAGTCATTCCTCAATTGATAAATGGTCAAAGAATATGAATGGGTCGTTTTCAGAGGAAGAAATTAAAGATATCAATAATCATATGAAAAAATGCTCTAAATCACTATTGATTAGAGAAATGCAAATCAAAACAACTCTTACATACGACATCTCACTTAACAGATTGGCAAACATGTCAAACCAGGACAATGATAAATGTTGGTGGAGCTGTGAGCTGATTCAACTATTCTGGAGAGTATTATGGAACTATGCCCAAAGGGCTATCAAAATGTGCATACCCTTTGACCCAGCAATTCTACTTCTAGGGCTGTATCCCAAAGAGATTATAAAAATGGGAAAAGGATTCACATGTACAAAAATATTTATAGCAGCTCTTTTTGTGGTGGCAAAGAATTGGAAATCAAGGGGATGCTCATCAATTGCGGAATGACTAAACAAGTTGCAGTATATGAATATAATGGAATACTACTGTGCTACAAGAAATGAGGAACAGACAGACTTCATAATAACTTGGAAAGATTTATATGAACTGATGCTGAGTTAGGGGAGCAGAACCAGGAGAACACTGTACACAACTACAGACATGCTGGATCTGTGACAACTAACAATAGGCTTGGCTCTTCTCAGCAATGCAAGGTTCTAAGATACTTCCAAAAGACTCATGATAGAAAAGGTTACCCACATCCAGAGAAAGAATTACTGAGTCTGAATGCAGACTTTTTTGTTTTGTTTTGTTTCTTCTCTCATGGTTCATTCCATTGGTTATAATTCTTTACAACTAGACTACTATAAAAATATGTTTAATGTGAAGGTATATGTAGAACTTATAACGAATTGCATTCTGTCATGGGGGGAAAGGAGGAGGAGAGAAAAGAGGAGAAAATTTGGAACTCAAAAACTTGTGGAACTGAATGTTATAAACTAAAAATAAATAAATTTAAAAGAAAAAAAAAAGATACACAGTGGGAACATAAGGAAATTCAGAGGGAAACATAAACAGGAGAACTCTGAATTTGTTTAATTTATTATGTACATCAAAAAATAAACTTTATGTAACAGACATTTCTGATTTCACATCTAATTCTTTTTTTTTCTTCTCTTTCCTACGTAGAGATGCTACTTTTTGGAGAGCTTAAGTTCAGAATAAATTTATAAATATTTTAGAATTTAAAAAAATCTATGAATAAAGTTTCTCCTCCTCTATATCAAAATCAACACTGCCTATCTGTGAACACCAGTTTAAAAAAATTAACCTATGCAAAATTTCAAGTTATCATAAGTCACAGGAACAAAAATAGACTGGAATACAGAAATTCGTAAAACTTACATTGTATTGATGATTAGCCACTGGTTTAAAATTGGTTGTAACAGCTTTGTCCAGCTGTTGTGATAATCTTACAGGTTTTGAAGATTCTTCTATTTGTAACCTGAAAAAGGGAGGAATCATTAATACAACCTTCTTTTTATGACCAAATATTGCCAATTTATAAAAATATGTCCATAATTCAGCTGATAACAACAATACCTTAGTATCTCAAAAAAACTCAAAGGTATGTCAGCCTTAAAACAAAATATAATTTAGTATCCATGTGATGTAGGTCTAAAGTAATATGTGATTTTCATTCATGGATAATGGAATTTCTCTTAATTACTTTATATAATTATATACATATAATCGAATATATATAATTATTATGTATAATTATGTAATAATATAAATATATATAATAATAGAAACAGTCATTATTGTCTAAGATATAGAATGCAACAATTTTCAAAATTTTAACATTAAAAATTACCTTTGATCAACAGATTCAAGTCAATACATTTTTAAAAAATATATAGGTATACTAATATTCAACAGATACTCACTGACATTCTATATTTAAATTAGTTAAGTTGGGAAGAAGGGAAGGTTTGGGGAGAAAGCTAAGAAGTTAGGTTTTAGACAGGATGAGTTAAAAATGTCTGTGAGACATCCACTTTGAGATGTCCAATAGGTAACTGGTAATGTGAGACTGGAGATTAGGTGTTAGGTTAGGGCTGGACAAAAGGATCTGAGAATCATCTGCACAGATATGGTAACTGGATCTATGGGGGCTGATGAGAATACCAAGCAGAATAATAAAGAGGGCCCAGGACAGAGTCTTCTGGGACACCCATGGTTAGAGGGCAGAACTTGTATTTATAGCAAAGGAGTCTGAGAAGGAGGAGTCAGCCAGACAGGAGAATCAGAAGAGAGCAGAGTGTCAAGGAGAATAAGTAGCAGTGTCAAAGGCTGCAGAGTGGTCAAGAAAGATGAATACTGATAACAGACCATTAGATTTGGCAATTAAGAAACTATTGATAACTTTGGAGAAAGCTGTTCCAGTTGAATGATGAGGATGGCGGCAGGATTACAGAGTTTGGAAAAGAGAGTAACAGAAATAGAGGCACCAATTAGAGACGACTTTCTCAAAGAGATTAGAAACAAAAGGGAGGTGGAGAGGTAGAGGATGGGCTGATCAAGTGTGGATTTAACTGAGGATGGGGGAGACAAGGGCACATTTGTAGGAAGTAGTTAAGTTGCCAGTAGGCAGGGAGAGATTGAAGATAAATGACAGGGCACAGATGATAGATGGGATAATCTTCTGGAGGAAATAGATACAAGTACCAAGAATAAAACAATTCCTAATTGAAAGGTACTTGCATCTTATGAGAATGCATATAAAATATAAACAAAAATAAGAAGTGAAGACATACAAATACATACAAAGTAGTAAAATACAAGGAAGATTTGGAGGGAGGGATCTAGTGCTTCAGATGATTAGGAAGAGTGTTTCATGCAGAAGATGGTCCTTGAGTTGTGTCTTAAAGGAAAAAAGGGACTCTGAGGAGGAATTAAGAAGAGAGTATATTCCAAGCATCTGTGATGGCCAGAGCAAAAGCACAGTGACAGCAGATTTGAGTGTTATGCATAAGGAAAAGAGAGAAAACCAGTGTGGCTATGAGTCTGAAGGCATTACAGAACTGAATGCATGGCCAAAAAGCAAAAATTATGCAACTACAAGACAAAAACAATAAGGTGAGATTCACAGTAATGCACATTATTTTAAAGTTATGATCAAGATTGGAATCCAATTCAACCTATCAATATTTATTTGAGCACCTACTCTGGTGCAGCACACAAGGTGGTATTGTGGAAGGTACAAAATGTAAGAGAGTTCCTGTTTAAAAAAAAAAAGATAGAGAGTCCCTGTATTCAAGGAAGATAGGGTAGCAACAAGGAAAAAATGGGAAATCAGAAGACCTGGGTTCAAGTCCTGCCTGTGCTACTAAATTGCTGTATGACCTTGGTAAAATCAGTTCTTTTCTCTGACTTTCACTTAGTTTTCTCATCTGAAGAAGAGATGATCTCTAAGGTTCCCTTTTATCTCCAACAATCTATGAGTTCACAATCTAGTTAGAGAAATAAAACAAAAAGAAAAATCTGATTAATGGGTCAGTAGAAAAGATATCACAAGGCAGTTTCCAACCACACCAAATGAGCTATGTGTACAATGACGTTAATAAAGTTCAGAGAGAGAGAAAAGTTTCATGGAAGAAGTAACATCTGGAATGAGTCTGGAAGGATAAGTAAGATAGAGATAGGACAAGAAGAAGGGCAAAGAGAAGGAATGATAAGGAAAAAAAAAATCCAAAATCAGGAAAGTGCAGAGCATGTTAAGCAGTCATTGAATAAATTTGTCTGGCTGGGGCAAGAAAAGATTTTTATGTGGCCAAAAGAGAATGAGTCCCCCAATTTTCCATTATATAACTACATGCAAAAAACCCCCAATTAATGGGAACTTTCAAACAACTAGCACCATGGGAGATTTAGAAGTCCAAACTCTAGGAGAATGTAATTAAGTACCACATTTTTATGACATTTAATACTTATTTCAATCTTATAATTTTCATTATTAGGGATGGTTTTTAGAAAGCAAGTCCATAAGTATTTGAATGTTACCTATATATTAGTAAAGTACTAAGTGCTGCTAGGGAACACAGAAAGTATTCTACCATCAAGAAGATGACAATCTTTTTGGGAAACAATAAAAAAAAACTGAATATATGTACTGAAGCCTAAATCCTAGGGTACTACTGTTTGGTAAGTGCAATAAGGAACAAGTTGGACTTGACAAATGAATGAATTTGGGAGAATATAAAGGGTATCAGCCTAAATCACCTCCAAGGTTTTAAGTTTGAGAGGAGACAGAGGAGTACAGCTCCCTATAGTCATGGGAGGTTAGTAAAGAGGAGATGAGGAAATGTCTTTTGCATATCAATCAACAAAGATTTACTGAATACAGTGTGATAGAAGTCAAAGATGATACAACACAGCAGAGTGTCTGATACAGTTCAAAAGTTCAGCAGGTAGCTGATGATATGGGAATAGAACTAAGGAGAACAAAACACACAACCACACCCCACTGTGAGTTATCTCTAGGCAGAAGATAGATAATTAAATCCATGGGAACTATAGGAGTCATTAGGTGAGAAAGTGTAGAGAAAAAGGGTAAGGGAGACCAGGGCATAGCCTGGGGATACCGAACAGTAGGCACCCTAGTACACACAGGATGGCTACTAGCACAGGTTCTTTGATCTGCTTTACTAAAGGAAAGCAACTTTAAAGGCGTCAACAATATTTAATGAAACATATATATGTATATACTATATATGTATGTATATGTGCACGTATGTATGTATGTATAATTCACTTGGTTCAGGGGGAAAAGTCAGCACCACTTAAGAAAATATAAACAGAAATTATAAGCAGACAAAAAAAAAAACAACAACCAGAGATGACTAACTTTGATAGCCTGGGCTCCTCTTAGCAATGCAAGGGTCTAAGACAACTCCAAAAGACTCATGATAGAAAATGCTACATACATCCAGAAAAGAACTACGGAGTCTGCATGCAGATTGAAGCAAACTACTTTTCTCTCTCTTTTGTGTTTTGTTTTGTTTCATTCCTTCTTCCTCATTGTTCACTCCACTGGCTACAATCCTTCTTTACAACTTGCTTAATGTTTAATGTGAAAGTATTTGTAGAACCTATATCTGATTGCACCCTATCATGCGGGGGAGGGGAGAGAAAGAGGGAGAGGGAGGGGGAGAAAATATGGAACTCAAGGGATTGTGGAACTCAATGTTGTAAACTAAAAGTAAAGAAATTTAAAAAAACACAGACAGAGAAAATAACACAATTTAACAGACAAACTGCCAGGGCTTCTAGCTGTCTGACCATTACATACATACATAGTTACTAGAGAGAGAAGCATCAACAACTGGGTTTTCAAAGGGGGGGTCGGAGTCACACACACACTCTCTCTCTCTCTCTCTCCTTTAGGGTCAGAGGGTAGTATCACAACCCTTGTGAACCACTGCCTAATTACAAAGTAACAAAAGGTGTGGGCCTTCCTGAAAAAACAAGCCTTTCCTAATCAAGCTTCTCTGGTTGGGCTCCACATGAGGTCTATTAATGGGCAGGGGAGATCTTCAACTCCCATTAACATTATGAGGTACTCTCACAGTTAGGGAGACTGATACAAATCACAACTTGGGAAAGAAGACTGCGAAGGAATAATCAGATAAGCAGAAGAGTAAAGCATCCTGGAGGAGAGCAACTATATCAAACACTATGGGCACGTCAAAAAGTTTGAGGATTGAGAAAAGGTAATCAGATTTGGCAATTAAGGGATAATTAAAAGTTGAGAGAGGGGGAAAGTTCAAAGATCAATGAAAGAACCATTTCCCATATCATATCCATTCAACCGAATCAACATGTAATCCAAAGAACCCTAAGAGGAGATGGTCCACTCAAGAAATACATGTTTTGACATACAATTACCTGGTACCACGTTCTTAAAACACACTTGGTAAGGCTCTCTCCTTAGGGGCACTGACTCACTCTCTTCCCGATTCAGCTTCCTCTTGAAGCCCCCACCCCTAATCCACCTTCTATTGTGCCAAGAAACCATCTTTCACGTTTCAAATAGCGCACTTTGCCACTTCTATCTTTGGGCCACCCCGAAGGGACACGCGGCCCCCTTTTCCCATAACACACTGCTTCTCTCAGACTTATCAGAGGGTACGTCTGGATGTTGCATCACAAACCTCAGCTGACGCTCGTCCTGCGCTGTCTTTGCGTTTATTTTAGGTCCCTGCATTCTGATTTATGTTTGGATTTTCTGATCCTGCTTTCTTTTTAAAATCTTTAAACATTGAAACAATTTTGTCAAGAGCTGATGATATCTGTAATTTCTAATGTCATAAAAAGTATGATATCTTTTAAATTATATCATAGAAAATAATAAGTGTTGGTATAAGTCCCCTCTTTCCAATTCTCTGGGAAGGAAAACCCAAACAGAAGCTTGATCTTCCAATTATCCACTGAAAAAGCCAACTATTATGTCTCACGCTTCTTCTAAAAAGAGTACTCAATGGTTCAAAATTCAAAAGGTTAAGAACTTGTAGAACTAAAACAGAATATTTTTTAAAGAATAAAATCTTAAAATACTTTAATTAACTTTGAATAACTTAAAGTAACTTAAAAAGGGTTTTATTTAACACTACATAATTCATTTAGCATTATCTCATGAAGTGTCAGAGCACATTTTCACAATTTTTCTATGTAACAATGCACTAAATTAATGACAATTGACCTCTACACTTGGTCAAGGGCAAATTAAAGTTTCTTTAGCAGTATGCAAAGTAGCTTCATTTGGTAAATAGGATATAAAAAACAATCAAAATGTACTGGGAAAGCCTGGCAAGATATATTGACTAAGAATTGCTTTGGGAGCAAGGGAAAATTAAACTTGTATAAAGATATGATGAACTCATCTAGCTTAAGCAAAAGGCACATGTCTCTGTGAGGTGTCCTGAATCATGAATTTGTATTCTCTCAGTATAACCACTTAGTCTAAACTCTGTAAAAGTATGTAAATGTAAACATTTAAACCTATAAAAAACATACTTATGAGTGTTTACGAAGGATGTCTTAATCACACCAGAGGGAGAATTGTATTTCTTTTATAAGCCTGGATGGTACCCAGACTTAAGGTCTATTAAGAAGGGTACTGAAGATTAATCTTGTTGCCTGGTGCAGAGGTTTAAAGTTGAGTTAGATCAGCATTTATTAAGTCCTTACTATGTGAATGTCATTGTGCTAAGCTCTGAGAAACATGATCCCAAGGAGATCATATTTTAATGGGGGAGACAACATGCAAACAACTATGCAAATGTAAAATATATAGAAGAGTGGATCAGAGGTAATCTCAAAGGGAAGGAACTAGGAGTGGATAGGATGAGGAAAGGCCTTCTATAGAAGGTAGAATCTGAGCTGAATTTTGAAGGAAGCCAGAAAAGCAAAGCATGGGAGACAGTAAAAAGTCATAGAGAGTGGAGATGGAATGGAATGTAACAGAAAAGAGGCATGTTTTTGTGTGTGTGTGTGGATGTGTGTATATTTTTTCTTGGCTGTTCATGGTAAATAGGTCGTTGAAAAAAGAATTAAAAATTAACTGAGTACTAAATAATTTAATCTTACAGAACTGGAAGGCTAAAGAATAAATCATAGAAATAACAGATAATTTTGTTAAAGATGATAACATTGAGACATCACATTAAAATTTGTGGGATGCAGGCAAAATATCATTTAGGGGAAATTTTGTGTTTTTAAAGACTTTTGAAGGCACTTGTCTTAACAAGTGAAACAAAGAAAGAGAACAAAGAATTGGGTGTTCAACTAAAAAGAAAATCACCCCAAAATAACAAATTTAAACATCTCAATAAAAAAAAACAGGAATCCTGAAAACCAAAAAAGAAATTAACAAAATGAAAGCAAAAAAAAACCTCTTTAAATTAATAAAACTTAAACTGTATTTTCTGAGAAAAAATTGAGCATTAGCTAAAAAGAAGAGGAAAACCAAACAGCATCAAAAATTAAAAAAGATAATTCACAACAAATGCATAAGTAAATGATAGTAGACCCTATTTTTGCTGAATTATATGTCAATAAAACCAGAACAAGCTATAAAAACGAACACCCAAATTAAAAACAAACAAACAAAACCAAACACGGGGAAGAATTCTATCAAAGAACAGTTTCAAATTTATGCAAAATGTCTGTAAAAACACCCAAAGTATCATTTAAAACTTTGGAACATCTTTCGTACACACTCCCTTTGGTTCTCTCCCGCTGCATCTCTCCTGGCAGATCCTCATCACCTCATGCCTGGAGCTGTAATAGCCTGTCAGTCAAGTCTCTCCCGACTCCACTCCATGCTCTACTCAGTTACCAAATTTAACTTCCTAAAACACAGATTCGAGCAAGTCATTTCCAATAAATTCCAGTAGCCCTCTATTTCCTCTGAGTTTAAATATGAACTCTTCTGTTTGGCTTTTAAAATCCTTTATAACTCTGGCCACTTCTACTTTTTTTTTTTTGCTTTTTAAAAAATTCTATTTTATTTTTAGATTCATATTCTCTCTCTTTTCCCCACCTTCCCTTTGCCCCACTGAGAAAAATAGAAACAATAATTTTGCATATAGAGGTCCTTTTCCTTTTCCTTTGATTGCTCGGATATAGATGTAGCAATAGGATTGCCAGATTAAAGAGTATGCAGAATTTAATCCCCTTTGGGGCAGAGTTCCAAACCGCTTTCCCAAATGGCCGCACCCATCATACAGGTCCCCCAACAGTTAATTAGCCTCTCTGTTTTCCCAAGGCCTCTCCATTATTTGTCATTTTCTTTTTTGTTCCCCCAAAGCAACGTTGCCAATCTGACAGCTGTGGAGCGGTACCTCGGAGATGGCTTAGTTTGTGTTTCTCCAATTATTAGTGATTTAGAGCATTTTTTACACGGCTATTGATAGCTTGGACATCTTCCTTTGAAAACTGTCCGTGTCCTTTTGACCATTTATAATTTGGAGATCTTTATCAGAAGTTTGCTGCAAAGATTATCTCCCAAATTCCCGTTTTTCTTCTAAATTTTGTTGAATTTGTTTTGCTTCAATTTTATGTGGTCAAAACTGTCCATTTTACCCCCTGTATCTCATTTGGTCATGAACTCTTCTTTTATTTACAGATGTGAGGGGTAATTTCCTAGTCTTCTCTGATATTAATGCCTTCCCCTGAGATCATCTCCAATTCATCCTGTATTTATCTTGTTTGTATGTTGTCCCTTCTCCCACATTAGACTGTGATCTCCCTGAGAGCAGGGCTGTTCTTCATCTTTCTTTATATCCCTAGTGGTTTTTTTTGGGGGGGGGGAGGCAGGGGCACAGCAATTGCCCAAGGTCGCACAGTGTAAGTGTGTCAAGTGTCGGAGGCCAGATTTGAAATCAGGTCCTTCTGACCCCGGGGATGGTGCTCTATTCACTGCACCACTTAGCTGCCCTGATCCCTAGGGCTTTTTAGCACAGTGCCTGGGCACATCACATGCACTTAATAAATGCTTGTTGACTTGACTTGCTAGAAATGTTAGTTACAGAAATAAGAAAAAGAAATTGAGGAAATAAGCATGACAAAGAAGAAACAAATGCAGAGGAAATGATGTGCTTAGGGAACTCTAGAGAGTCAATTCCAAATTAATTGAAACAATAAATTGAGTGAAGTTGTAGAATATAAAATAAGTCCACACATATCAGTATTTCTGTACTTTACCAACAACTTAGCTGGAAGGGAGAGAAATTCCAGTTAAAGTAACTATGGACTACATAAAATGCTTAGGAGTCTACTTACTAAGCCACACATAGAAACTATATGAATACATTACAAATTGGTCTTTATGATAATAAAGAAAGACTTAAATAATTGGAGAAATATTGCTTGTGGATAAGTGGAAACAATGATAAAAATGACATCACCTAAATTAATTTACTTATTCAGTACCATACAATCAATCTATCAAGGGATTATTCTATAGCACAGAAACAGTAACAAAATTCATCTGTGAGAACGGAGTCGAGACTCTTAAAGGAAATAATGAAAAAAAATGGAGAAGGAAGGAAACCTAAAAGTAGCAAGTCTCAACCTATACTACAAAGCAGTAATGATCAAAGTACTATTACTGGTTAAAAAGAAAGAGGCTAATCAGTGGAAATATGAGGCACACAGCATACAGAAGCAAATGAACCTTGGAACTCAGCGTTCAATAAGCCCAAAGACCTCAGCTATTGAGATGAGAACTCATTATTTTCTGTAACAAATGGTTTTTGTCACCATTTGATAAAAACTGCGGGGAAAACTGGGCAGCAGTCTGTTAGAAACTGGATTCAGACCAACAACTTATGCTAAGGTTAGTGCTAGATGGATACACAACCTAGATTTTTTTTTTAAGGGTAACATTATAAAGAAATTACAAGGACAAGACAAAAATTGTCTTTCTGATTTATGGATAAAGGAAGAGATTGTGAACAAATTAAAGACCATAGAAGATAAAGACAAAATTTAAAAGTCTAGTACAAACAAATCCAGTATAGCTAAAATTAGAAGGGAAATAGTTAATTGGAGCAGGGGGAAAATCTCTTTGCAGTAAGTTTCTCTGATAAAAGTTTCACGTATAAGAAACTGATTCAAATTTATAAAAATAAGAGCCATTTCCTAACTGATAAATGGCTGAAGGATAACAAAACAGGTAGTTCTGAAAGGAAGAAATCTAAGTTATCTATAGCCATATTAAAAATGACAAAACAAAATTAAAAAAAACCAAACCTGTAACAGAGTAGCTTTTTTTAAAAAAGAGAAATGAAAATTAAATCAGTCCTAAGGTTCTATCTCATACTTTACAGATTGGCAAAGGTGACTAAAAAGGAAAATGAAAAATGTTGGGAGGAGCTGTGGGAAAAATTGCACATCATAATAATGCATTGTGAGAGGAGCTGAGACTTGATCTAGCTATTCTGGAAACGCAATTTGCAACTATGCCCCCAGAGTTACTTAACAGTGTACACTTTGACCCCACAATACCACTACTAGAACTATATCCTAAAGAGATCAAAGAAAGAGGAAATGATCCTATGTACAGAAATATTTATTGTGGCTCTTTTTGTGGTGGCAAAGAAGTAAAACTCACTGGAAAATGGCTGAAAAATTAGCTATATGAAAGTAATGTACTATTGTACTATACAAAATAATCAAAGAGATGATTACAGAGAAACCTGTAAAGACTTGAATGAACTAATGCAGAGTGAAGCATTAGTAACAATGCTTCACTGTAACAATATTATAAAAATAAACAACTACGAAAGGCTTCAGAACTCTGATGAATGGAATTATCAATCATCATTCAAGAGGCCAATGATGAACAATATTATCTACCTCCTAAGGTAAAGTGACAGACCAATATGCAGAATGAGACACACAATTCTGGACAGGACAACAGAGGAATTTATTTTGGTTTCCTCTGTACATTTGTCAAAAAGAGTTTTCTTTTTCTTTCTCCCACTTAGGAGACAAAAAAGTTTTAATAGTTGAGAAAAATAAAAGAAACAAAGGCAGGCAGGAGTTGCTATAAGGAGGCAAATAAAGCGTAAGAAGATGGACAATTTGTTTTTTATTGTGTTTTTATTCCAGTAATAACTTACATTTAGACACTAATTTAAAGTTTGCATTGTGCTTTTCTCTCCTTGCCATCTTCACAGTGACAATTCTGTTCTCTAGCCTCCACCTCCCCCCCCCCCCGAATTCCAAGCTCCTGCTCTAGGACTCTGGATTTCAGATCACCAAACACTGACCATTATCCTGCCACCTTCCTGCCATGCTCCTTGTATATACCCTCTTGTCCTGTCCATCGCTTTCCCAACATACACTACCTTCCTTTATTATGAGGTGAGGCCTTTTAGGCCAAGGGGCTGCTGTTTGCTTGTATTCATATTCCTAATGTTTAGCACGGTGCCTGGAACATGGTGAGTGCTTTAATAAATGCTTTTCCTTTTCTCATAACTCTGCTGAGATATGCTTAGTCCCATTTCACTGATGAAAAAATTGAACTTCAGACTGTTTAAGCAACTTGGTATGAGGTCACTTTTCAGAATGATCTAATATACATTATATGCTTAAATGATAATTTATTTTAAAGACATTTTTGGTAGTATCAGCAGAACAATAACAGTCCATAGCATCTTCTCTCAAGGATTCTGCTCACCTGGCAGAAATAGGGTGGCATAAAAACACAACTACAGGAATAATCCATAAAGGCACTAGAAGAAATCATACTTTTCTGAGTCAAGTACTAATGGCTTTGTAAACATTATTTTTATATATTGCTAAGTCTATTTGGCTGGTATCAGGAGTAAGCAGCACTTAGAAATGTAGGCACTGTTAATACTTACTAAAAAATTAGCATACCAGGACACTACGGCCTAGCCAGCTCAGGCAAATATTTAGACATCTGCCATCCTATCAGTCAAGTACCCCCTCTCTCCCTCCCCAAGCATTAAGGGTAGGGATTATCTTGCTTTTTGCTTGTACTTGTATTCCCAGCACTCAGCAGAGCTGTACAAGCAAAAAATAAAATAATCCCTGCCCACAAGGAGCTTATATGCAAATGGGTAAAGACAACATTTAAAAGGGAACTGAAAAGTGGTTGGAGGCTCAAGGAAAGAGGGTGCCCTCTTGGAGGTAGTAAGGTGGCAACATTTTCTTGGGAGTCATGGATTGGGCTGGATTTGAAATGAACATGATTGGTGAGGGTGCTTGCTCAAATGGAGGTTGCAGGGATGAACTGACTAACTGGAGGAGGAAGCCATTCTTAAACACCAAATCACAACAGCAAAGTAGGAAATCAAATGTGAAACCTTTGGTTTCAAACACAAAGACTCTTCCCATTGGCAGGTGGACCTTCAGTTTCTACAGTCACATACAAACACAACCCAGCAAATGTCCCACCCTGAGGGAGCGGTATGTTACCAGTCATAATCCCAAAATCCATATTACCGCTGTAACACAAAGAAGATAACGTTCACTGTCAGATATTTCAGCTCAGAATCTCAGAGATCCTGAGTCAAAGCTCCCTTTCCTGGTCACTACTCTACACTCCCTCATACATAGTCATATCTGTCCTATACCTCCAGGTCCCTGTTTAACTGTACTCTTTCCTTTCATGGTATCTGGTGGAACTCCTGTACTACTTTTAACAAAAAGCCCTTTGAAGGAGCCTTTCCACTTCCTTGAAATCTCAGAAATCTTGGTTCCCCTGAAGACAATGCATTCTTAGCCACCTTCTCCAGTACTGAATGGCACTTTCCTCATGTTTCTTCATACATGCTGGGACAAGAGAGGAGAAATGCCTCTTGCTCCTTGATCTCATTTCAAGGTCATTTTCCTACCACCTCTATGACCTCATCTCCTTTAAAGTCATTAAGCCCACAAAATGGGTACATGATTTGGACATAAAGGGTGATACCATACGCAAATTAAGAGAGCAAGGAATAGCTGGCCTGCCAGATCTGTGGAGAAGGAAAGAATTTATGACCAAACATGAAATGGAGAACATTATGAAATGCAAAATGAATAATTTTGACTACATTAAATTAAAGAGCTTTTGCGTAACAAAGCCAATGCAATCATTAGAAAGGAAGCCAAAAGCTGGGAAACAATTTTTATGGCCAGTGTCTCTGATAAAGGCCTCATTTCTAAAATAAATAGAGAACTGAATCAAATTTATAAGAATACAAGTCATTTCCCAATTGATAAACAGTAAAAGGATATAAACAAGCAGTTTTCAGATGAAGAAATTAAAGCTATCTATAGTCATATAAAAATGCTCTAAATCACTATTGATTAGAGAAATACAAATTAAAACTCTGAGGGACCACCTCATACCTATCAGATTGGCTAATATGACAAAAAAGGGAAATGATATGTGTTGGAGAAGATGTGGGAAAATTGAAACACTAATGCATTACTGATGGAGTTGTAAAATGATCTAACCATTTTGGAGAACGACTTGGAACTAGGCGCAAAGGGCTATAAAACTGCTATACTACTACTAGGGTTTATATCCCAAAGAGACCATAAAAATGGGAAAGGAGCCACATTACAAAAATATTTATACCAGCTCTTTTTGTGGTGATCAAGAATTGGAAATTGAGGGGATGCCCATCTGTTGGGGAATGGTGGAACAAGTTGTGATATATAAATGCAAAGGAATACTATTGGTCTATAAAAAATGATGAGCACGTGGATTTCAGAAAAACCTGGGAAGACTTACATGAACTGATGCGGAATGAAGTGAGCAGAACCAGGAGAACACTGTACACAGTAACAGCAATATTGTGATGACCAACTTTGATAGATTTAACTCTTATAAGCAATACAATGCTTTAAGCAATTCCAAAAGATTCATGATGGAAAATGCTATCCACATCCAGAGAAAAGAAGTATGCAGTCTGAATGCAGATTGAAGCATATTATTTCCTCTTTTTTCTCTTTCATGGTTTTTTCCCTTTTGTTCTGATTCTTCCTTCACAACATGACTAATGTGGAAATATATCTAAAAGGATTGTACATGTATAGCCTATATCAGGTTGCATGCTGTCTTGGAGAGAGAGGGAGAAAAAAATTTGGAACTCAAAATCTAATAAAAGTGAATGCTAAAAACTACTGGGGAAAATTGTAATTGGAAAAAATAAATACTATTTGGGGAGGTGGGGGGAGAAACCAAAAACAAAGATACAAAAAAAGGTCATGACCCAGCAAGACAGTACTGCCTAGATCTTGATGGATTCTACACAAGAGCTCCCAGGTCATTCTATTCTTCCATTTTCTTAATGTCTTCAGGACCTGGCTCATGGTTTTCTTCTCCTGCACAATCTACCTTCATATTCAGAGATTTCAATTTACATACTGATGTCCTCACAAATGGACTATTTCCCAATTCACGCAACTAAATTCCTATTATCTGCTCCCTCCCTCCATCTCAGTCCCCACACAAGAATGATCATGCTCTTGCCCTCTTCATCATCCAAAGTGGTCGTCCTCCCCTATCCATAATGCTGACCTTCCTAGCTAGGATTTCTCTCTATTCTTAGTCTTTATGAAATCTGTCACTCCACAGCCTACTATTTCCCTATATCACCATGCTTGCTCTGCTGTTTCTTCTCTCCAACAACTCAACTTTTTAACCAGATTGTTTATAATGTTTTTGGCCCTTAATACCTTGCCCTATTATCCTACTGTCACTTGTCTCTTTCCAAACTCCTCAATCATTCCCAGTATTTTTCTCATCTCCAATTTCTCTTTATACAATGGATTCTTCCTTACCTCCAATAAATATGTACAAGTTTCCCTCAGTTTTAAAAACTTTTGCTTTAACTTACCATTCTCAAGATAACAGTATGTATATCTCTTCTTCCTTTCTTAGGCATACTCTAAGAAGAACCTACGCTCCATTTCCTCACATGCCATTTACATCTTTTAAAAAAGTCTTCAAAATAAACATTTTATTGATAGTTTTAGAAAATGTGACTCAATTATACCATCCCACAACAGAAAATTTCCTTGTAAGAAAGTATTAACTAAGGAAAACAAACTAGTGTACTGGCCATGTCTAACAAAGTAGGCTCCATTCCTTGCCTAGAGGCTACGAATGCTCTGCTGTCCTATTCACTTTTTAATTCCTTGTCATCTGTCTTGAGACTCCAGCTCAGATTTATCTCCAAGATTACCAATAACCTCCTACCTAATAATTTCTAATCCAATGTCCTTTCCACAGTCTTTATTCTACTTTGGCTTCTCTGCAGTTTCTGTTGGTGCTGAACACTTCTCCTACTTCTGGTGAGTTTTCTTTAGATTCTTTATGCTCTGTTCCTTTTCAGTCTCCATTGCTAGATCACAGGATCATGGGTTTAAAGCTGGAGGAGAACTTTGAGGTTATTTGCTCTACCTTACTCGTTTTACAAATGAGCATCCTGAGATCCATAAAAGTTAATGATTTATCTAAGGATCCAGGAAGCAGGATTTGAAACCAAGTTCTCTGATTCCAAATTCAGTGTTCTTTTCACTGTATCTCCCACCTTTATTATTCTCCTATCCACTAAGAATAAACTTCCCTCAGTGCTTTGTCCTGGGTTCACTTTCTTTTCTGTATACTCCTTAGTGATCACATCAACTCCTATAGATTCAATTATCAATCTCTATTCAAGTGATCTCCAAATCTACATATACAGTCCAAATCCCTGTCAATCAAGATTAATTAATCTAGATCCACATTTTCAACTGTCTATAAGACTGCTCCACCTAGATGTCCCATAAGTATTTCAAACTTAAAATAACAGAATTCTAACTCATCCTTTTGGTCACCTTGATTCACAACTCTGGAGTGACCTTTGATTACTCCCTCTACCTTAACCCCCGTATGAAATTAGCTGCCAAATCTTGTCACTCTTACATCTCTTATATCTTTTGCATCGTCCACCCATATGGCATTTAACTTAGCCTGGTATCTGGCTCCCACCTACTTTTCTAGTCTTACTTTGCATGCTGTCATTCCATTCGTACCGGACAGCTAACTGCTCCCAAAAAGATCTCTCCATCTCCTAGCACTGTGCCTTTGCACACATGGGTCCTTATGTCTAAGCTGATTTCGCCCTTGCCTCTGCCTCTCAATCGTAGCTTCCCTCCAAGTACGGCTCCAGTATTAACTCCTAGGGAAGCTTAACTGCTGACTCCTCCCAATTATGAATAAATCTTTGTTCTTGCATCCCCTCACCCTCCCTGCCTGCCATATCATGAACTCCCTGACAGCAGGGACATTTTCATTTTTATTTTTCTATTTCCCAGAAGCCTTGTACACAGCAGAACCTTAATAAACATGTGTTAGAATCTAATACAGTTGCAGAATGGACAGCAGTAATTAGCAAAATATGAGAGGGAAGAGTATAGAAATGTGAGATAAAAATGGTCATGAGCTCCTGGTTCTCTTGGGAAGAATAAACAAAGACCAAGTACTTAAGCCTTTATGAAAATACATGATTTACATTCACAATTCAAACACTGAAATACAGCCAAGCAATTCTGGTGGCTTTTAAACTTCGTCAGCTGGAATTCAAACTTTATTTTAAACTTCTAAATTCCTTTGAGAAAATATATTAAGCCTATATTATTATTACTACTACAGTGATTAGCATGGTATAAAAGAAGGGGCTCTGTTAGCACTATAAGGGCATAGAAAACAAGAATGAAATCACTGTACTTTGTTTTCTTCTAGACCTTTGCTGGAAACAACAGACACCCGCAAGTTTGTGATACTTGTTGGGCAAACAGTAGTTCAACAAAGAGACAAAAGAGATGGCAGTTAAAAATAAGCTCGCCTTTTTGAAAGTGTCTTGTTTGGCTTAAAATTATTCTCTACCTATATACTCATTTTCAATTAAGCTTATGAAATCTATGGAACAAATATTTCCAAAGTAAGAAGCACAAATCAAAGCATAAAACAGTGCTGAAATTCAGCTTTCAAAAATAATTCTTCGTCTCTATTCTCTGTTTATTTGTATTTCCCTGAACATTTACTATAACCATGATATTTACTGACACTCTATGACAAAGTCTAAGGTGTAGAAAGACTGAATTTCTTCCCACACAGAATGTCTGCCATTCGTCTAAGCAGCCACAGGCAGAGGGCAGCACCAGAGCTATGTGTAACTTTGTGGTTACAAATCACAACTTAACGTGTCTGTTCAATGAAAGATGCCTTGTCTACAGACAAGTGTTATTGAAACAGCTGAGCATATGAGCCTAAGACTAGCAAAAATGTTTAAAAGAATGCTTAATAATTTCTTCCACTAATGCGCTATTCCAAAACCTCATCACAGTACACAGGTGACTACTGGTTCTCAAAGCCAATGGAGCAAAAATTTTGGCAGGTCTTACCAAGACCAAAGGGCTTCAAGTATGGGCCTAAATAAAAGCTAATTTTGTAGAAGATCATCACCTGAAGTCAGATTATCAAGGGATTTATTTTTGAAACCACAGCAACCTAAAGATTTTGTACTAATGAATTAGTGTGCGCCAATTTGTATTGGCAGAGAAAGTACATACATCAATGAGATAACGGATCCTTGAAGTACTGAAGCAGACTTAAAGAAATACCACACCCAAGGCAGAAGTGTCACACTTCAACCATTCTCACTGCTTTATTTCGGGACTGAATAAAACACTGACATCTTAGTCTCCCAAGCCTGTCCTGTCTTTTGGGAGCTTGTCCAGTGTACATCAAGGACTTTAGTCTTTCATCAAGTGTCAGACTGTGCAGACTTTGCTTATTGCCATAACTGCTCTATCAGAAGTATCTCATTTATTATTGTTTTCTGCTTTTCCCAGGAAAGATCTTGTACCTCAGTTTCTTCGAATGCAAAAAGATACTTTATTTCCCACATGGAAATGGAATGCCCCGTTTGCCACCATGACTTCTGTTATTCTTCCCCAAACACAAGACAAGGCTTTTCTTCCAATTCTTACTCTTTTAAATCTTTCTTCAGAGAAGTCAGAGGTGGTATAATTCTAATGGCATAAAACACTTAAATTTACTCATTAAACACTTTTCCTAGCAATGCTGACTATCACACCTGTGTTTTGACCCAGAGGTTGCTGGTTTTTAAAGAGAGTATATGCCTTTTTCTAGAACACAGCATTTAAATATGATTAAAAATAAGGTTACTTCAGCACAGTTACGTAGATAACCTCATCACCCTACAGACCCAGACAGATGTTATTTAGGTCTATCTGGTAGCAGACCCTAACTAATAAGTCAGAGGGTGACACATTAAACTATCTTACTCTGCACACTGCAACCCTAAATTCTACCTGCCTCTTCTACCAAATTTCTGGTCACTGGTAACTTTAATGAAGGTGGTAGCCAAGGATAATCAGTTCAGTTTCAGACATTCTGAATTAGAGTCAAGTTGGCCTAGTGGACATAGGACTGGACTTGGAGAATCAGAAGACCTGGGTTTAAATCCTATCCTTGATACTTAGTAGGTGGGGGAGTTTGAGAAGGTTACTTCCTATGTCCTAGGCAACTCCCTAGGAATAATCTTTAGTGGAGAGAATTCCACTGCATTTTCAATGAGAAAATCACCTTATCCTTCAAGTATTCATGTACTTGAGGTTCAGGTAGCAACCCCAGGAGAGCCTGGGTGACTTAGAAGAGCTAGTGACATATTTGAGGGCAAGTATTTTGGAGGTAATGGTGAAAGTCACAGAGATAAGTTCTCTGAAGAGGGACTGTTACGTGTTAGGGAAAAACAGACTGAGATAGGGAAGTAGAAAGAGAAGTGAGATGAGACTGCTGCAGAAACAGACAAAGCAGACTGGCCCCAAAAGGTTGTCTCTGGGTAACAACAGTACACTCAAAGTATTTCTGCCTACCTTTGTCACTCAATGTGCTCACCACCACTAAATGGTAAAGAACACCAATGACATAAATTACATCTCATAACCAGGAAGTTGTTTCTAATGTCTGGCCTAAAGTTTCTTTTTCATTTTTCCTAATGTCTTCCTCTCTAACTTCTTATTCCAGTCTAGGGCTGGTGACATAAATCCTTTCTCACATCTTCTTTTCATGATTAAATCTCAATTCTTATAACCTCTTTTATAGTAACCTTCCCCAAATCTTAATCATGTCCCATAGATAATTCTTCCACTTAACTTACATATCAATTTAGGTCTGCAAGGTTACTAAAAATGGCTAAACTAGGATGGATTAGTCTGGGCAGCAAAAATAAATGGTAAAAAAAGAATGAACAGGCAATTTTCAAATGAAGAAACACAAGCAAGCTATTAACAATGACGTAAATGATGCCCCAAATCACTAATGAGAGAATTATAAATTAAAACATGTCTGAGGTCCCATCTCATATCCATCTGATTGGTTGTGAGGACTATGTGAGGTCAAGCACTCTAACATACCATTGGTAGGGTTGTGAATTAGTCCAATTTCTGGAAAACATGCCCTAAAAAGTCATGAGACTCTGAACACCCTGGACCCAGTGATGCCTCTATTGGGCATATACTCACAAGAGGTCAAAGACAGAAGGAAAGGACCCATCTGTACAAAAATATTTAAAGCAGCAGTTTTTGTTGTTGTAGCAAAGAACTGAAAACAAAGTAGGTGCCCATCAGCTGAAGGATACTTGAACAAATTGTGGGATGGGAAAATAGAATTATTGTGTGTCATGAGAGATGACAAATATTAAGAATTTAAAGAAACTGGAGTAGACCTGTATGAACTTATGTAGAGTGAAATATACCTAGATTTTTTTTGTTCTATACATGAAAAACATCAAACACAAACATTTCCCTAAACACAAAACAGTACAATACACAGTTTGTATATAGTACAAACACAATACGGTACAAGAAACTATGAACCTATTATGTAGAGTTTGTAATTAAAAAAAAAAGACTGTAATTCATTCAACATATTAGTTGCAAAGCTGTCCTGCTGGTGAATGACTCCAGAACCTTCTGTTCTTTGAATTAAAAAAAAAATGCTACAATCGCCCCCCTTTGTTTCTTAGAATGTCTGTTACTAATCCTCCCCTTCTCCTAATGTCACCTTCTCCACTCCTTAAAAAAGACCCAGCCTTCCATTTAATAAATAAGTATAATCAAGCAAACTAATCCAAATATTGGCTATGTCTGGAAATGTGTAGTTCAACATTCCCCTTGAGACCCCCCACTTTCCTGTGAGGTGATAGGCAACATGCTTCAGTTATCAGTCCTTTGGTCATTGTATTGATCAGAGTTCTTACGTCTTTGAAAGCTATTTTTCTTTGCAAAGTTGTGGTTTTTGCATAATTGTTTTCTGGGTTCTGCTCATTTCACTCTGAATGATTATAACAGCTGATTACCTTCAACGGATCCAATGCACTGATTTTGTCTTTAGTTCACATCAGATATAATTTCTCACGGCACCTCAGCAAATACAACATATGAAGTGAGGGCTTTTCATTCCAGAGATTAGACTTTAACTTATTCTAAGGAGTTCATAGGCTCCATCAGATTGTCAAAAGGGTCTATGATACAAAAAGGTTAAGCTTAAACCCTTGCTTTAAAGAAAATTCTTCATCTTATCCTTCCATTAATAGTGAAAGGAATCTGAAAAGCCCAAACAATTCGGTATGACTCCTAGGAAAGGGACTGAAAATTAAAAATTTCTTTTAAAAAAGGCCAATTTGAAGAATAACTTAGTATTTACAAAGACAAAGTAGAAACACTCTCTTGTCCTTTCTATCTGATCATGATAATTTGGCTCCATTTCAATGTCTCATTGACAGGGGCACTACCCCTGACACTGAAGACTGCAATCACTGGATTAATTTCACAACTAAGTTAAAACAGAATTTGAAGGAACCTTTTTAAAAACAGCCCTTTGACTGCCATACAAAGTGACCTCTTATAACCAAGTCTAGAAAGAACAGACCCAGTCTGTTAAATTACTGAAATACCCACATTTGAACTGGGAATGGGTGGATATTTAAACAAGCACAGCTTTTGATAATTATTTGGTACATGATTCAAATTTTAGAGCCAATTTTTTGAGCTGTGTTCATTCATTGCTTATTTTGATCAGGAATGTGGTCGATTTAAAATGCAATTCAGGCACCATCTTCTGCTTGAAATCATTCTTGATCCTTCTAACTGCTACTGTCCTCCAACCCAAACTACCTTATATTTCATTACTTTGCTTCTATTTACATTTACTATTCAAATTATATTTATCCTGTATATATTTCTGGATGTATTTGTCTCCCTCATTAAGCTTCTTGGGAGTAGAGATTTCAGTCTCTATACATGTATACCCAGAGTCTCTTACAGTGTTTGACAGAGGAGGTACTTAAGAAATACTTGTATATTAATTTAAAAATGGAAGCCTTTCTTTGATAAAGTAAGAATTTTTTTTAAAGTACCATTCATCTTGAGGTAAAACATATCAATGCTAATTGGAACTAATTTTATTAGAAATATAAAACAAAAATATGCTCCCTTTTCTTTTGGGGTGATTATTTCGTATCTCTGATTCAGGAAATTTACTGAATTTTTAAAAATATGGGTGAAAATGATTCCAGATTTATGACAAAATACAACTCAAATCAATTCTTCAGATATGATTTTTCACCCGCTTACAGGGAGCATGTGCATTTAATTTTTAAAAATTTTATTTATTTTATTCTGAATGTAAGAAATAAAACAAGCAATTCTCTAAGACAGTGGAATAGGTAAAAAAGATGATTGCATATGAAATTTCAAATCTATTAAGTACAACTTGCTATTCCTTTTAAATATATAATAGTTATCACATAACTCTCTTCCCTCCCTCCCCCCCACTGTCACCCTAGAAATAGCTAGCATTAGACACAAATATGTATATACGTGTAAAACCATCGTTTGGTTCCTTCTGGATATCAGTTCTTTTCTGGATGTAAATAGCATCTTCCTTCATATGTCTTTTGTAGTTAATTGAGATATTTAAAATAGTCAAAATATCTCAGTTACTCAAAGTTGTTCTTAAAACAATACTGTGGTTATTGTATACAATATTTTCTTGGTTCTGTTAATTTTGTTCTTTATTATTTTAAGTCTATTCATGTTTTTCTAAGATCGTCAAGCTCATTATTTCCTATTGCATATAATTTTTAAGAAAGGAATGAATTAGTTCAGAACTCTCCTTAAACTGCTGAATCATGGAGCTAATTATTTCAGAACTCTCCTTAAACTGCTGAATCACGGAGCTGCCAGTGGTCTTAGGGCCATCTAGTCCAATCCATGCCTGTAATGAGATGCCACTGTCACAAACTCACTAATGGGCCACCAAGCCTTGGACTCTTCAGTGCCTAGGAACCCAAGACTTTCCAGTTAGCCCATTCCCATTAAGGCGAACTCCCACATTTCATCAAGTCTCTACTGTTCTTTGCGACTGGCTCTTACTGTTTTTGCTCCAGGTCTCAGGAGCAAGACCTCTTTTCTCTAAGACATGCCTTTAAATGCTCAAAGATATCTACTGTTCTGCTCCACCCCATCTTCTCTTCTCCAGTCATGGAATCACTAATATGAAATCATTTTTCCAGTTGTGACTTCTTCGGTAAAACTGAAGTTCATCTCCCTCCATGGCCACCTTTTCGTCTTTGCTCAGAATGGGTGGGCTGGTGCTCACCTTCCTTAGCATGCTGTCTTTTTATTTTCATGTTTCCATAGTCACAGGAATTATCTTTTTCTTTAATTCTCCAGCTCTGCCATGCCTTTTTTCTTGTATGATAGTCACTGTAGGTATTGCCCAGTCCATAGTTCTGGTACAAGAGGATCATGTTTTTCTTTGGCTTCCACTACTCTCACAAAAACACCCAATGCTACTGTTAACTGTGCACTGTGCTGATAATAATGATATCAGGTAAGAGTCTCCATCACCACTTTGGTGCCTCTTCTGTGGTGTGAAAGTTCAAAACTCATTCTACAAGAAGGAGAACTACATTGTGTTTCCTTAAATAGTACACCATGACAGTTCCAGGGAGGTGGTGTTTTTAAGTTCTTTTTGAAGTCTAGACATAGGTATAAAGAAAGGACAGAGGGCCCCTTCTGTCCTACCTTTCTGTGGTTTGGTCATCTTTAATTGTTTGTACTTCTGGAAGTATGATAGAAATGTTGACAGGTAGCAGTATAATTTTAATGAACAAAGTTCATATTTGTGGACATACAATGTGGTTTATACATCAATGCCATCATAATGGAGAATGCCTAGTGTTTTGCAGTTATAAAGAAACATCAGAAAGTGCAAATTTAGAATGAGGAGGTAACATAGACATCATCTGTCTGGTCTAAGTCCCTCATGAAGATGAGGAAAATGTCGACCTGAGAGGGTCGGAGTGTGACCTGCCCAAGGGTAAATCTGAATCTCCAGAACTCTTCCTTTGCTACTGTCAAGTGTCAGAGGCCGAATCTGAACCCAGATCATTCTACCTCCAAGTTCAGCACTTTACTATGCCATGTAACTATTAGACACAATGTATAAGTGAAATACATATTATATAACAATTATTATTAAATAGATATTTTCTTTCAATTTTTGGTCAAGACTAAAATGGTTAATTAATCATTAGAAAAAAAGGAAGTTTTTTTTTAATCCCTAAATTTTCCTAAAAACGCCAAGGTAAAAAAATGTATTCATAGGTACATGTCTACTAGATAGAATTAAAGGTCTTTTGTTATTATGCCCCAAGCAAAGAAATGCAATGATCTATGTGAGATAAACAATGAAAGAGGTTTGCCTAAGTAAAATGAAAGTAACAGTCAGCATTTTTCATTAAGGATTTGATTTATGCTAACAAAAACAAGGTTGAGTCTTGGTTTTGGTGGTTTGCAGCATGACACAGGTTTTACCTATGTGGATAAAATTCTAAAAAACTCTATTTTATAAAATTCCAGTAATTACCAAGAAAACAGATTACAGTTAATTTATTTTCATAAACAGCAAAAAAATACAACCTTAGTAGCTATGGTGATTGGGATAATGATAACTTATCACTAATTCTTTTTACTTTCAAAAATTTGTGAGGTTACACTGACAAAATTCTAAGTGCTAAATGTTATAATCATTGGACATTCAATAATTTAAACACATAAAATCTGCCCACAACTAAACTTATGGTCAAATCTAATTTTTAGGAGTATTATATAATTGCTGGATTAATTCAGGTGAACAACATGCTAGTTCCATTTTACAAAGTCCGTAAGGATTATCTATTAAGGAACAAATATGATTCCATAACACTAATGTAATCCCATAAACATATGAAGTTTACAAGGTGGTTATTTTTCTCTTAAATTAGAGAAAGAAATTTGTTGTCATCAGAGTAAAACACATGATGAAAATGCTTTCCTCTAACTTTTATGTACATGCCTCAAACATTCTTATTACATTACAAAATACAAGGAACAATGAAATAAAATCTGATTATGAAACTTTATGATGAAAATTCTGAAACATGTTTTACTTGCCATAAAGAAAACCTTTACATTTTACTTTGTATCCAAGATATGGGTGAAAATAGTCTCCATTCTTCATGGATTAAGATTCTTGGTGTGCCATAATTTGTTTGATTCTATAGATCTATTTACATTTGTTTCATGTTACAAAGTCTTTTTTAAAAATTATTTATTTTTAGTTTTCAACATTCATTTCCACAAGATTTTGAGTTATAATTTTTTTCTCCCCATCTTTCCCCTACCTCCCACCCCAAAATAGCAAGCTTACTGAATACCCCTTCCCCAAACCTGTTCTCTCTTATATCCCACCCCATCATCTCCCTAACTTTCTAGTAGGGCAAGATGGATTTCTATACCCCAGTGCCTGTATATCTTATTTCCCAGTTGCCTGTAAAAAACAATTTTTTTAAACATTTGTTTTTAAAACTTTGAGTTCCAGATTTTTCATCCTCTTCCCTCCTCACCCACTCCAACTGGGAAGATAAGCATTTCAATATATATGTAGTCACCCAAATCATTTCCATAGTAGTTATACTGTGAAAGACTATATTTCCCTCCATTCTATCCTGCCCCCCACTTATTTTATTTTCTCCTTTGACCCTATCCCTTTTCAAAAATGTTTGCTTCTAACTACCCTCCCCTGCCCTACCCTCCCCCCTCCAAAAGAAAAAAGAAAAAAAAGAAAGATGGTATCTAGGCTCTTTTTTGATCATGGCTTTCAGGTAGTCTTAATAATTTTTAAATTATCTCTCCTGGATTTATTTCAGTGGTTTTTCCAATGAGATATTTCACATTGCCTTCTATTTTTTCATTTGTTTGGATCTGTTTTATAGTATCTTGATTTCTCATAAAGTCATTAACTTCCAATTGCTCCAATCTAATTTTGAAGGAGTTAGTCTCTTCAGTGAGTTTTTGAAATTCCTTTTCCATCTGGCAAACTCGACTTTTTAAGGCATTTTTCTCCTCACTGGCTTTTTGGGCCTCTGTTGCCATTTGAGTTAGTCTATTTTTTTAAGTGTTATTTTCTTCAGTGTACTTTTGGGTCTCCTTTAGCAGACTGTTGACTTGCTTTTCATGATTTTCTTGCATGATTCTCATTTCTGCTCCCAATTTTTCCTCCACTTCTCTTACTTGATTTTCAAAATCCTTCTTGAGGTCCCCCATGGCCTGTAACCAGTTCATATTTTTCTTGGAGGCTTCTGATGCAGGAGTTCTGACTTCACTGTCTTCCTCCTGCTCCATGCCTTGATCCTTTCTGTCTCCAAAAAAGGATTCTATCGTCTGTTTGTGCTTCTGTTGCTTGCACATATTGGCAGCATCTTGGCTTCACCCACCCAAAGTCTTCACATTTTACTTTGTTGAATCCATTTAATACCTTAGCACTAGAGAATTATTTAAATTGTTTGAACAAACAAACATTAATCTATCACCTACTATATCAGGAGTTCTTAAACTTTTTATGTCAAAGACCCATTTGGCAGTCTGGTGAAGCTTATGACTCCTTCTCAGAATAATGTTTTCAAATGACTAAAATAAAATACATAGGTTTACAAAGGAAACAGAATTTTACTGAAATGCAATTATCAAAATATTTTTTAAAACAAATTCACAGACTCTAGGTGAAGAACCACTGTACTATATGGAAGGCACTGGAGTGTCCTGTCTTTGCCCTCAAGAAGATTACAATCTAGCGGAGGGGGATAAGACATGTATACAAATGAAAATACTGAACTTAAGAATTTATGAATTTTATTATAAATGCTGATTTTTAGGTTTATAAAAAATGTTAAGCAATAACAGATTTGATCCTGTTAGCATGGTTCATCCATACAAGTTCAAAGGAATGTGGGGGGCTCTTTCTCTTCAGTTCTATAAAACAGAAGTGAGGAGGACTTGGTCTCAAGTCCTGTTTCTGACACACACTGGGTATGATGGACTTGGACCAGTCATTTAAACTCTCACTGCTCTAGGCTACTAAAATTTTTTTTTTTACTTCATTTATTTTTTTAATTAACATTTTATTTTTTCCCTTCCAACCTCCTTGATTTAGAAGAAAAAAAGAAAGACAGAATTCTAATGTTCAGAGTTAACAAATTTCTACCTTGTCCGTAATAAATGAGGTCAAGGAGCATTTTTAACTGACCGCGATGTACTAGGCCCTGTGTTAAGCACTGGGAATACAAAGAAACCTATGTCTTGCCCTGCATCTCGAACCCATCCCCTCTCTCAGAAGCTGTTTTTCTTTATAATTGCTGTGGTTATTCTATAAACTGTTTTTCTGGTTCTGCTCATGCTATTCTACGTAAGTTCAAATAAACATTCCTAGGCTTCTCTGAACCCCTTCCTTTTATCCTTTCTTTGAAACAACAGCATCTCATTCATTCCCAAACCATACTTGGTTCAGTCTAGGCACCTCTCCATGACTCTTGGTTGCCTAGTCATATTGGTAGAGGGGATTTCCTCACCAAGAGGTTCCCTACTAATAAAATTACAGATCTAGTCCCCAATCCTTTAATATGACAACCTTATTCGTATGAATCAGGGAAGGGTTGGAAGAATGTTTTTTGGTGCCTAGTCTCTGCAAGAACTGTGCTAAGTGTCTTTTACAAATAATCTCACTTGATCCTCACAAAACCCTGCTATTATTATCTCTATTTTAAACTTGAGGAAATTGAAGTAGACAGAGGTTTTCGTGACTGGCCCAGGGTCACAGAGCCATTAAATGCTTAAGGCTGGATATGAACTCAGGTCTTCCTGACTCCCAGCCCAGCACTCTATCCACTGTGCTCATCGCCAGTGTGTTCCCCCAATATTGCAAAAAATGTTTAATAAATTAAAAACAATATAGTCTTATTATACAAATCAATATAACCACTCATAATTCTTGAGGATAAGATTTGGGTCACTCCTCCATAAATCAATATTGTTTTGAATTATCTACATATTGTCACCTGTGTATGATGACTATGAGGGCACTACTAGCTCAAAATCAGTAGGCCTCGAGTTGCTTTTATGATTGCAGCGATGACTTTTATACCAAAATTAATTCAGCCTCTTTTACCAGGTGTTTCCGCCAACCACCATGCCACCCCTCCTTGGCTGGCATCTGAAGACCAGTTGACTGAGGCTAGTGATGAAGTTTGGCCATGGAACAGAACAAAACTAACTGGAATCATATAGGAAATGAACACATAATCCTGATCTCATTCATATGACACTTTAGTCAACTTAGGCCACTAATCAGAGACTAAGTTATAGAAATTATACATATTCTACAAAATTGCCTATTTTGTCCTAATATGATATTTAAAAACTGACAAGATATCAATCAGAAATTTAGCTTCCATGAATATCCAGTCATTTATTTTTTTCCAGGCATTCTATTACATACAAATCATTACTGTAATGAATCACTGCATTTTCATACACTGACAGAATACAGATTACCAAGTAGAATTGGACTTCTTTGAGTTTGTCTTACACTCTATGTTATAGAGAGGGGGTGTTGATTATCTACCAAATGAATATTATTTGGGTGTGATATGAAACGTGGCATCTTAATGTGAACCTTCATATGTTTCATAACAGATGGTACAGAAACGACTTTTGTTATAATCAAGATTAGATCATGTTTCTGAAATTATGTGTGCCACTGACATACACAGACTATACCATCTGCTTCTATTAATGCATATAAGAGAATGTGTATTTTCTATAAATATATATTTATGCTTTGTGCAATTAAAACTCTGTTTTAAGATGAAAATAGTTGTACATATAACTGGTTTAAACTACAACTAAGGAAGCACAAAAGTTGGATGGGAAAGAAAGAAACAAAAAATAAGCATCTAAATAAGAGTAATTCAGTTGAAAGGGACTGACCGAACAGTCATAAGATGATGTTTAAAAACTGGGAAAGTTGCTGGGCTAAGAGAAAGTATTTTTTACCTGTACCACTTATTGTTCTGGACTAGTAAAAGGCAAATGGAAAAATGGCTGGAAGGACGGCTTCAGAGTCAGAAGACCAGGCTCTGTGAGCTTGGGCAATGTCATGTGACCTCTCCATTCCTTAAGCAACTCCCTAAAAAAGGATACACGATGCAGAAGTGTGTTGGTCTGTACAAGTGGAAGGAACTTCTTCACTGAAAATTCTCCATACCAATGAAATCCCAGGTCAAAACTGCATTGTTTACATTATTAACATAAAGTACAAAATCATGAGGTATGCCAATGAAGTTATTTTCAGAGTACACAGGCTTAGCATCTAAGAAAAACAAATGCCAACAACCAAATTTCTTTGCCTATTAGAAATGTTTATTAAGCAAGGGAATTACTTATTTTTTTTTGCCTTTTTTTTTCTTTTTGGAGGGCAATTGGTGACTTGCCCAAGGTCACACGGCTAGTTTTTGTGTCAAGTGTCTGAGGCCGCATTTGAACTCAGGTCCTCCTGACTCCGGGGCTGGTGTTCTATTCACTGCACCACTTAGCCGCCCTGAGGGAATTACTTATGTTCCCCTGTGATATATAGGAAGAAAGGAAGTTTAGCAGAGCTCCTGCCTTGGAAATAGGAAGCCCTGGACTCAAGTCAGACCTCTGACAGAGGCTAGTCACGTAACCATTCAGTGTGAAACCTGCTGATCTGAATCAATGGAGGGAGTTTCCACACTGGAGATCCTTACACCGACGGGCTCACTGACTGTAAACAAAGACACAATAAACAATTCTCTACCCATAGGTTGGAAGACATAATTAAGTAGTAATATTCCATATGAAAGATTATACAAACATACAAATTATTTCTCCAAATTAAACCCTCCAATTATAGGACTGCTATTATAACCTCCTGTAGAAGAACACAAAAACAGGCTTAACAATTTTTATGCAGCAAACATCATGCACTGCTTTATGAAGTGCATTTTGTCCTAATCAAAAACACTTGGTATAAATCAGAATCATTAGCTGCATAACATGTCAAACTGTAGGGAGCTGCAGAGACACACACTAATAACCAAGATGGTGTTACTATGGTGACTAAATAGAGCAAATGGCTACTTCATTAGTGAGTCTATGAAACCTCAAATGGGGGAAGAGTGGCAAAATCGACCAGTGTGAATCCAGTGGCTACAACTGGGATATCTAGAGAATTTCTAAACACAACAGTACAAGCATTAAAAAAAAAACTCTTGACTATCTCAAAAAACTTCTAGGAGGTTCTATCTCTGGCTACACCAAAGAAATCACAGCAAGCTGGGAAAGAAGTAGGTAGGTTTGTGGGAGCCAGATAGCATTCAGGTAGCACTGTAAGGTCTGCAAAGTACTTTATAAATATTATTTCATTTTATTCTCACAAAAACCCAGGAGGATTTTTGTTCATTAAACAGATGCAGATTAAACCCTGTTGCTTCAACCTTTTCCAAAACAAATCCCCCGGCCCCCTAAAACCAACCACATAACAAATAACTTTCTTTTGCTTCTCCTAATTCAGGGGTAAAGTTTTTGTGCAAAGATCAGGATGTGACATAGCAATCTTTAAGCAATGATTGTAGAGTCATTAGTCAATTTATACTGTACCTCCTATTTTTGGGATTAGTGATTACTATTTTACAATGCCATGAAAAACAAATCCATTACCCACTAAGTTTTGTTCAATCCCCTAATAAATTTTATTAATATATAAAGTACAATCTCTCTCTTTTCAGTCACTTCATGTAGTACAATTCAATTTAATTCAGCAAATACTTGAGTCCTTACTACGTGCAAAGCACTGTTTTCTAAGCATCGGGAATACAAAAAAATGAAAATATCTCTACTCTAAAGGAGCTTGCAATGACACACATACATACACATTTAAGTTACAGAATCCTTGCATTACTACATACAAGTTATTAATTCCCATAATACAGTACAAATCCAGTATATCAGTAAAAATAAAAACACAAGCAACTTAACATTTTGTTTTTGAGTACTTTTTTTTTCTCCCCCACTCCAAAAATGGCTACTAAAACCTGAGTCTACAAGTTTATACTGTTGTATAATTAGACTACAAATGTAATGATATTTTCTCCTAAATTTCATAAAGTTAGAAAATAATGTAAATCACTACTTAAAAAATCTAGAAGAAAATCAAACTAGCAAAATTTTACATAGTGTGAGATGCTATTAAAAGCTGTTCCAATCTAATTGTCCAACTACCTCATGCAAAAGTTAATAAAAGGATGTGATGAAAAAGAGGAAAAGTTTTTCCTCTCTTACTTCAAATTTTTACACTCTGCTGGTTTGTATGGGTGGGTGTTCAGGGAGTACTACTACCTCTGGTATAAGGGCTCCCGAGCCCTTTTCTGGGCTGTTTTCTACCTTTACTGTGTCCATCTGCCACCCAACTTTCACCTGTGGCTCCAAGAAGCTGCAGCATAAGCGGTAGCCATATCATCTCAGCAGATGGCCAAGCCAGGCTGAAGGTAACTGACAGGCCTCAAACCCACTGGTGAGTTAGGGATGTCAACTCCAAGCATGTGGAGACTTGGCCTTACAGAATGGAAGATGGGAAAAATCTGTCACAACGTACCACGAAAGCAGCAGAAGCAGGTGCTGCATCCCAAGCCACTGCCCGTCATCATGATTTTTGTCTTGCCACTGGACTCCAATGACTCTGGAAGAGTGAGGCCAATGACTTCATGCAACTCTGCCTCACTTAAATCCAATCTATGCATGTGTCAAAAGACATCACTTATACCATTATACCATACCTCAAATAGATGAAATCTTAATACAATGGTTAGACATAAAATTTTTCAAAGAAATAATTAGCCACAAAGGGGTTGGTACAGAGTATCTTACACTGAAGAGGGCTTAATAAAGATTTGTTTAATTTGCCGTTTGACCTAAAGATCTGACTGTTAGGCACTTACCTCAAGAAGGTCAAATATAGGAAGAAAGGTCCAATATACACTGAATATTTATAGCTTCACTTTTTTTTTAATAGTAGCAAAGAACAGAAAACAGATACCCAATGACTGGGGAGTGGCTAAACAAACTGGGATACAGGAATGCAATGGATTATTACAGTTCAAATCTCACCTGTGATGTCACTTCCTACCTTAAGCTTGCAAGACATATCACTTTGGTGGGCCTCAGCTTTCTCATCTGTAAAATGAGTGGGTTAGATTACATGGCCTCTGAAGTTCTGTGATCCCATGAATATGAAGACTACATGGAGGTAAGGGAAGATTTATATGGATTGATAAAAAGTGAAATAAGTAGAATCAGGAAAACAACAGACACAGCAACTACCACACTGAAAACAGAAAGAAAAACATTTAAGAAAAACCCAAAACTTAATGTTGTATTATTATAATGACTATTCTTGACCCTGAAAAAGAGATAGGTGGGAGATACTGGATATAGAACAAGGAAATTATGTGAAACTTCATTCATGTGTTAGCTGTTTCTAATGAACTGCTTTTTTACTATCTGTTATGGAGGACATCTTTCTGGATGGGAAAAAAGGGAAGATGCATTAAGAAATGATGATATAAAAAGAAAAAGATCAATAAAATGTGTAAAATGTTGAATTGAATAGAAAAACTTTAGGACTGCAAAGCAATACTTCCGAAATCTGCAATCAGTGAAATTTTGTACCCATTTTGAATTGTTTGGAAACTGATTAACACTGGGGAAGAAGTCACCATATATGATCAATAAAACCATTTGGGTTTTTTTGGTCCTTTAAAAAAAACCAAAATCTATTTCCACCTGTGAGTCTCATGCTTAATTCTTTCTTCTGGTCAGGAACTTGGACTTAAATCTAAGCTAATTACACATATTGAAGATAATCTACTTTTCTTGGATTACAGGGACTTAGGCATCCCCAGAGAGATAAATGATCATACTGACCTATGAGGAAGATTCTTATTCTTGTCTACTAAGCACTGAGCATAGTCTAGTTTACCAACTTTACATAACTATTACTAGTCCTATGCCCCAAAGAGATCAAGGAACAGTAAACTGAGCAGACCCCCATTAACTAGGGAATGGCTGAACAAATTATAGTATATGATTGTGATGGAATCCTATTGTGCTGTAAGGATTGATGATGGGGATGGTTTCAGAAAAACCTGAGATCTATATGAACTGATGCAAAATGAAGTGAGCAGAACCAAGAGAATACTGTACAAAGTAACAGCAATATTATAATGATAAGTAACTTTGAAAGACTTAATAACTCTGATTAACACAATAACCCATCACAATTCCAAAGCAGTCATGATGAAATACACTATCCCCAGAGAGAAAGCTGATGGATTAAAAAAGTACAGAATGAAGCATATTTTCCTCTATTTTTTATTTTTTTCTTGCTTTTAAAAAAATGCATGGCTAATGAAGAAATTTTATTTTTGCATAACTATATATATTTGTAATGGGTTTTATTTTTTTTTTGCCTTCTCAATAAGTAAAGGAGAGGGAAGCAAAGTAGGAGGGAGAGGGCTTAAAATAAACTTAATTTTTAAAAGAATAACCTAATAAAAGGTGATAAAATTAGGTACTGGCCTTATGTGAGAATTATGGCATCCATCCAATTTATGGATTGGCAGGGGCAAGTAGGTGGCACAATGGCCAGTATATTCGGCCTAGAATTAGGAAGACATGAACTCAAATGAGTCCTCAGACACTTGCTGGCTGCATGACCCCGGACAAGTCACTGAACCTGTTTTGGGTGCTCCAACTGTAACATGGGGATAATGACAGCACCTGTCCCCCCAAGTTGTTGTAAGGATATCTGCAATATGATTAGCACAGTCCCTGGCACAGAGAAGGTACTTAATAAATGAATCCTTCCTTCTTTCCTGATGCAGATAACATCCATTATACATATCCATGTACATTCAATCTTTCCTTAAGAGTCTGCTATTCTAATGGAATACTATTGTTCCACAAGAAATGATGAGCAGGCAGACTTCAGAAAAACCTGGAAAGACTTACAAGAACTGATGCTGAGGGAAGTGAGCAGGACCAAGAGAACATTACTGTGCACAGTAACAGCAACACTATGCCACGTCTAACTTTGATAGACTTAGCTCTGCTTAGCAATGCAACAACCTAAGACAACTCTCCAAATGACTCATGATGAAAAATGATATCCACAGATAGAAAAAAGAACTATGGAGTTCAAATGCAGATCAAAGCGTACACACTCTCTCTCTCCTTTTATTTCTTCTTTCTTGTGGTTTCTCCCATTGGTTTTAATTCTTCTTTACAACATGACTAATGTGAAAATATGTTTACTAGGAATGCATATGTAAAGCCTGTTATCAGATTACATGGTGTGTTGGGGTTGGGGGAGGGAAGGGTTGGGGAGAAAATTTGGAAATCAAAATCTTATGGAAGTAAATAGTTAAAAATCATAATAAAAAAATAAAAACATTTTTTAAAAAAGTTTACTATCCTAGCTACATCATCAGCTTGAAAAACGCAATGAAGAAATGGCAATCTAGTCTAACCTATTACTCCATTATTCATATTTCATAAGATTATAGGATTCAGTTGGATAGGAACTTAAGGATAATTAGTTCTTACAACCCATTTTTTTCAGATGAAGAAACTGAGGCGTATAGAATTTAAGTGATTTATCTGAAGTAACAAATACATAGTTAAGCAAGAACTAGGATTTTAACCCTGGTCCTCTGAATACAAATCCAGTTATCTTTCTGCTACAAGATTACTTTTTTGAAAGGTATACTTTTGCCATACTCAGGTTTACAATTTAATTACCTAATATGGCAAATATGGTTTTGGCAATTGCTCTGTACCAGGAAGGTACCATAGTAGCTGCTGGGCAAGGTAGAATGAGGAAAAAGGAAAAGGCTAAAAAGATAAACAAGCCAGGATCCTTGCTTTCAAGGAGTGTATAATCTAGCAGAAGGGGATCTTGGAGTAGTAAAAGGAGCACAGGACTTGGCGATAGAAAACAGACCACAGACAACTCACATGTTATGAATCTCAGTTTCCACATCTATAAAATGGGAATGACAGTACTTGCACTACTTACCTCACAAGTCTGTTGTAGGGAAAGCATTTTGTAATTTATAAGGCATTATTTAAATACATATTATTATCAGGGAGAGATAAATCAAGTATACAAGTAACTATTACAAAGAGAAAAAAATGAAGTACTATAACGGGTATAAATTGACAGTAATGGGGATCTTTAGATAAAGCTTATAAAAGACAAACTGATTTTAATGAATCAAAATCAAATGTGGATGTATTAAATGTCAAAATAATTTTGACAAGTTGTGGATTTGTACATAAAATTTTTTTACATTTAATTATTTTTGTTCCATGTGGAAACACTGTTAAAACAGCATTCCTCTGCACTGATATTAACTACTTATTAACTACAAGTGGTCAGTAATCTCTTTTCCAGAACACAAAGTACAAAATGAAGAGAAAAAAATGTAGACCATAACACTCAGATTATCTACACAAATGAGCTCATATCCAAAGGCAGATACAAACAACAGATCTCCAATTTTTCTACCAATTTCTACTGTATATTTTACTAGATAAACTTCTTTTTCCATATCTGAAAGCAATCATATTTTAAAAATACCTTTCTAGATTTTTTTCAGGATTCTGTCAAAGTCAACAAGCAAATTCGCTAGATAACCTCTGTCATCTCTATGCGCCATATACAAAAATAGCCCCTGCTGCCAAGGAGTGCCTTTTCTAGTGAAGGAGACAAGAAGTATACAACCAGATATGTGTGTGACACAGAGAGGTTCGGCGGGTCTGACTCTGTGATGCAGCCATGCTAGCTTCTGGTGATCACCATTTGCTATTTTAGAAAATCACTAATAACTCGTTTAAGAATATAGTATAGAATTTTGCCAGGAATGGAAAGCAAGCTCCCTAAAGCTTGCAGTGCAGACTCACCCCTCATTGTGAATATCAGGATATCTGCCCAATTCCAGCCTTGTAGCATCTTTCTTGTGGCCTACAATATTTTGGAAGTCAGTTAGAGTGGTTCAGCACTCTTATCTGGCAGCTCCTAAGAAGCCTGGGTTGTACTTTATGTGGGCCTACTTTCTTTAACAATACTGGCATGTATTTCATAAGACCCTAGGGGACTGAAACTTATTAAGGGCAGCAGGGTTTGCTTCTATTACATCTCTATTCATCTTGAGGTTCAACTCCCTAGGAGTCATATTTGTTTTGTTCTTCCCAGTCCAAAGATCACTGAAATAAAATATAAGTTCAGCAGTTTTGCCTTCTCTCTGTCATTCCATATCATCATCCATCCAAGACAAGCAATGAATTTATCCCTTCTCTGATCTTCTTGTCCCCAATACAATCTAAAAACAAAAAACACCCTTCTGAACATTTTGATTAATACACTGGCAAAAATCAAATTTTTACTTTTATCCCTGACTCAATCTGAATTAAAGGCAGAGTGTTAAACTCTGGCAATCAACAATTTAGTGGAGTTTACCGGGTCTGTATGGCTTTCACAGTACTTGAAAAGATGAATCCTCAGGGAGTTTAATTATAGTAACACGTTAGCGTAAATCACATTGTTAGAAAGTTGCTAAAATACATCCTACTTATAACAAAAGACATCAAATAACACCTACTTCTGACATGAGAACTGCTATACGTTGTCTACCACGTGACTTATCTACTAGTGACAATCTACTCATTAAGACGTCAGAGCTAACAACTAGGAAGTAAGCCTCCAAAAAGTCAAAAGAAATGCCGAAGTCCATGCCTAAAGGAAAGGAAACCCTAGGTCCTTGCTGAGGGCCAAGTTTTTAGGCATAATTCTAAGAAATCTGTCATCAAGCTTTGTGCTTTGGCTTACAAACTCAGGAAAGATTAACAGCAGGACAACAAAAGGGAGGTGAGAGGCTGCTATGGACAAGACGAACTGACTGCTGTGAGAAGTAACAGGCGACAGTCACAGAAGAGTCAGAAAAATTATGAAAACCAGACAGAAGTCCAAAAGTCCAATGCTTTAACGCAGACTGATGATTAAATGCAAGAGCAAATAGCTCCATATATAAAATCAGAACCCTGCACGGCTCTTCCCTCTAGCCCTCAGTCCTCTCTTGAGCCGGATGCTCAGCAGAGCCTCCCTCCCTCCCGACAGCACTCAAAGCAGAAGCCACAGCTCCCTCCTCTACCCTCAGTGGTTTTCCACCATTCCAGGCTGACACTGTGACAGTCTTTGAGGGTACTACGACTATGTTCTGTTAAAGTACAAAAAGCAATGAAGGATGACCTGAAGTCATCACATAGAAAGCTAAATTATGTTCAATTCTTATAAAAAGATGAAGAGGCAGAAAATACATTTAGAAGGACTTCTACTCAGTTATGGTACTTAAAGGGGAGGGCAGTAGCAAATCCTCAGCTCCTACAAAACCCAGTTATCCAAACGAGGGTTTTTCTTCATAGTCGTAACGTATATTATGTTCTGAAGCTTACTATGTGTAAGACACTGAAATAGGGACTGGGAATTTATTCTCTAAAGGAAACAAAATTGGGCCTGGCCCAAAGGAGCCTATTGGGGCAGGTTACACATAGAGCTAGAGTGATACAGTGGCCTGAAAGGACTTAGGCTCAAAATCTTTCCTCTGATACCTACTACTTGTGTGACCTAGGTCAAGTCACTTACGATGGGATTTGGTTTTCTCATCTGGAAGAACAAAAGGGCTGGATCAAATGATCTCTGCTGTCCCTTCTAGTTCATAATCTGTGATCCAGTGATTATTCTTACAACATACTTCACCTCCTGTAACCAAAACTTAAGGCTAGCTATTCATTTGTTAATATGACTATTCATTTTTTCATTCTTTATGTTTCAGAGGAAAAAACATATATGCAGAAGTCATTTATGCTTTATACGGAGGTTATTTTTAGAAATGACAAAGATTCTATTGATTTAAATATTACAGAGTTGGTATTCTATCACTTTCATCTTAAAGGTCAATCTCTTTACAAAACAGAAGTTATCTAAAGTTTATTTTACACAAAAGTACTCCTGAAATGCGCTAAAATGAGAATAAAAATAGAAGTACAAACTGTTAGTAATTTAATGAGCTACAATAAAATACCATATGGCTTTCATATTAATTTTGCAAATTGAAAATTTTGTGGCTGAGATATTTTGCCATTTTCCCCCAAAAGAGAACTTATGCCATTGATATCACAGCTAGTAGTCACATTTAGACTGAACTAAAAAATATTTTAATATACCATATGTATTTTAATGAATAAGTAAATAAAGAGTATATTTCATTAATGAAGTCATACTATTTTTGTAAAAAAGAAGACTCTTGCATAAGCTAAAAAAACTTGGTCTCTAGGCATTTTACGAAGCAGTGTCAGTAACTATCTGTTTTCACATTTTTACAAGCTTTTTTAAAGGCTGTAAGTCTTTCCCGGAAATTGCACACCCTTTGAACACTACTGATTCATCGTGCATAACTTCAGATATGTTCTCGTTACTGCTCAACTTACTTTCTTCTTTGTGTTAATCAACTAATTTGACTCCTTAACTCATCAACACCTTAACTTACAGCAACCAAAAAAATCAATAAGGAAGACTTGCAAGACAGTCAATTTACCAAAAAAGAAAGAAACCATGGGAACTGCTAAATGATTAGACAGAAGTCTAGTGGCCATTGGAGCAGGGGAAGGGAAGAGTTTCTAAACTGCTGTCTCATAGAACAGCCTCCTGTGCTCAGGTATCTTAGATGAATGTCTTCCTTGGCTAACAAGACAGGTTCACTGCTCAGCCAAGTCCCACAACCTTTCCCTAGCCACTCACTAGCCCCAAACCCTCTATTCCAGACAGATTTGTTTCCATATTTTTAATCATGTTATAGTCTTCTCTTGAAACATCATCCTTCCTCTTTATGTTATATACAAGTCCTATTATTCCCTCAAGGCTCACCCCAAGTCTTAGTATTTCAACCCACACTGAGTTCTCCCTTCACTGTCACAGAATTAAATGTCTGGACCACTTATTGGCACAAAATTATATTCTCCTTTGCCATTTAATTTTTCCCATGAATGTGTTATATATTTCTACCTGCATGATAAGCTCCTTAAAGCCAGAACCTGCATTATATACTTCTTATACAATGTTATACACACAGTGAGTACTCAGTAAAGAATTAAGGAAGTTGCTTCAAAGCTATGGAACACTAGGAATCAACAAAACAGCAGACACATCACCTTGGCATGCAGCAGAGGGAAAAAGAAATGACTCATCTCAAGCCTAAGACAGTCTTCAAGGTGAAGCAATGGCATAAAATGAAGCTAATGTCAAAATCCAAAAGGCCATCCTGTACCTTTGGCGGGGAAAGAAGGAGGTCTGGAATTTTTGTCTGTTTAAGCCAAATAAGCCCTACTCAAGTTGATCCCTTACTATATTCGTTTACTATGTCAGCTAAAGCTCTCATTTAAGTAAATAAAAACAAGCAGTAAGTATAAACTACAAACATGTTCCACAGGCATTTGGGGGCTTTGAAGGTACCAGAAAATCCAAATCCCATTGTACATGGTAATTGTATTACTATTTGGTATGTGCTGAAAATGAATGTATGTTAGTCATTAAAAATGAGACACTACTAGTAACTAAAAATAACTTATGTATGACTCAAATACCACTCCAAAGCAAGTAAAATGGCGAACTCCATTTTAGACTGCCACCTCTCTTCTAAAACGAAAATTTACAGTTTACAGCTTACACAGAGGTAGCATTCCAAGCATCTGCAAGGCAGACATTTAGAATGGGAATATATGTTCCCACAGAAACACTGGTATAAATGGTGGTTAAGTTTCATAAGCTACACCCCCAAACCCATTAAATCCAGAAGGTGATATAAGGAAAATGGAGAGAAGGTCTCCTATACTTTCTGAGTCAGGGATAAGCCCCAGGCAATATTACAAACAGTAAAGCTCATTTTTAGCAGCCTTGGATCTCCTTTGCTATATCACTTTTCTAGCTTCACAGAAAGCTGCTCAGTATCTCTGCCCTTTAGGCCCCAGTACCCTTTGGCTGCCCCAGGATATCACAATATCCTTGCCAAAAATAGGCTAACACCTCAAAGTACTACAATTTTTAAAATTATCTACTTTACTCCAATTAAACTTTCAATTTCTTCAGCTAAGCTGACCTCAGCTAAGCAATGAAGTGATCAAATTGATTGAATTTATGCTTATTGGTGCATTACTGATGTCCCTATAAGGTACCCAGAAGTATTTAAATTTTTTTAGGAAGATGTTTAACTTGAATGATGATATTAACAACTCCTTTACATACTGCTTATGAAAACCTATGTGAAGTAATAATAACTAACATTTATATAGTGCTTTAAGGTTTTATAAAGAGATTTCCATATATTATCTTATTTAATCTTCACAACAATCCTATAAGTGTAGTGCTATTAAGATTCTGGTTTCACAGAGAAGGAAACTGGCTCAATGAGATCATCCAGGGTTACATAGCAAGCATGTATCTGAGTGAGAACCTGAACACAGGTCTTCCTGATTTCACGCCCAGTGTTTTATCTACTAGACCAGGCTCCAAGAATTAAAACATCTCTTTTTCACAGACTAGGAAACAAAGGTTCATGGAGAATAATATGAACTGACAATGATCCCATGGCAAATATGTTTATCTGCCAGGACTTGCATCCAGGGTATTCTGACTCAAAGTCCAGTGCTCTTTCTAGCACAGCTTTAATAAAGGAAAAACCAAGCACTATAATAAAGCAAAAAAAGAAAAAAAAAGAAAAAGAAGGGGAAATAAGGGAGACTGGGTCGTCATACAGATACAGACAGGCCAGCTTTGCCTGAGAATCTGCTCCCACGAGGTTTCCCTTTCTTATGATTCGGAATGGAGATTCTGAGCAAGAGCTCAGCTTGTATCCCCATGGCCTTTGTAGCAGTAGGGATGAATAAAAGCAATGGCTTCAGAAGTAGAGAAGGGGTCACTTCTATTGAAGGGAGAAGTGGGATGAATTTTACAGTTATTCATTCAACAAATATTTACTCACTACCTATTCTGTGTAACAGAGTGTATGAGGGGAGATATGATAAAATGATAAATACTGCCATAGTCTTTATGAGAGAGCTAGATATGCATACAGAAAAAAACCCAAAACATGTTAGCTTATCAGAAGTACATGAGGAACAGAGCATGCTATGGAATCAGATGAGGGAAAAATCATTTCTGGTGAGGATGATCAGAGATCAAGTACAAGATTTATAGAGATATAGAAGTTGTTTCTAAACTAAGGATTACCTCTATTTTGTATTATAAAACTGGAATGAAAAATTATTCATAAACACACAAAACTTACTTCTCTTAGAATATAAAAATTATTCTCTAGGAGTAAATCATGGACTTTCATCAACAGAATTAAACTCTAACAGGTCATTTATTAGTAACTGCTTTAGCGTCTTAATTATATTGCTAGCTGTTAAAACCATTTAGAAAAGTACTGGTTACTAGTTGGTTATTCAGCTCATAGGTCTGGTCCTATAGTGAACCGTTAACTTTCATTTGTTCCATAGTGATAGATTACAGCAATACTGTTGTTAACAACGATGAGTTCCAAAGATAATACATTGTCAGAGACTTTAACATTAGAGACAAACTAAGAAGCCATAAGGAAGCATTCTGTACAATAAAGGTCTGTGATATGAAAATACCAAACACCAAATAAAACAATGTCAAATGTACTGGAAAATACATGTGAGTCTTGGAGAAATGTATGTCTTCAGAAGAAATAGAGATAAATATTATTCCTATGCCAGCAAGGCTGGCCAGGTCATCTACATCCTCTCCATGGAAACACAGAGAGAGAGAGAGAGAGAGACAGAGAGAGAGAGATTGTATCTTTTGGTCATTCTCCCATACATCTTTTAAAAGACAGTAAGAATCACCTTCAGGGTTGGCTGACATGCAGTATTTTAGCTCCCCTATGCCCTCCTGCTTGCTGACACTGGAAATTCCTTTAATTCAGTCTACAATTAGCTAAAAGGAGCAAAAAGCAAACATCTGCTTCAGGTAGATTGAGATGCATTCACTTACACTGAAATGTAAGTAGTCAATGGATGCATATGAAGAAATGATATCAGAATCTTTCCCGTTAAGTTTAGAGGAAATAAAGAATAAGAGGGCACTGGATGCTTGAGGGAGTAGTTGGGAAAGGAGGATGGAGACACCAAATGCAAATTTTCTTGACTTTATAATTGTTGCCAAAGGTCCAACTGATTACCAGCAACCATTCATGGATGAATAAAATCTGGGAGGGAGGGTTTTTGTCTTGAACAGCTAAAAGTTTAACAAGAACAAAGTTACTGAGTCTCTAAGAACTGAGCCAAGAGCCAAGCGAGGAAAAGGAAATACGAATCTTCCCTGACTCTCAGTTTTCTCACATACAAACTGAGAGGGCTGCACCAAAATGTCCTCTCAAGTCTCTCTGAGCTCCTAAGGTACAGAACTATAAGCCTAGGGAATGAGGAACACACAAAGTTTCTGGCATACAGACTAATATTTCCATAAACCGCAGAGAGTCAAGGGAAAAATCAGTAGCCAGATATCTGAATAATTCTCATTCTATTTTAAAATAAAAGTATCACAGACGGAAAAAAGAAAATTAAATAAAACTTCACTTTATTAGTCATTTGCCATATGGGACAAAATGAAATATTATCAATTTATTAAAATTTTTTAGAGGCCCAATGATGTTGAAAGATTCAGATTTAGGATGGGTAGAGCTCCTGTGGAGTACTGAGGAGGTAAATGAACAAGAGTTAAACGGGATGAGAAAGCATGGGTAGGATATATCTGGCAAAAAAAAATCAATGGGATTATAGATCAGAACCTATAAATCCAAATATGTTAAGAAAAACCCCATGATTTACATGGCTAATATGGAAATATGTTTTGTATGACTTCACACATATAACTGATATAAAATTGCTTTGCCTTCTCAAGGAATGGGGAGGGAGGGAGGTAGAGAATTTAGAACTTGAAATATAAAAAAAGATTATAAATTTTTTTTATACATAACTGGGAAATATTTAATGAAAAATAAAAAATAATTTTTTTAAAAAAGAGAAAAGCCCCATGTTTTAAAAAAGGACAATTACATTCCTTATACTTTCTGAGTTAAAGGCAGAATTTTTTCTTTGGTTTGGATATATGATTCAAGTAATGCAGGAAGCTTCAAAAGAGGAAACACGCCTTCATCACTACCCTTTGCCCCTCTGACTGGAGCACGGGAGGGTTGAGCAAAGAACTTGTCCTAAAGCTCTCATTTCAAGATGGCTCCCAGGCCAACAACTCTTCATTTTCCACCAACAACACTCTTTGGACTAGGTTCCACCTTGCCCCCTTGCCTTGTGCCTTTCTTCCCCCAGCCTTTCCACTATTCCCTTCCTTTTGCATTGCTGTCTTTCCCTACAGGACTGTAAGTTTCTAAGTCTGGGACCCTCTTTCTGCTTCCTTACTTGTATCTCTAGTGCTTAGTACAGTGCCTGGCCCAGAGTAGGCACACAATATAAGTGTTTGATGACTGTCCAACTACTCAGACCATAAAGTTGTCTGAGGGCAATTATATTCAAGTGACTTGCCTGGGGTCACACAGATAGTAGGTAGCAGAAAGGGGATACTGTCAGAATTATGAGAACTAAACATGTTTACATGCTATTTTTTTTTCTGCTTTTTGGAGGGGGAGGACAGGGCAACTGGGGTTAAGCTACTTGTCCAAGGTCACACGGCTAGTAAGTGTTAAGTGGCTGAGGCCACATTTGAACTCAGGTCCTCTAGACTCCAGGGCCAGAGCTTTATTCACTGTGCCCCCTGTTTATATACTAGTATTATAGCTGGAGAAAAGAAAACACACGTGTATTGTTAGCATTCCAAAAAGACAAAAGTTTTTATTGAGGTCTTTGTTTAAAGTTATCATGATCAATTCTGCCAAAAATGAAACCAAGGTGTTTTTTTTCCTTCCCTCAAACTGGGTTCTCCTAAAGATAACTCCAAACACACAGTGAAAAGCTAGGAAACTAGGAAAGTGTTACAGGTTGACCTTTCCAAAGAAAATAAATGCTGTATCACAATGTTTCTTATTGATTGATCTCTCTCACATGGGAAAAATAGCTTGATTTTTATTCCTGCTCCCTTCATGCTCTGCATCCACAGGAAAAGTCCTTCAACAAGATGCTAAGGAATATAAGGAAAACCAAAACAATGGTTTTAAAAATCTTCTAGAAAATACTAAATTCAGAAGGAATAAAACAAAATACATTTTTGAATCAACCTTTTATTTTTTTCTCCCTAACATTGTGATTTTCACATAGGGAAATCAGCAAAATCAGTTTACTCAATCAGCTTAACTAAGAAAGAAGGTGGGAGATGGAAGGCACAGAGAGAAAGGGTATAATTTACCTTACTGGTCCAAATATAGAACCTGTTTCTAAAATGAGAGGTCTTTGAAAGAAAAAAAAATGAAAAAATATGTTGAATTTAGCCAAATTTTGGGAAAAGTAACATCTATATTCAGACTATTAAGGGAAATACAACATTAAAGAAATTTCTAGTTAAATCAATTTTAGATTATCATCACTTGGTATTTCACATCATTTTTATTTACAGCAATTCAAAACAAATTTCCATATAATAAGAAAATATTAATCAATAAGTATTTGTAAGTGCTTACCATATGCCAGGCCCTGTTCTGGGTTTGGAGGACACAAGTTCAATCAATCAATAAACATTTATTATGTGCCAATTAAGTGTCAGTCACTATGCTAAGTGCTAAGGATACAAAAAAGTGGCAAAAGACAGTCCCTGTCTTCAAGGAGTTTACAGTTCAGTGAAGAAACAACATGCAAATAAATACATGTAAAACAAGCTATATCCAGGATAAATAGGAAATAAAAAACAGAGAAGGAAGGCACTGGAATTAAGAGGGATTGGGAAAGGCTTCTGTAAAAGATGGGATTTTAGTTGGGACTTATAGGAAACCAGGGAGGTCAACAGGCAGAGCAAAGAAAGGAGAGCATTCCTGGCACTGAGGAAATGCCCAAAGCAGAGAGGGAGAACTTCTTGTTTATGGAATTGCTAGGAGGCCAGTGTTGCCAGACCAAAGAGTACATCAGAAAGCAAAGTCTAAGAAGACTGGAAAGGTAGAAGGGACTAGCTTATGAAGTGCTTTGAAATCCAAATGGAGCATTTTTGTGTTGGCTCCTAGAGGTGACAGGGAGCCACCACAGTTTACTGAGCAGGAAAGGGTGACATGATAGGAACTGTGCTTCAGGAATATCACTTTAGTGGCTGAATGGAGGATAGAGTGAAGTGGGCAGAGATTTGGGGTGGGCAGGCAGGCTAAGGCAATAATCCAGGTGTGAAACGATGACGGTCTGTTCCAGGGAGGTGACAGAGTCAGAGAAGAAGAGGAGGCCTAGGTCTTGGCAGCAGCTTGGATATGGGTGTGGGTAGGGATGGAGTGGGGGGATGGGTAAATGACAGTGAGGAATTGGGGAGACTCCTATGTTGTGAGCTTGAGGGACTAGGAGAATTGTGTTACCCTCTACAATAGTAAGCAGAGGGAAAGGGAGGAAAATTTAGGGGAAAAGATAATGACTTTCATTTTGGACATACTGAGTTTAAGATGTATACTGGAATCCAGTTCAAGATGTTTGAAAAGCAGTTGGAGATGAAAGACTGGCATTTAGGAGGAAAACTGGGGCAGGAAAGAGATTTGAGAATCACCAGCATAGAGAATGAAACAATTCCTAACCATCTAATGGGGAAGACTAGCTCATATAAAAACACATGAAGAATAAACAAGTGAATAAATACAAACCCGTACAAAGCAGTGGGAAAGGAAGACACCAGCAGCTGGGGGTTAAGGAAAGGCTAACGGTGTTCACGCTTAATCGGAAAGGAAAAGAGGGGCTTTACAAGACAGAGGGTGGGAAGGAGAATGTTCCAGGTATGGGAGTCAGCCAGCAAAAGCGGATGTAAACGAGGGAAGGAGTGCCAGACATTGAGAAGAGAGAAAGCCAGTTTGGCAGAGGCAGGAAAGCAGGGAGCCATGGCTAATGAGGCTGGAAAGTTAGGCTGGGGTCAAGTTGTGTAGGTCTTTAAAACCTCATTAGAGGAATTTATATTTTATTCTAGAAGCAGGGGTTTTACCTTTGCTTATATCACAGCCCCTTCTTGGAAAAATGCTTTTTAATTAATAAAATACATAGAATTACAAAGAAAACCAAAGATTAGTGAAAATAAAGATAAAATTTTTTTTCTGACATCCATATTCACATGTCCCCTGAAATTTAGCCATGGACTTCAGATTAAGAACCCTTATTCTCAAGTCAGAAGAAAGCCAAGAGAGTTGACTGACTAGGGACCAGAGCTACCTCTGTCCACATAGAGAATCCTGCCCTTACTGGCCAAAGGAATACAAATTTTGATTGCTAAAATATCATAAGATATCTCGGGGTTTGTGGGCTAAATTTCTTTTTTAAGGACCATATTTTAAACCCAAATCACTGTGGCTCTCAATGACCGGCCAACAGTAAATACGTCCCAGCCCAAGCCTCATTCGGCCGTTATTCGGCACCTGACTGAGCGTAAATGGCAATGATTTCTGTTTTGGCCAGAACCCCTGGGGGTCTTCCTCTCCTGATGGGGTACACTGAAGGAAAACTACAAGAAAACAAACACGAGAATCAACAGCTTAGAAAAACAAGTAGAAAACCTCAAGAAATCAGTGGAGTACCTAAGAAGTAGAATTAACCCAACAGGAAGAATAACAACAAAATCAGATGCTGCCAAACAAACAACAGAGCAAAATAATCAAACACGATTATATGAAAACTGCGCCTTTTCCCCCAGTCCCCTCCAGTGTTCATCTTTCTTAAAAATGATGTGTTCACATCTGAACACAGAACTTGAGAGAGGGCCTAATCAAGGCAGAATATGTCTGGATCCTTTTGTCTCTTAATGAAGCATTCTCTTTTTGGCTGCCACGTCACATGCTTAGCTCTATTCAAGTTTTCCTTTTAGGGGTCCGGGTCCCATCACCCCATCACTTCCAGATCGATTCTTTTTGACTAGGTAAAAGAGGCTATTGCTTGCCTCATTCTTATCTAGCCTTAATCACTGAACGGGTGTTGCCTCAGACAAACTGAGATGTGGGAAAGAACTTATCTTAAAAAGGCCTAGGTCTCCCACATATGGACCATCCCCAGTCATCCTGATCTACATCTTGCCACTGGACTCAGATGGCTCTGGAAGAGAGAGTGAAGGTGGTGAATTTGCACAGCTCTGTCTCATTTAAATTCAATCCACTTGCAAATCATGACGTCACGGTCCTCTCTGAGACTGAAGGACAAACAACAGCAATCATCCTCTCCTAGATATGCTCAAGCCATTCAATGCCCTTCCTAAAATACGGCATTCAGAACTCAAAACAATATTTTGAAAATAGGGAAACTGAGGGCCAGAGGAATTAAATGCTTTAACTCAAGGATATATCAAGCTCAGTGTGCCTTGGTCTAAAAGATAGGCTTCTTGACTCCCAGGCCATAATTCCTCCTCCAGGAAATGCTTGGAGACCATGTTACTGTCCCAGTCTACAGAGAGTTTCCACAAGGAGGGAGTTTCCACACGACTGAAATGAAAAATCCAGACCAATCACACAGTATTTTACAAAGCATTATATTTTAAAGCATTATATAAATGTTACCTATTCCTGGGATTGATAGATGGCCCTTGTGATTTTATGTCTAAGATTACTATAGACTAACTTCCCTGATGGTAGGGAATCTTTCTCATACCACATTAAGGTCCAAGAATAATCCTTCTAAATCAACTGCCTTACCTAGAAAATAGGGACAAAGTAGGGACCTGTCTACAGACTGGACTAGATAACTTACGGAAGCATATTCTTGCTCTAAGACCTATGATTAAATAAAATATGACAAAGTAATAAAATCAGAGCTAGAGACACAGGCCTGGGAGAGCAGGGCCCCGGGTTTAATTTGTCTTGGTTTCTCTCAACTCTCCACTACAGAGTTTATACAGGTTGGACTCTAAGTTCTGGCATTTGTAAAAATGCTTTCATGTCTGCAAGATGCTTTTACACAGCTTAGCTCACTGGACTCAATTTTAATGTTACACCGTGCTGTCCCCAAATGTACTGTATTTTTTAAAGACATTGATGGACCAATGAGCTACTGACAACTCCAGAGAGAATACCGTATTATAAATAATGCAAAACTAGTATGAGATGTTGGTACACTAAAATGCCTTCTAATCACATAAGTACTTGCAACTGTTTCACTCTGAATTATGCTTATACACAATTTTCCACAATTTGATTATTTTTAGCAGACCCATCTGAAAAGACTTCACATTTAAAACAATAACGCTCTAAAGAAAATTACTTCACACTAAAAATTAAAATGTTTCAAAATGAGATGAGCAAATAAATAATTTCAATGTTCTGAAAGCTCTGTTAGTTTGCAAGAGCACTAAAACTGAACTGGGTCTCACTGCTCTATCACCATCTTAACACCTTGGGATTTCAGCTTTCTCTCAACGCCAGAACAAAGAGTCACTTGATAACCCTAGATACATAATTGATCATCAGAAGCCAGGAATTATGAATGAGACTGAGAATTTTCTTTCATTATTTGGTCATTTCCCACAGTCCCTTACCTCTTTTTCCCCCCTCTCACTCAAATCATCTTCCATAGCCAGACTGCCTCAAAGTAGTTTAGAAAAACAAAATGGATGTTTCAGGTCACTACATCTATCTGGAAAGTGCTAATAATTACTGCATAAAAATCATATGCTTGAACAGTCAGAAGAATATATCTACAAAAATAGGCAGCAAACAATTAATTTGGGGAGATTTCACAAAACCTTTAACACTTTTCTAGAAAAATAAGTAACAAACAACTTTAAATAGTACTTCCCTGGTGCTTTCAAATATTCAAGAAAGAGATTAGTTTTTAGTCTAAAAAAAAAAGATGCCTAAACTTTTCTTAGCAGTATCTATATAACTTTTTCAAGAGAAAATTTTATTGATTTTGTTTTTACATTGCTTAGATTTACTCCTTGTCTCTCTCCCTCTGCTCTTTTGCACAAAGCCATACCTCACAACTGCTAAAGTGCTACTACAACTATTCTGGTTCTTTTTCAGTAACTTCCATGGGTGTAATTCCTAGAGATGACTCAAAAGTTACAGACACTTTTCTCACTTTATTTGCACAACTTCACACTGGCTTCCGGAATGGCTATACTAATTTCCACATCCAATAACAATTCATCCGAGTGTCTGTCTTTCCATGTGACTTCACCAATATTGGCTAGTCCTGTCTTTGTCACTTCACCAATTTCCGGGGTTTGAGGATCTTCACAACTCAGTCAAAAGGACTTCCTATGTTCAATGTAAATTATTTCCTTTATTATTGTGAGTTACAGAAACCTGGCTATCAATCACAGCTTCATATCACTTAAGAAAGGCTCAATAATGTTTGGTTTTGTTCTGTTCTCTGAAGACTAAACGATTTTAATTTTTTTTTTAATGAGGAAGAAGGCATCCCAGAGATGAGGAAAGGTCCTATGGATGAATACAAGACAATGAATTATCTGTTTCTCATCAGTAACTAGCTTTTATTAAATATTAAATTAAAGACACGAATCTTTATTTATTTATTTATTTTTGCTTTTTGGAGGGCAACTGGGGGTAAGTGACTTGCCCAAAGTCACATGGCTAGTAAGTGTGTCAAGTGTCTGAGGCTGGATTTGAACTCATGTCCTCCTGACTCCACGGCCGGTGCTCTATTCACTGCACCACCTAGCCGCCCCCAGACGTGAATCTTTAGAGAACCTCCAAGTAAAATGACAATGCTAGTCACTGGCCTATGCAACCAGTATAGCTGCAATTTCCAGGATGGAAAAAGGTAAATCTTAAATCAATCAAATCCAAAAGTATTTACTAAGTGCCTTGTGTGTGACAGACACGTCATAAGGACCAAGGACCAAAAACAAACAAAAGCCAAACCCAAAACAGAAGCTGTGATTTTATCTGGGGAAACAACACATACACAGGCAAGTAAAAAATATGAAAGCAAACCGCGAGAGATTAGTAACTTTAAACTGAGTGGGAAGCACGCGCTCGGCAGCTATTTCTTATTTACACATATATTTACTGTGGTTTTAACTGCCTTTTAAATTTCATCTTTGATGAATTACTGTCTACGGTCAGATCCAGTATTTTTCTCTTTCTCATAAAAGATTAGTTAAGATAATTGCCTGGTAAAGAAAAGGAGAGAAACTAAAAAACATTCTCGCACTCTCCCTTTGTAATTATAGAATTTCAGAGCTAAAAGAGACCAAAAAGATCATCTAGTTTAACTCCCCCATTTTATGGTTAAAGTAATGGGGGAAAAAACCAAAACTAGAAGAGTTGCCCGATGATGACATGTAACTCAGTCAGTGGCAGAGACCTGGGAGCAGAACTCAAGCACTCCTTCCACTACCTGGCAAGTACTCTAAAAACTATGATTCTAAATTACACAAAACTAATATATGTAGGTTTTTAGGTAAGCCATAATAGATTTATAATAAAAAGTACTGTTCACATTTTCAAAGAAATTTTCTTAAAGAGGGAACTAAAATTTAAGTATCAAAACTACATTTTTCAAAGACACTAACTAAAATATATAAAATATAGTTATAAGATTATATGTAATCTACAAAATGCTAAAGACCAATGGTTAAAAAAACACAGAACTAAATGAATTTCAAAGTCCTATTTTTAAAATTCTATAAGGCAAAAATGAAATTAGAAATTTGGTATATGTATATTGACAATGTAATTATAAAATACAGTATTTTGAGCATATAGTAATAATAAATTATGACTTATAAATGATGATCTACAACATGGCACAAAGGTCTTATTAGATACTTTTGCGGAACCAAGATACATATGGGTCACCAGATAAAAATGTGTCCAAACAAGTGTTATCTTTGGATGTTCTGGCAGGACAGCAGTTCTGCAGTGCCAAAGAAATTCTCTTTTGTTTTTAAAAAAATAAATAAAGGATTCAGGAAAAACAAATTCAAGTAACTGTCAGCAACGTTTTCATGGTTAAGTAGTACCTGGAATTCCAACATATGCAAACACACACACGGATGTATATATACACTACCTGCCATATAAAAAAAATGTGCCAAGATCTCAAAAAGTAAACAACATAGATTAATTCAAAGGTAAAATTACTAACCTCTTCAATCTCATATAGTTTTCACTGGCAGCAGGTCTGCATTCAGCACGCTGTACCACTATTCCTTCCAATGAAAGTTTATCTTGAATGAAAAGAAGAACATATGAAATCATATTTGAAGGCATAATATTTACTATTTCTAGTGCTATCTTTTGATATACTATTCACGATTACACAATACAGCTGAAATTGGAAATGGAATAGAGGAAATAAATTAATCAGCAAGCATTTATTAAGCACTTATTACATGCCAGCCTCTATTCTAGGCAATGGGGAAAGACAAAACCAAGTAGTCCCTGACCCCAAGAAGCTTACATTGTATGGAGGCTACAGTACTACCTCTGCCACAAAACTAGCAGAGGACTCTGGGCAGATAATGCAATTTTTTCCACAACTCAGTTTTCTTATCTATGAAATTAGGTGACTGGATTAAGTGATCTCTAATGACTTTTTTTTTAACTCTAATATTCTAGACTTCTAAATTAATCTCTCTTTTCCTTACTTTTTCTGTATAATGCAGGCAGATGAAATGTAGCATACATAACAGAAAGAACACTATCAGGCTTAGAATCGTAAGTCCTGGGGGTTCAAATACTGACTGGGCTTTTCCTACAGAAACTCTGTATTTAACCTCTTTCTCAGTATCAGAGTCCTCGGCTCTAGAATAAGAGGGTGGGCGACATGATTTCTCAGATCCAAGAACCACGCCCAACGTTGCTCTGGCGGTATAAAAGAAAGAATCCAAGGACTTCTATGGCTCTCTTACAAAAATGAGCAATGTTCTTATAAAAGAATACTGTAAAGGAAGAGCTACCCCCAAGAATCAGGGAGCTGGTTTCTGTCACTAACTGGCCATGTTACTTTGGAAAGCTTAGTTAGTTCTCTCGGCCTCACAGTCGCCATCAGCTACATCATTAGAGGGTTCAGAAAGATAAAGTCCCCCTAACATCTGCATCGTGTGACTTTACATGTATTTCTTCACTGAATCACACTGGTCTTCCTCTAAAACTCAAGGTTTCTGTTATTATTTGGTTTTTATTTGCATTTTCTCCATTAGGCTCTTCAAGGGCACATATTCCATTGTTTTTATGTAGTCATTATAAAGGAAAGGCCTGAAAAGTTCACAACGACCCATTTCAACTCGGTGTACCGTTCTCCTTCTTCCCACCGGACAGGTGCTGGGCAGAGAAGGGTATTCAGCACCTCTTCAGGACTCAAAGACATTCCTGAATATATCATCTGACAGGAACAAATATAAGACAGGAATGGACCTTTCTCCTTTTATTATAGTAGATGAAGTGGCTTTCAGTTGGAAACAATGTAGCTAAAAACTTCCATACCAGGAAACCCGCAACAAAATTCTTTTAAGAAGCCACATGGAACAACAGAATGGCCAAGGGCTGAGCTAAAGGACTAGACAACCGTTCTTGTGAGAAAGAAGAGGGAACCTGAATAGAGCTAACATGCGATGAGGTAGCTAAAAAGAGAATGCCATTCTGGACTTCCCGAACAAAAGGATCCAGACATATTCTGCCTTGGTTAAGGCTTCTCTCAGGTTCTGTGTTCAGACGTGAACACATCATCTTTAGGAAAGATGAACACTGGAGGGGACCGGGAAAAAGGCACAGTTTTCATATAATTGTTCTATTTGATTATTTTCCCCTGTTGTTTGTCTGGCTACGTCTAATTTTGTTGCTTTTTTCCTACTGGGCTAATTCTACTTCTTAGACACTTCACTGATTTATTGAGGTTTTCTACTTGTTTTTCTAAGCTACTGATTCTCACATGTAGCTTTTCTTCGGTATACATTTCTGTTTGTAGGTGCCAAATGCTCCTTTACGTCTTTTGTTGACTTTTTCAATTATTCAAGAGGCTCTTACAAGAGGCCAATTATTTCTCCTGGGAAGGTGTGTGTGGTTTCAGTCTTCTCTTTTTGTTTCCTCATTCCTTCAGCCACTTATTTTCCTCAGAGGTTTTTCCTCTGAGCCATTCTTTCTTTTCCTCTTTTTGTAGCTGCCTTTTTATTTATTTGAAGGGTGGGGGCACATCTGTTTCTGTTTTCCAGCAATACTGGGAGCTGGGTACCAAAACTTCTTTGGACCCCTTATCTATAGGAAGGACGATTCTGTGCCAGGTAGGGGGTGGGAGGGAAAACTATTGTGTGGTAAGCACTGGACCACTGGTTATAGAGTTTGGTGGATCTTGTACAATGAAAAGGGATTCAAATGGAGCATGTCTCAAGTAACACCTAGAAAGGTATTCATCTTTCTTGGTATGTAAGGAATGAGACCAAGTATGTTTGGAAGCTATAAGGCATCAGGAAGACATAAAGCATACTTCTTTATACAATCCTTTTGGATACAGTCAAACCTCGAGGACAATAGAGAACTGGCATTAGAATTTAAACTCAGTTCTACAGAAGCGTCATTTGGATTACTGACTCTCCTGAGATGGGAAGATACTACCTTTCTACCTGCCTGTTCCAAGTCACACCTGAACCTACCTTGCCTGGAGAAGAAGAGAGGGAATGAAACTTCCACACACACACCCCCAGCAGTGACATAAGGTAACTAAAACATTTACAGATTTTAAGTATTTGAAGATTTCTCCTCTATCTTAGCTATTTTCCTGGCATCCTGCTTATTCTTCAGTATAATCCAGTTGGCATATGGCCTTACAGAGATCAATCAAACCAGTATTGCATTTTTAAGAAACAGATTATTCAACTAATAGCTGTGAATAAACTCGTCTTCTATTTGATCTTTCCTTAATCTTCAACAGTTTATGGAAAGATACAGCAAATCAAGATTTTATTCACTCTAGCTCAGTGTTTGATTTGAGCAACATTAATCTTCTACGATATATACAGAGTCAACGAAATCATCTGGAGCGCTGGCCAAAAAAAAAAAAAAAAAGAAAAAGAAAAAGCCCAAACTATGTTACATTTGACACTGGAACATATTTTCTAATATTCACAAGCTCAATGTGTGTCTGTGTCTAAATCCTGGGAATTCGCAACAATCAAATAATGAAGTTATAATATGATTCAGGAGGTCTTAGAAAATTGACCATCTTTCCTAAATATTACCCACAGTTCAACTCTGGTGAAGGGCAAAATAGACTTAAAAGGTAAAAAATAGGCCATCTGGAAAAAGGTTAATGGAATTGAGGACTGTTTAGCCTAGAGGATACAATTCAATTTTAAAAATTTGTTGAGTGTCTCTATTGTGCCCAGTTCCCACAATAAGGATAGGACACTAAAGAATTATAGGAGGGATCATGTACTACAACATAGTTGAAAGAGAAAAAAAAGACCAACACATTAATTAAGAACAATTCTAGACAGTGTATAGGTAAGTATTAAAATGTAAGATACAATCAAATGTGCCAAGGATATTAGGAAGAATATAAATTTATTACTGCTCAAGTACATGGAAGCTTTTGTTAAGATGATGCTAACTGGTAGTTCTCTTATCAAGTTAAAATGAGTTTAAATTAAAAACTAGAGAGAAAACATTGCAATGGGCTACCCAGGGAATTCTGTAAGAAAAAAAGCCATCATCTTAGATGATTGAAGAAGGGGGGCCTTCCAAAAAAAGAAATTGGACAAACTCTCTGATTCTAAAAAATGAACTTTACAGACTATACTGAAAAGCTGTTAAAACGGGAGAAATTCTGGACACTACTAACAAGTTAATTTTTCATTTCCCATCTTTTAAAACTGCTATAGTTAAAATATATTAACTGCCCTTAATGAATCAATATTTTCACTTTTAAATCAAATGATTTACTTTTAAATACCTAAAAAAAAAAATTTCTTTTTGATCCAGACCAACGGGTTCCCAAACTCTTTGATGGTTTGAACTAGGATAGAAACTCTGATTTTGGTAAGACTTGTCAGTGCTAGTACTCTGTTGGCAAACAAACTGATAATCCAGAGAGTAGGGATTCTTTAAATTTAAAATATGATTCTGTCTCTCCTCCCCCTCCCATTTGACTCATTCTTCCTGTTTTCTTCCCTTTTATTCTCTCTCTCCCTCCTTCCTCTAATCCCCTTTCTCTTGCACACACATATATCTAGAGGGGGCAAAAATATAGAATAAAATCTTTCGTATGCTAGGAACTTTTCTAGCCTAATAGTTGTGAGTGCTTTTTCCCCACACACTGAACTCCTTCTGTCACATTTCCTTTTTGAATTTTTTAATATGTTCCCCAGAGTAAAATTTCCTAGGCCTCTCAGAAGAGTTAGCTCAATCCTACAAATATTTAAGTGGAAGGCAGTGTAACACAGTGAATGGCATCAGGAGAACTGCATTCAAATGCTGCTTCAGAACGTAGTAGGTGAATGATCACAGCAAAGTCACTTAACCTCTCGAGAGCTTCTTCAGTTTCCTTATCTGTGAAATGAGGAAACCACTATTTACACTAACTACTTAATGTGGTGATTTTGCCAACTATAAGAGAGTATTTAAATATGAGTTTCTTTTATTACTATTATGAATAATATTCATCTAACCAGAATCATTTATGAACATGATAACCTCCTCTCAAACTGCTAGTAATACTTAGAAAGACTGAAGTTCTGTATGTAGCTTCTATAATAACTGAAATGTCTATAACAACTCAAAAATCTGGCATATATAGTTAGCTGGCATAGTCTTTGTGAACTACAACAGTTTGATAAAACACCCAATATACACAACATTTCTACTTTAATTGTCACGGTTGGCATGCAGATTGTTCAAAGTTTATTTCTCAAAGCTGGGCAGCTGGGTGATTCACTTTCTTTGCAAATCATTGGATCCCAAAGTGTCAATGAATACAATGGCTTTTCAAAATTTCAGTCATATGCATAAAAGAGCCAAATGTGGGATGGAAATAAATGAACTCTAATAGGTCAGGAGCAGAGAGGGGCTTGAGGACACGTTTGGTGCTCACTTCAGTATCCATAATCCTATGAAATGGCATTAAGCAGAAGTTTCACCAGGATTAAATAACTTAACTACTCAGATGAGATGAGAACTTATAAGAAGGCTTCTTGAAAGGGGGCAAAGTAGGGGTAAGGAAAACATTCAATCACATCTGAAATACAAAGCTGCCAAAGTGACGTGTCATGTATAATTGATATCTTATCGTCTGCCTTCTCAGTGGGTCAGGGAGGGCCCAGAAGGAAAGAGAGAATTTGAAACTCAGAATACTAAAAATCAGTTAATTAAAAGAAATTTTTAAAAAGAAAGGTGACATGTATGAGAACCCAAGGAATAGATAGAAAGTAGCCTTGGATGTCTGAGAAAATGAAATCTCTAAGTTTTTGTAAGTTTGTACCCAACAACAGATTTCTTTTTCTTCCAGATAAAACAGGTCAAACAGGCCCTTCTTATTTCTAATTAAGAAAACTTTTTTTGTGCATTAAGTTAGACTCTGGTCAGCAAAGTGAACGTAAATTAATAAAAGCTGGTAAGTCACATTTTAGGTACTGTCAAAGAATTATTTTCTCACCACATAGTTAAAAATAGTTTTAATACTGAGATATAACAAAAATGAAAATCCATAATTCTTAAAATCTCATGCTTTATCACACTATGAAATTTATATTTAAGATAAATCTGTAAACTGGTTAGACAAAAGAGAAGAAACAAAATCACAAGCAGGACTTCTGGGGAAAGAAGAATTATAACAAGTTACATTTATAAAACATCTTAACAGTTTTACAAAACATGCTCCTCACAACCACTGTTTGTGATGAGATGCAAATATTCTCATATCCATTTAAAGATAAGGAAACTGAGATTCCTAATCTGCCAAAGGTAACTCAGACACTTTCTGAGGTGGAAATTGAACTAAACTCTTCTAAAGCCAAGTCAGATGCATCTATTTCACCAAGCGGGGAGTGGAGGAAGAGGGCAAGGGAGGCAGGATAGTTTCAAGGAAAAGGAAAACTGGGCAAAGGTAATCCCAATCAGTAAACAAACATTTATTAAGTCCCAACTATACAGCAGGTACTGTGCGAGATACTAAGGACACAAAGACAAAAACCCAATTCCTGCTATCAAGGGGCTGATGTGTTATTATAGGAGTCAGTAAGTACACAAAACAATATATAAAATAAATACAAGAGGCGGAACCAAGATGGTGAGACTGAAGGTCACAACTGCCAAACCTCTCCCAAAACCTCGTCTACAAAATGACCAAAGAAAACACCAAACCAAATTCTGAACCAGAAAAGTAACAAAAAAATCACAGTAAGACATTTTTCTAGCCCAGGGCAACCTGGGAAGACAAAAGAAAGGTCTGTGAAGGTTGGGGCTGGGGTTGGCCAAGAGCCTTGTGCAAAGGAAGCAGCCCCAGCTGCGGACTAGGGCCCCACAGCAGGAAGGATCAGTGCCCGGAACTGTAAGGGGACTAAACACACCGTCAACAAGAGATCCCAGGGGACCTCTGTGTTGCCTCTAGCTCCTCCTCCCCTTACCCAGTTCCAGATCACAGTTCTAGGGTAAAGAGGAGTGCAGGGGCCCTACCTGGGTAAAAACCAGAGCACAGACCAGGAGGGTAGAGACCATTCCTCTTCCTAGATCACACCACTTTGGAAGCACCAAAAACTTCTAAGTCCCTGGATCAAGCTGTGAAAACAGCAGGATATGAAAGACAGAAGCTCAGACAAGACATCTTCCCCCCAGCCCCAGAGGTGAGCAAAACCCAACTCTAACATAAAGTCCAAAGTCAAGAAATGGGCTGGAAAATGAGTAAACAACAAAAAAGGAACCTGACCTTTAAAAGCTTCTATGGGGACAGGGAAGCTCAAGGCCCAAACTCAGAAGAAGCCAATGACTTGAAAACATCTTTGAGCAAAAGCTGAGATAAGGAAGATATCATGTGGCAGGGGTAACTGAGCAAGAGGAAGGAAGGGATTTTATTTTTTTTTAATTCAAGTTTTATTATAGTTTGCATCATTCATTTCCACAAGATTTTGAGTTACACATTTTCTCCCCGTCTTTCTCCCACCCACCACCCCAAAACAGCCATCCCAGTGTGTCCCCCCCCCTCTTCCAGTCTATTCTCTCC
>CM053580.1:74166561-74215513 GCA_028627135.1 Pseudochirops cupreus
TTCTGTGTGGCAAGATGCCCAGTTTAGAGTTTATGTCATTCCTTCCCTAAGCCAAATTCCGTGAGAGTAAGGTTGACTCTATACCTTTTGCCTTCCTCTTTTTCCCCTCTATTGTAACAATTATCTCTTGGAAGGAAGGGATTTTAAAGGAAGCAAGGGATTCTCAGAAACAGAGGGAGTGCCTTCCAGGAATGGGGGAACAGTCTGGGCATAGACACAAAAACAGGAGATGAAACAGCCAAAAAAACTAGTTTGGCAAAAATGTAGATTGAAGGAAAGGGAGTAAAATATGATAAAGCTGGAAAGGTAGGCAGACCTCAAATAACAAACCAAGGGGTTTTTGTTTATTCTAGAAGCAACAGAGAAGCACTGGAGTTTACTTAAATAGGAGAGTGACACAGTCAGATATACACTTTGGGCAACTACATGGAGAGCACATTGAAGGGAAAGATGAAAGGCAAGAAGATCAAATGGGAGGCTATTGCAATAGTCTAGGCCTGAAATAGGCTGGTGACCACATGAAGACAGAGAGAAGGGAATGGATGTGAGAGATACTGAGGAGGTAGAAATGACAAAGCTAGGTAATTGAGCGGCTATGTATGGCGAGAGGGAGTGAGGAGGTAAGACTAAGAGTGAGGTTACTGGAAGGATGGTGGTACCTTAAGAGGAATGTGGGGAAGAACAGTGAGTTTTGGGAAAAACGTACTGAATTCTACTTTGAACATGGTAAGAAAGTGATACCTACGGGATATTCATTTGAAATGTCCAGCAGGCAGTTAGAGATGTACAGTGAGCTGAGAAAAGAGACCAGGGGTGAATACATAGATCTTGGAGACATACAAAAAGAAAGGATAATTTAACTCACCAGAACTGACAAGATTGTCAAGTAAGAGAGTGTGGAGAGAAAAGAAAAGAGGGCCTAGCATAAAGCTTTGGAGTACATTTAGAGCTATGATACTAATGCTGAAAGAGCACAAGAAAATGAGGAGTGGAAAAGCAAGAAGAGAACCAAGCTACAGGTGTCATGAAAACCCAGAGAAAAGACAGCAAGCATCTAGCACAGAAGAGGAGGACAGTCAAGTAGGAGTAGGGAACCTGTGGCCTTGAGGCCACATATGGCCCTCTGAGTCCTCAAGTGCCACCCTTTCACTGAATCCAAACTTCACAAAGCAAATCCCCTTAATAAAAGGATTTGTTTCGTAAAACCTGGACTCAGTTGAAAGGCTGTACCCAAGGACCTAGAAGGCCACATGTGACCTTGAGGTCACAGGTTCCCCACCCCTGGAAGAGTCCTAAATGCTGAAGAAATAAAGGATGAGGATTTAGAAAAAGTCATCAGATTCGGCAATTAAGAGATTACTGGTAACTTTGGAAAGAGCTATCTCAATTGAATGTTTAAATGAGAAGTCAAAATGAAAAAGGAATTGAAAAGTAAAGGACAGGAAGGAGAGGCAAGAAGTGATAGAGTTTTTCCTCCTAGAATTTTGCTGCAAAAGGGAAGAAATACATAAGCTTGAGGCTTGAGGAAATGGTAGGGTCTAAGTAGGAATTTTGCCAGGAAGGTGAAGATTCTTTTGTTTGTAGGCAGAATGGAAGTAGAGTATGTGATACTGAAATTTAAAGAGACAGAAAGGGGGAGGGGGAGAGAGAGAGAGAGAGAGAGAGGGAGAGAAGTTCAGTGTGAGGGCTAGGTGCTGGAGAATATGGGAAGGGAAGGGACCAAAGGTATAGGCAGAGGGATTGATTCTGGTACAATGATCACCTCGTCATCAAGGACTGGAGAAAAGGCAGTGATAACAGAGGATGATGTTTGAGGGTTTTGAAAAGCAGAGAAGGGGAGAAGAGGGAGATCATGGAAAATGACCTCTACTTCCTCAGTAAAGTAGGAGTTTAGCTCATCAGCTTACAGAGAGGGGGAAAGAGGGTTGTCTGAGATTTGAAGAGAGAAAAGGGTGCTTTAAATAATTTCAATTAGAGAAGTAAAAGGATCATATGGACAAAACTTAGAGATGAGAGGGGAATCTTGAATCAAGAAGTAGGAAGGCCAGGGCATATAGCAGGCATTCAATTCAAGAAATGCATAGCAATTTGTTATTCCAGGTCTAATTACTATTATCCACCCCCTAGCAAAAAAGCTACCAAATTCTGGGCAGGGCTGGCCCAGAGGCTTACAATCAAAATGGTTAGCAAAATACAACATGTGAGTGCGATGAATTTATACAGTTAGAAAACTCCTAACACACACCCTTTCTCTCTTCATCTTGCTCTCTGAACAACAATGACAACTTAAGAATTGTATGGCACTCAGAGATATACTTTGATCTCAATTTATACTGGGAATTGAATTATCGGCTACAAGCTTTGTCAACAGTCCTCTAGCTCCAGAAGAAACCACTATTACCCCAAATCACTGAAAAAAAAATTTGTAGGAAAAACGTGCTAAACTGTACCAAAATTATTTTATATTTCAATCAAATTCAATTATATAGGTGGAGATAAATATGAGTCCAACAGTATTTATTCTTTAAGTTCTACTACTTCTAAAATGACCACTAGCCATTCGATAAAACATTTTCTTTACATAAGTCCTTAATCTTTTTATTTGTTGTTATTTCAGTCCTGTTCGACTTGCTGTGACGACATTTAGGGTTTTCTTGACAAAGATATGGGAGTGGTTTATCATTTCCTTCTCTAGTTTGAGGAAACTGAAGCAAATAGGGTTACGTGACTTGCCCAGGGTCACAAAGCTACTAAGTTTTTTGAGGCTGGGTTTGAACTCAAGAAGATGAGTTTTCTGGACTCTAGGCCTGGCACTCTATACACTGTACTATCTTGCTGCCCCTTAATCTGAGTATTTCCCTTACTGCAAATAGCAAAGCCTAATAAATGTTTGTCGGAGTGAATCTGTTAGCATCTCTGCTGTATGTATGGGTAGCTAAGTGGTACACTGGATTAAAGTGCAGGGCCTGGAGTCAGGAAGACTCAATTTCTTGAGCTCAAATCTGGCCTCCTATACTTACTAGATGTGTGACCTTGGGCAAGTCACTTAACTCCATTTGCTTCAGTTTCCTTACCTAGAGAAGGAAATGGCAAACTACTCTATGCCAAGAAAACCCCACATGGAGTCACAAATGTACGGGATAAGTGAAAACTTCTCAATTTGGGGTGGTTAACTTTTCCTTTCTCGAATTGCTTCTGTCAATCACTTTCATCTTCTTTTATCTGTTTTCCTGTCTTGGTGGGACCCTCCCTGCCTCTTCCCTTGCTGTCCCAGTTGGGGAAGAATTTGGTGAATATGCCTCTTCACCAATGAGAGAGGAAACAGTCGGAGAGGGGTCTTGACTAGGTTAAGTTATAAATTCCAGCACTATCTTTTGTAACTTGACTCTTCTCCATGATGAGTCATAGGGAAGACCACCCTCTTCTCCTGGGGAAGAGAATAAATTGCTGTTCTTATCCTAAGAGATCTCTGTATTTATTTCTTTTCATTAAATTAAGGATGAAGGATATTTTTCATTCCAAACACAAAGAAATGGAGATGACTAAAAACAACTAAACAACAAAAATCTCTATATACACTACAGAAATGATCTTTTTATTGTATGATATTTGATGTTCTATAAAGCTAAATAGATCTGTTAAGTGAAATGAGTATCACTTACCTTTTGGATGGTATTGGCAGTTATCATATGTATGTGGTTATTTTTGTGGCTGATAGGCCAAACCTTCATAAAGAATTTATTAAATGGCTACCAAGCATCAACAAGTACTTTTTGAACATTTTAGAAAACACATCCACAAAAGAAAATTATTATCCTGCTTCAAAAAAATAAAACAAATAATGAGACTTCTAGAAGAGAAAGCCAGATTATGACTGCAATGCACTCACCACTGCAAGCTAATGGCTTCAGTCAAGGGCTGAAAAGAAACGCTTTCTGCAACAAATCAAAAGGAACTTTTTGAGAAGGCAAAATGAAAATTAGGAAAAAAGTTAAGTAGCTCTAAAAGTTTAGAAATCTGCTTTCATAAATGGCATTTACAAATTATTCTTCCAACTAACTTTGAGATGTAGGTCATTTTTACAAATGAAGAAGAAAAAGAGAAACTGACCTCAGTTCACTCCAAATACCCAAGTCAAAGGTTCTAAAGTCTAATTTAGGCCATCATACCACCCTGTTCATGAGATACCTCTACTGGGGTATCTTTTTGTTTCTGTTTAGAAAACAGCATATCACAGGAATATCAAAAAGCAGGGTTTATACAAATAAGGAGTGGAAACCATTTCTGAGAAGAGGAAAGTTGGCAGTACAAGGAGTTAGTCTACTTTATCGTGCAAACTAGTTTGAAGATAGGGATGTCACAAGCTGAATGGTAGAACACAGTGAGGGGAACATCACAGCATCCACAACACCAACTACTCCTATTTTGAAATGGCTGAGCACCCCAGGTCTGGAGTTACAGTTTGTTCCCATCTATGCCCTCATCCTCTCTACTACAAAGAAAGTTTCCACATCAGAAAAAGGAAAAAGTCAGGAGAAAATTCAACACAAAGAAGCAAAAAGGGAATTCAAAATGAAATGTTTCAATATATGTGTGTCACATACACATAAGCAAAGTCTACTTCTTGTCTAACCACCGTACCCTCTAAGACTGTTCCAGGGAAAGGACTGATGGCCATGGCAGAAGGAACACTACATTAGATGAATGTTCAATAGTGTGTAGGCTGTTATTCCTACAAGCTACTTTTATTTTGTTCTTTTAAACTGACATTATGACTTTTGAAACACAACGCAAATATATCTATCTTTACAAAAAGTAGAAGAGCTTATGTTGCTTAGTATGGGAAACGGTTTTTTTCTTTTTTAAAAAAATTCTCTGGTAAAGAATGGCTGAGGGGACAGGAATATACTGGGAAATAAAGATGATGCTAAAACAAAGAAAGCAATGAAAATTTAAGTAAAGAAAGTGAATGTGCTACAGTGATAATGACTACCATGGAGGGTAAAAGATTAGGAAAGCTATTGGCATGTACACTGGCCTTGAAGTTGCATTTGAATACGTATATATGTAAAATAAGTTTTCCATAACATAGTAATTATGGGTTTATTTAAATTATATTGAAAATTTCCCCTTGAAATAATTTCTCTCACTAATCCCTTCCACATAATTTCTATGAAAATTGATCACAAAATATTAAGATAAAAAGTTCTTTAAGACTTTTCTAAGCAAAGTACAATACTCTTTTAATTCTCCTTTATATAATAAGAAAATAATACATTTACAGATGCTTTACAATTACTGACAAAATAAAAAAATTATTTCATAATGTTAATTACTAATGACAAAATAGTATTAGACAAATCTTTCACAGGAAAAATATTCAAACATTTATATCAGGTTGGTTTAATAATATGTAGAAGACATTTTATGTTGCCAGAGAAATTATAAAATAAAGATTATTACATTAAGAGCTACTGAGTTCATTTTTTCAAATTAAGCAAATATGTCAAATAAATGACTGCAAAAAACAAACTTGAAATCTTGAGTATAAAACTCTAAGCAAATTCTTATCCTTAGGTAAAAGGCTTAGCTTCCTACACTACTCTGGAAAGCAAATTGTATTTACTGTGCCCCTAGAAAGAAAAAAAAGTTCCTTTATTTTTCTTCTAAGGACTCAAACAGGTATTCGTTCTTTGGAAGGGGGGGAAAAAAACCAGAGGCTGGAGGTGCTTTTAATTTTTCCAGCTCTATTAATATTTACTTGATGGAGAAAAAACTAGTTTATCATGTACCCTATCATTGTCTCATGCCAAGCTATTTCAATTTGCCACTCCTTGCCGTCACTTGGCTTTCCTCCCTTCCCCCCTCCTCTATACTATATCCATTCTGGTTATATATAGTGTGATGTTATATTCAAGCTACAGCATTCTGGGTCTTTGTTCAGCACATGTTTATCCTCTACATAGAATCCACAGGCAGGTTAAACAGGACCAAGTATAAATGATTATTGAATCTCTCTTCCCTCTCTGATTTCTATCTTAAAAATTAAAGTCCTTTACATCCAAAAAAATTAAGAAATCATCTCTCTTGTTGAAGATACTGCAATCAGAATATCATGGCAAAACAAACTGAGTATTATACAATAAACAACAAGGCATAGCAGCTCTCCTAATTTGCTCAAAAAAAAAAAAGCCTGACACTATGCAGTATGTCATGTATAAAGCTTATAGATTACAAAGCTATCCACATATTTTTATTTCCTTTTTCTTATCTATAACATCCCTAAAGTCTAAAATACTAAAACTGAAAATAACATTAATTCAATACCCAGTTTCCAAAAGTGATAGTATATTAAAAATTTTGAATGACTCAATGATTTATTAAGAAGAAGTACTACTGGTTTGGCAACTTAAAAGGTATTTAGATACAAAAAGCAAACCTCATTTACCTGTATCATTAAAAAGAAAACATGACCCATTTGGTAGTAAGCTCATAAAATATTCAGAATGATCCAACTTTCATGTCTGCAAAAGAAAATGCTTTTGTAACCAATCTCTGCCCTCATACAGTTAAATGCAAATTCTCTTTTTCAGTCTTACTCCTGAAAGCTCCTGCATACATAGCTGATACGCCACCTACTGCAAAACGGAGCTGACAGCTCATGCGAGGCTGCCAGCATTTCCATTCCATCACCGAGCTGGAGCTGAATAAAGGCGTGTTTGTGTGGTGGTGGTGCTTTTTAAAAAGCTCTCTCTAAGCCAAGAACAAGAAGCTGCAGTGATTTTGAAAATGGAACGTAAAATAAACAGGAGAGAAAAAGAAAAAGACTATGAGGGGAAACACAACAGCCCTGAAGGTACTGATCAAGGAAAGAGCTGCAAAACGCTGACGACTCTCAACGTTGGTGGATATTTGTATATTACTCAAAAACAAACACTGACCAAATATCCAGATACTTTCCTTGAAGGTATAGTCAATGGAAAAATCCTTTGTCCCCTTGATGCTGATGGTCACTACTTCATAGACAGGGATGGACTCCTTTTTAGACATGTTCTGAACTTCTTACGGAATGGAGAACTTCTACTACCAGAAGGATTTCGAGAAAATCAACTCCTGGCCCAGGAGGCAGAATTCTTTCAGCTTAAAGGGCTGGCTGAAGAAGTGAAATCAAGGTGGGAGAAAGAACAGCTAACAGCCAGAGAGACTACTTTCTTGGAAATCACCGATAACCACGATCGTTCACAAGGTTTGAGAATCTTTTGTAATGCTCCTGATTTCATAACAAAAATTAAATCTCGCATTGTACTGGTGTCTAAGAGCCGGCTGGATGGATTTCCTGAGGAGTTTTCTATATCTTCAAATATTATTCAATTTAAATACTTCATAAAGTCTGAAAATGGTACACGACTTGTGCTAAAGGAAGACAATACCTTTGTCTGCACCCTGGAAACTCTGAAGTTTGAGGCTATCATGATGGCTTTAAAATGTGGCTTTAGATTGCTGACCAGCCTGGATTGTTCCAAAGGGTCAATTGTTCACAGCGATGCACTTCATTTTATCAAGTAATTACTTCTGTCACTAGACAAAGGCAACAAGCATGAAGCCAGAAAACCTTGTTAAAACACAGCATCCAGACATCACAAATAACATGCCTAACTAGCTCTGTGCCCCAGAGTTCTGCTGCTAATGAATTGCTGTGAGCTAATGGTATGTAAATTCTATCTATGACATCCATCTCTGGGCTATTTGTGCCGGACAGAATCCCGCACGTGAAACAGAAACAAACTATCTTCTAAATAGTGTAAATAAATAGTGAATGTTTTTGCTATTTGTTTATTTTTTTCCTTCAGGTGGTTTTCAATTGGAATTGCAATATAAAATGTCTTGGGCACTTGCACGATTAACATGCATGTACATTATTGCACTTTTATGATGATAAAAATATTTCAACAGAATACAAGACTTAAAAAACTGCTTACAGAAAAATTACAAAGCAGCTGAATTGGAAAACATAAGCACTCAACACAAAACAGACTTGCAGATCAACTAAAACAGATTTCTAGTGCAACAAAATGAGACTGCAAGAGGGCATTAAAGATATTGATTTAAATTTTAATGGCAGGCAACAAAGAACACTTCACAGTTTCTTGTGAAACAAAACGAATTACAGCTGAACTGATAATTTGCTGAAAATTCCTAGAATATTGTGTTTGGTAACAATAAAAAAATAAAAACAGTGCTAGCTTCTTTTCTTGTATGCATGACTATAAGCAATAGTAGCAATATGCCAAAAATATTAATATTTAGTCACACTTAATGATTTCAGGTAAAAATCTGTAACACGAAACAGCCAACTACCACGCCACAACAACACTGGATAGTCTCATAAGTTGCAAAATTAGCAAATCTGCTTTTACAGGTTGCAGTCCTACAGGTATGGAGAACTTAAGTCTTGGTGGAGCTCTTATCATTAAAATCTTAAATAATTGTTTCAGAACCCTATTGCCACAAACAAAAGAAAACAAAAAACCTGGACAGTTTTGGAGATCAAAAATATGAAATCATCATCTCTTCCTCTTACAATGCGATTCAGTCACAAACAAATGTAATTAACCACAATAGTGATATAGTTATGACCCTAAAAAAATTTATGAGATATTATCTTATGAGATTCATTGGGTTTATTAAAATGACAGGTTTTTCTTGAAATCCTGGTTAATAAATAAGACAAATAATTTCCCAGAAATAAATTTTATACATTTGTACAAAAAATGCATATAGTAGAAATAATTTTAAAATTTTTTTCAGATTTATATCTCTAAGTGAAATCATGCATCTAAAAAATGCTTTACAAATGTATGTTTATTTCTTCCACAGGGGAGCTGAGTCACTTTCCTGCTACTTTCTTCATGAAAAGTACTAATCTAATCTGTTAGAATTGCTCTTCTCATCTAAAAAAAATTTAAAAGATTAAGATTAAGCTTTAGTAATAATACACACGTACACAATATTCCTCAAGAAAATGTCTCAGATTATATTTTTAAGTTTATATTTGTAAAATTTAGTTTAATATACACAAAACTCATTAAATAGTACATTCACCTTCAAAAGCACATATTTAATTGTCATTAACATCACACCCAATGTTTGGTACAGATTTAAGTTAAATGCGAGTACTTTTAAAGAAACCTTTCTTTATGTACCACCTGAAAAAGCATTCTTCAAAAAAGAAAAAAAATGAAACACCATAGCTAGTGCAAAGTTATTTTAATAATCTACATTTTAAAATCCTCATGCTTGTTTTATAATATAATCTATTTAAAGCACATGGAAAAGGAAGGGAATATTCCATTTCTCATAAAACACCAGGTAATCTTTAACATTTGAATAATGTATGTTAAGGGTAAATATTATTTGACTTTTATATACTTGCCTGCTCCATGGGTTTATTTTTCCTTGAAATATGGCATTTGGTAATGCAAGAAATCTTAGTTATTTAATGTCATAGACAAAATGGACCTTTAAAAGCAAAATTTCAAGTCGAATGATGAAAAATATTTTTGACATATCTGTGTTTCCAGGGTAAATATGTTCAAAAATCTTAATATTACCACAAATAGGCCATCCACAAACATATTTTTCAGGGTTATGGTAAAAGCTACATTTTCCTTGCTGAAAGAAATCACAATCTTAAGGAAACAGGATCATTTTAAAAGAATGAAGACATTGGTCATGATCATAGTGAGGGATAGTGAGGGACAGTGAACGTCCCTTGAAAAGTTTGTATCAGTCTTACAGATTTAGAATAGAAATGACATTAGAGATTAGCAAGCCCAACTCTCTCATTTTACAGATGAGGAAACTGAGCCTAGAAAAAATACACAACTTGCCCAAAATCAGGGGGGCAACAAATGGTAGAGTTGGGATTCGAACCCAGCCCAACTAACTCCAAATTTCATGTCTTTAAATAAGGAAATTTTAAAAGCTATTAAAAGTTTATTTTTAAAAATTATTAAATGTTCTTTAAATTTGGCTTAACATATATAGTTAAGTATCTAAATATTGTTATGTATTATCTGAAAAAACTATACTTTTCAACTTTATTACTTTCCATTAAAAAAATTCAAGAGGCCTTAAAGAATACTAATTATAAAGCAGAATACCATAAAGCAGAGACTTTAAAAATCTTTTTAACATCATGAACTGCTTTGAAATCTGGTAAAAGCCTATGTATGCCTTCTCAGAAAAAAATGTTTTTAAAAATATAAAATAAAATTATAAAGTAAACCAACTATATTAAAAGTTATCAAAACATTAAAAAGATTCACATTTACTAGGTTAGAAATTCCAGCCATATAGCCATGATATTTTTGCTAGTATTTTCACTCAGAAATCTCTTCCTCAATCTCCTACCCTCAAAAGAAGTAATCACTAGATGGGAATTAATGACACCATTAAAATGTTAACTCTTAACAAGGTTGCCCATTTTCAGTAACTGACAACTTCTTAAAAATCTAAATAAAATATGACTCATGTCCCGATTCAGGCCAGGAAAGGAGAGAAGTATCATATTCCAGACCCCTTTAAGTTACCATACAACTTACACCAACTGTTATGCTGTTATTTCAATGTTAAATTTTTTATTACAGTTTCAATAAAATGAAAGCATCTTTTGATAATGTTTAAGCCAAACAATAAAAAGGAAGAAACAACGAGAACTTTTAAATCTGGCCTATATCTGTGAATGTAACAGCACTGGGGATTCCCTGATGTAGAAACTCCATCCACCCATCTAGACATGGCAACCCAATCTGATGGAGTTGCCATGTACATACTAGACTTAGGATCTGAACCTGGATCTTTCCATTTCCAAAGCCTCCCCTTCTTCACATCCTATACCAGGTTGCTGCTGACACTGAGAATACTGAAGTGAAATTTCTATTGTTGGTTATTTCTAAATGTTTCTTGCATTGAAAATATTACTTGATTTTAAAGAGCTGGAATCACACAGAATGGGGCATCCATTAGTCTCAACCCAATTCTCTCTTTTACATATTTCCCCTTCCCTTTTTCTTTTTTTTATGTGCCTCCTAACCATTTTGGGGTCTTTATTTGCTACATTTCTTTATACAAGCTTTTAAAAATGACATAAGATTTTTTCAATATTTTTTTTGCATCTAAGAGTGGTACATGTACGGACAAGAGGGTAGAGAATGGACCTGTCCACACTGGTGCTATATCTAAAGAAGTAAGAGATGAATACAAACAATAACCCTGTAGGGCTAACTAAGTTCATTCTACCACCCAGATTCGTTCCCGTCATCAATCTGATCCACATGGATGAGTGACATACTCATGAATGCTGGCTGAATAAGCACAGGGTATAGACTACTTTAAAAAAAAAAGAAAGAAGGGAAAAGCAGTGTTGTTTGGTGGGGAGAAAGGGATGGTCAAGTCCCCTCTGGCTTTTACTCTTATGGGTTTCCTTAACAGGCATGTTTCTTACTTAAGTATACTAATGGGGGGCAGTGAATAGAGAGCACTGGCCCTGGAGTCAGGAGGACCCGAGTTCAAATTTGACCTCAGACACTTGACACACTTACTAGCCGTGTGACCTCGGGCAAGTCACGTAACCCCAATTGCCCTACCATCCCCCCTCCAAAAAAAAAAAAAGCAAAAAGTATACTAATGAGTATTTCTAGATTGGAAATATCCCACGTATTTATTCTAGCACAATCTTTATACAACAAAGATTAACTCCCAGTTTAAAGAGCCCTTTACATATCATAAAGCATTCTCACATTCTTGTCATTGATCCTTACAACAGTCTTATTAGTAAGCAAGGGAGTGGAATGAAGGTATAAAGAGACAAAAATGACACTGCATGGTTACAAAGTAATCAATGACAAAATCCAAGGTTAGAACTCAGGTCTCGTAATGACCTTTGTGAAATGGAACTAAAGCTGTACTGTGTATACTCCACAGCAACAATCCAAAGAACAATGGATAAAAGGGCCTACAGGGCCTACTATAGCTTTCAAAACACAAGGATGGATCCTAATGTACATGATGGGAATGGCTCAGGATGGTGGTATTATGTACAAGGTCAGGTCTTCTTGGGGGAGAGGAGCACAATATAGTTACTAAAAAGACATACTCAGTTCAATTTGACATTTCAACATTCAACAAGGAGGACTCCAGTGAAAAGTCATCTGTTTTGCTACCCTAAAGCACACTGCGGTGCCTCACAAGCAAATATACGTTCAAAAGTGGCACTCCTATAAATTCAGAAAATATACACTCTGTGTTCTGAAAAATATTTTGTCCTTTGATTTCTGGGCATCACATTAAATCTACTGGGTGGGCATGCAATTCAGCTGTGCTAATTACAAAAAAGTTTCCAAATATTCAAGCTATGGGTACATGGTATACTTGTGTATATATATGTGACATATACATATATATTTATATACCTGCCAACTGTGGCACATTAACTAAAACACAAAAATCTGAGATAGCTATCTGTGAGATGCATTAGAATTCTAGGCTGATAGAAAAAATTTATTCTGGAAAAACTTCACATATATAAGAATACAATATATACTGTTAAATATAATGTTGTAAATATTCTTTTTAAAACAAGTCATAACTACTTTTTATCAGTAAAAGAATGATTGAAAAGCAGTCTTTGTTTCTCTGAAGCTATACACTCAAACACTACTATAATACTCTATTCAAATGTCAAGAACACACAAATACAAGTTGATCTCACTTCCTAGCACTGATGTATTGCTGAAAAGGTGTGGGTAAATAGAATTTTAGCAAATCAAATCACATTTTTAATAAGGTAAGGGAATCTAGTCCCCCAAGTTTTTTTTTCATATTCATATATTTACAAGTCAGGTCACCTGTAAATGACACACACCTTTATATTCATGTCTATTCATTTAGGATTTTCACATTTACATAATCCTCTAGGTTGGTCTGAGACACCATACTTGGTTCCTTATTTTATGTACTGTTTATATACTTGATCTCTATTCCACTAACCTAATTAATAAAAACAAATATATATGTAATAATATATATACCACTTAAGACTTTCTACTTAGAAGCTAATTATTATTACTAGTGTTAATAATAATAGCATAATGGACAGCCAGATGGCACAGTAGATATAATGCTGGGCTTGAACTCATGAAGACTCATCTCCCTAAGTTCAAATCTTGCCGCAGACACTTAGTTGTATGACCCTAGACAAGTCACTTAACCCTATTTGTCTCAGTTTCTTCATCTGTAAAATGAGCTGGAAAAGGAAATGGCAAATCACTCCAGTATCTTTGCCAAGAAAACTCCAAATGGGGTCATGAAGAGTCAAAATGACTGAAGAACAAATCATCATCATCATCATCATCATAGTCATATTAATTATTCACATTTAGATAACAAATTAATATTTATAAAGCACTGTCTTCACTACAACCATTGGAGTACAAACGTCAGCTTTATTTGTACAGATGAGAGGACAGAGTCTTAAGCTAACTTCTTTGACCCAAAGTCAATGCAATAGCTCCAATACTTTTCTACTATGACAAAATGCTGACAGACAAGAAAGGGATTTGAGAAAGACAACTTAAATGTGCGGGCACGCACATACATTCACATTCATGTACACACACACGCATGCATGCACACACATTTTTCCTTTATTTCAGTTACAAAATATCTAACATGAGTTTATTATCTTATTTTCTAGTTTTATATCCATGAGATGAAAAAAAAAAACCCAAAAAACTAAAGGCCAGAGAATTTAACACATTTACTCAAGGTCACAACAGCAAAAGTAGTAAAATTAGAATCTGAAGATAGCTCCTTCTGACTTTTCATCAGCACGGTAAAATCAGTGAGTTGTGTTGTACGGTTCTTAAGCACCCTTTGAGGAAGGGACAACAATTTCCAGATTTCAATGCCTTAGTTTAGAAAATTTTAGCCATTCTTGCTAATGAAAAATAGGAGTTTATAAAAGCAAAATGAATTATGGCTAAAAGATTCATGGTAGGAAAACATCATAAATCAAAGAATCTAAAGGTTGGGGGTGGTAGACCTGGAGCAGGAGTGGGGAACCTGCGGCCTTCTAGGTTTCTGAGTGTGGCCTTTTGAATGAGTCCAAGTTTTACAGAACAGATCCTTTTATTAAGGGGATTTGTTCTATGAAGTTTGGATTCAATCAAAGGGTGGTGCTTGAGGACCTTAGAGAGCCACGTGAGGCCTTGAGGCCACAAGTTCCCTACCGCTGATCTGGAGGATGGAAGTATTAGACATTTTTACCATGTTTCTAGCAATCACAACGTTATATGACCAGGAAATTATATGCAAAGGAACCTTGGATACCCAGATTATTTAAGAGTTGGGCATCTGAATATATGGACATCCAAAGAGTCTCAACAAAGCTGGGTTATCACTTTGGGCCTATGCTTCCTGGACCTTTTCTTCCTATCCCATTTCATCTCCAATAAAATAATACATGTCATAAAAAAACTGGACCCAGGAAAATCTCAGGTAAGGGGGCCAGTGAGGTAAGGTTCTCCAGTGATTGTAAGCAAAGATATACAATTATAGTATTGAACAGAATTGTATTTGTAAAAGTCAGTTGACAATGGGCATGTGGAAGAAAATAATTAGCAAGTCTAACAAGTTCATGTACATCAAGCAAATTAGTGGCTATGAGTAAACTCTGTTGGAGGGGAAAGAGTCATTACTATGAACTGATGCAATATCAGGATTCTCAACCTTCATTTTATAAAACTGTAAGATATCTCTAATTATCTAAGAAGCATGTTTCAAAACATGATTCATTTTCATTCTTTAAATAACAATAAGAACAATGATGATAAACAAATGCCTAATAAATTTTTCTCACTGAAGGAGGATGGGGGGTAGGATAGTGGTTGGAGAATGTGCACATGAGGGTTGTGACCACAACTCAACAGACTGGGAATCAATGATGACCTGGAGGTGTTCAAAATTTTTTATAGACAACTAATTAACCCCCTAAGTGTCCTCATGAGATGGGTAAACAGCAAGGATTACTATTAACCCACTACCCACAAATTCACAATAACTTGTGGTTAACACAGAAGCCAAGTTTCATCCAAATCCATATGATAGTAGTAGCATCCTTGGAGGCTGCTATGTGTGCAGTGGATAGAGAGCCCAGAGGCTGAAGTCGGGAAGACATGAGTTCAAATCCACAGAAATGTACATGCCACTTAACTTCTGTTTGCCTCATTTTTCTCTACTACAAATGGGGGTAATAACAATGCCTACTTTGTCGCAGGGTTTTTGTGAGGATCAAAAAAGGTAATATTTATGAAGTCCTTAGCGCAGTGTCTGGCAAATGACTGTTTATTCCCTTCCCAAAATCAGTAATAAAAGAACACAGTTCCCCTCATGCCCAGGCTTTCCTACACAGCCCCCAGCCTAACTGTTTTGCAAGCTAACTAACAACATCACCAATGGTTAATTGATTATAATACTTCAATAACACGTAGCTTTTACAAAATACACTATAGCCACTGCTACTTTTTTCTTTTCTTTTTTGGAGGAGGCAATTGGGGTTGACTGGCCCAAGGTCACATGGCAATGCTACTCTTTTTTTTTTAAGGCAGGTAAAGTATCTCTAAATTATTAATCATCAGAACAGAAAGGAATAAGAAACAAAAGTTACTGGAAACAAAAGTCTTTAAAACTATTAGTTGAGAAATGTTGACTATCCCTGATATGTAAAATAATTTCCTTGCTATCCTGCATGTTACCTTAGAAACCAGAAATCTCTTTGCTTCTAGGGTCAGCTATAAAGTATCACACAGCCACAACAGGTTTGATAGAGCAAGTTAAAGACAATCTAAGGCACTTAGGTCCCACTAATTTTTTTCTATCAAATATTTATTAAGCATTTACCAATTACCTAGCACCCTACTTGGTATGGAGTCATAAGGGAGACATCAAGGTACCCAACTCCTACACATTCTGAATAAAGAAATAAAGAATGATACGAAAATTATAGATAAATTTTTAATTAGAAAATGTACCAAAAATTTTACAAAATAGAACATAAGAAAAACATCATGTTAGAAAGTGATATGGCATAACACAAAATAACTACTTAAAGGACCCCTAAGGGATTATATTATAATAGTGTTGCTTAACAAGGGAAGAGATTTATGAAAGAAGTATACAAAGAATCATGTGCTCAAAAGTATAAAGACTGATTAAACAGCAATTTCTAGCATATAACCTGCTTGAAAAATATAGTAACACCTACAAAACAAACATCTGTGGTTGGGCAGGGAAATGGCTTTTCCAACAAGTGATCCTCAAATGTGATTTTCCATACAGGTTTCACTGTACAGAAAGACTAAGAATAAAGAGCACTTTGAAAAGAAGGGTTTCTTTACAGTTTATGCCCACTACGTGCGCAACTTGATCTAAGAACAGCCAGATTTTTTCTTTTTTATTAAATGTCATTATATCCAAGGAATATTTACATTAATCAAAGCAATAAAAAAGGTAAAAAAAAATAACATTAACAACAAAGATACAGCATAATGCTCTGAGCAGAATTAATATCACTATTAAAACCAATAATAAATAATACCTACTTTAAGGATACAAAATGTTTTCCTCATAACAATTCTGTGGTTGGTAGGTGTAATGGTGATGGGAATTTGAAGATCTTCCCTGCCCCTTAATAGGCCTAGGTGAATTTGAGGACCTTTCCTGATCTGAAAATAAACTCTGCCCCCTAATAGGCTGAATGTCGTCACATGGAGCCTGTAGTAGGAGGCTTGTTTTTCCAGGAAGGCACAACTTTCGTTACTTTGTAGTCAACTAGGTCAGGAGGGTTGTGATGTTCTCTGATCCTGGAGAAGGCTATATATACCTCTGAGATGAGGTTTTGCCTTGGGGTTTACTTTGGGAAGAGTTGTGTGAATTGGCCAGATGAGGCAGCTGTTGAGCCCCCTGCCTTTGAAAACCCAGATGTTGATGCTTCTCTCTTTGGTAACTGTGTATGTATGTTATAGCCAGACAGCTAGAAGCCCTGTCTGTTGGTCTGTTTCACTGTCTGTAGTTTTTGTCTGCATGTAAATTCTGTTTGTATTTTCTGAAGTTCAGGGTTCTGACTTTTTCCCCTGAACTAGGTAAATGATATATGTTTGATTAAAGTAAGATGGTTAACCCCTTTTTGAGTTGCTTTCCTTTAGAAAAGCAGATCAAAGAACCTGTGCTAGCAGCCATCCTGTGTATGCTAGGGAGCTTGCTGCTACAGTAGGCAGTGAAATTATTAGCAAACTCATTTACAGATGGGGAAACTCAAACTCTGCAAGGTTAACAGATTTGCCCCAGTCACAGAACTATTGACTACGGTGTCAGGTAACAAAGATCTTCATTAGTCTAGTCCAGGAGTGATTCTATTTACTGAATAGTAATGGAATGAAATAATATGAACAAAGTATTCAATTCTCCATGAAAGTATTTGTAAGAGGGCATATTATGTTATCTTGTTTTGCTCCCACAAATTACTAAGTAATCTGCAAAATGAGGGAATGTAGGGAAATAAAGTGAGGAAATTGAGGAATTTTAGCTAATCCTAACCCTACCACAAAGGACAAAACTGTATAACCTCACTCCAGCTTTTGTATCATTGTGGGTAGGTTCCTAGTGAGTACCACATCTGCTTCCTTGCTGGAAGCATAATAAATGCCTTCCTCTGAACACACTGTCTCTGATTTCTTTCAGTGATAAGGGGTTTTCTCTTTTAAGGGGCATATCAAGTGGATCTTCCTAAGGGTCCTCAGGAAAGCAGTGGACACCAGAAGCTTGTCTGGGCTAACTCCCTGACCCTGACTGGGAAGTCCTATGATACCCACAAGAGTGTTTCTCACATACTGAAAAGCAAATATTTAGAACTAAGGTGGCAGTAGCAGTGCAATTATCTGAATAAAATTAATGGAAGATACAATGGAAGAAAATGGCTATGAATCTGAGATTTAGAAGGAATAAGTACAGAAGCCAAGAAAAGCAGTTTTAAAAAGTTGTATCATTCTAAGCACTAAAATATTAAAAAAAAAATTAGAGAAACATACAAAACTTTCCAGAATAAGCAATGCTTAGCAGGTATGTGCAATTTCTTTCTTCCATTCTCTTTCGCCAAATGTGATTTGAAATCAAGTATAAGCTACCTATTTAAAAAATACAGAAGGTTCTATAGGGGTGGTTTACCAAGAGGAATACTAGAGTCACACTCAGAAGATCTTAATCATGAGGTCCACCTCTATCTAACTCTTATGAGCCTTGGTGACTTTGGGTAAGTAATTTTTTTTGGAGGGGGGAGGGCAGGGCAATTGGGGTTAAGTGACTTGCCCAAGGTCACACGGCTAGTAAGTGTTAAGTGTCTGAGGCTGGATTTGAACTCAGGTTCTCTTGATTCCAGGGCTGGTACTCTATTCACTGCACCACCTAGCTGCCCCCAAGTAATTTCTTTATCTGTAAAATGAGAGGGTAAGATGACACATCGTATGGTACAGTAGAAAGATCAATTAATTTGGGTCCAAATCCCAGCCACAACATATATTAGTTTATGTGACCATAGGTAAGACACTTAAGCTCTCTGAGGTATGGTTTCCTCATCTACAGTAAAATGGGGAAGATAACTCTTATCATGTCTACCTCCCAAAAGTGCTTGGGAAGAAAATTGAAAAACACTATACTAACCTGAGCCAGAACTAATAACAGATGACCTCTGTTAAAATGTATGCTTCCTGCAAGCAGGAATGGTTTCATTCCTTACATTTGCATCCCTGGAACATAGCACATTATAAGAGCTTAATAAATACTTGTTGGATCTCTAAAGTTGTTTCTAGACCCAATATTCTATGACACTAAGGATAACTTGTAAGAAGACAATGAAGTCACACTGTGAGGTCAACTCATAGGTATGAATTGTTTTATATGTTCTGCCTACCACCTCTGAGAGAAGAAAGGAGAAGGGAGAACTTTTTCTTTTTTCTCAGTAGGAACTGATGGCTCAGAGTGAATGTAAAAAGCAACTGTTTTTGTTCTGGCCAGCAACTCTGAGGGTCTTTGCCTCCCAGAGTGATTCTTTCTGTGAAGGCAAACTAGGCCATCTTTTGCTTCAATTCTTACTTAGCCTTGAATCACTGAATGGGTGTTGCCTCAGACAAACTGAGACCTGGAACAACCTCAACTTAAAAAGGCCGAGGTCTCCCATTGCATCTGGGGCCATCACCAGTTAATTTTAACCTATGTCTTGCTACTGAACTCTGATGACTCTGGAGGAGAGAGTGGGACTGATGATTTTGCACAGCTCTGCTTCACTTAGATCCAATTCACTTGCAAGTCAAGACATCATTGTCCTGATGGTATGCTTGTCTTCGAGAACAAAGGACAAACAACAAAATGGGACATTGAAAGACAGGGCATGTTGACTAAAAGATGTATCTGTTGGTTCCAAAGTTCTTGCATCACCCCAAAATGAATACACAATTCACTGATTCTAGCTATTATTGATTCATGACACTTCTCAATCTCAACTGGAGATAATTAGTGATTTTTCTAGAAGTTTATTCAAGTCAAAATAAGGTTTTATAAAAATCTAGCAGCTATACAATGATATTTAGTGACAAAAACAAGTTTAAGCAAGTCTCCTACCTCTAAATCTTTATCCTGGGAATCACTCTCCCTAGTAAGTCTGAGCCATCCTTAGCAACAGTGACTTTAAGAACCACAGCGATAGCAAGACATGTATGACCCATGTACTGTTGTTATCAAACACTGTCTAGTCACCTCCCACCAACACTGACAAACCTTTCTGGGTTAACTACTTCCCATTATAAAAGTGTGAAAGATCATGAATACAGTCATCCTCACAGCTGGATCCATCTCCAAAATCAGATTCAATTTCTACACCTTTACAATTACCCTCACACACAGGTAGCAATTGGCAACTGAAATCTCTTAAAAGAAAAATGAAATAAGAGTCAGTACTGGTATACCAGACTACATTCTACGATAGTGGCAGTAAGGAATGTTGCTTTGTGATCCTCTTGAGGCAAGGGATGCTAATCCATCAGCCCTTGCTTCTGAACTTCTCACTTCAGTAAGTGAAAAATCATACAGTTAGTTATAGCCACCTTCTGAAAGTTATTACATACAGTTTTCTCTCCTAAAAGAATGATCTTTGGATAAGGACAGGTAAAGCAAAAATGGTTACAAGGGAATGGAAAGTAAAGATGAAGGTAAGCATCATCTAGCTGCACTCAGTGAGTTCAGGTCTCCAGACCCAGAAGAACTATACCTGAAATTTTAAAGAACTTACAAGTGTGATTACTGAACCGCTGTCAGTAATTTCTGAAAAATCCTAGCAAATGGGACAGGTGCCTCAAGTCTGAAAAGGATAAATGTAACAATTTTTAAAAAGGTAAGAGGATGCAATCTGCATACTACAGAATAACGTCCCTAATTTCTATTCTGAGTAAAAGTCTAGAGAAAATTAATAAGGGGATGGTTTGTAAACACTTAAAAGGTGAAAAAATGATTATTAGAAGTTATCTTGGGCCCAAGAATGCTAATTAATTTTTGGTGGAACTGTTAATTGGTCCAACCATCTTGGAAATCAATTTGGAATTATGTGAAGAGAGTAACTAAAATATCCATACTATCTGATCCAGAGATTCCTCTGTTAGGTACATACCCTAACGAGGTAAATGAACAAAATAAGGACCCAACATATGCCACCTATGCTTTGTTACAGCAACAAAGAACTAGAAAGAAAAGTATATGCCTTTTGATTGGGAAATTTCTAAACAAACTGATTCATAAATGTAATGGAATATTACTTGGTTGTAAAACGTGACAAGATTTTAGGATGACTGCTCTAGGACTGAATGAGAACCCAAGGGACATTTAGGCAAACCCCCTTCTCTTGAGTTTAAACGAGTTGCCCAAAATCACAGAAGTTAACAAATGATGAAAACAGAGAAGCATGGGAAGACGTCTGGACTGATTCGAAGTGAAGGAAGGAGAATCCTTCAACAACAGTACAAACGAAAAGAGTAGTTACCACGACTGGAACCGAATTTTGAACCTACCATGACCAAGAGCGGCCTCAAAGACGAGCTGCCAGAGGCGGGAGGTGAGCATGGTTATGGAACACGGGATATGATGTCGGACTTTTTCAATATATTTTTATTAGTTTTCCTGAATTTTTCCCCTCCTATTTTTAAAATCTCTGTCTCTCTGGAAGAGGAAAAGGAATGTAACAATGTAACACACTGGGTTGTGTAGATGATAAAAAACACAAGCTATCAATAGCAAATTACCTTTTTTTAAAGGTCATGCTAGACTAACCTAATATACTTTCTTGAGAGGGTAATAAGACAGGAGGTTCACTCAAAAGCTATTAACAGAGTATACATAGATTTCAGCAAAACAAAAGATTAAGTCTCTCTCTCATACTACAGCTTTGGTTGACATGGAGAGATAGACGCTCTGATGCATTCAGAACTGAATGACCAGAGAGAATCATATCCATGACTTCCTGTTTAGTGACATGTACCCTGGACCTCTGACATTAACAATTTTATCAATAATATTAGCAGAGAATAATAATAATAGCTAGCATTTATATATTACCTATAATGTGCCAAGCACTTTATAAATATTATCTTATTTGATCCTCACAAAAAGCTTGTGAGGTAGGTACTGTTATTATGTTCATTTTACAGCTGAGGAAACTAAGGCATACAGATTAAGTGACTATTTACTTAATAATAAGTGAGGCAGAATTTGAACTCAGGTCTTCTGACCCCAGACCTGGCCCTTTATCCACTGCACATTCATAAAGAATGTTAAAGTTTACAAAGCACGTTATATAATTATCTCATTTAATTATCACAACAACTCTGTGAGACAGGTGTTATTATTATCACCATTTTACAGATGAGGAAACTGCGGTTCAGAGAGGTCTGTGATTTCTACAGAGTTACACAGGTATCTGGGACAGGATTTGTACCAAAGTCTTCCTGCTCCAAGTCCAGCACTCCATCTGCTATACCACACTGCCTCTCTAATAACTGGTCTGAATGAAGGCAGAGATGGCATGCTTATCCAATCTGCAGAGGACACCAAGCTGGGAGTAACTACTAGGCTGTACAACAGAGCTCAGATCCAAAAATGTCTAAACAGCCAAATCGAATCATGTCAGATTTAACAGTGATATAAATGCAACGTTCCAAAAAGGAGTCTTGCCGATACAAGATGGGAAACGTGTAGCTGAACAAGGGCATGTGTGGAAAAAGGGCTGCAGTTCCTGGTGGAATGTAGTTTCATGAGTCAACAGTGTGACAGGGTAGTTACCAAAAGATACTGTTATCTGTGGAGTCAAAAAGACACAGTGTCTAAGAAAGAACAAGGGAACAGTTCTGAGATATCGTTTCCTAATCCTGGCACATCAGGAGAAGTCTTCTAAAGAGTTAAGCATCTGAAGAGAGTAACCAGGACATGAAAGGAACAAAGATGCCAAACAAGGATCAACAAAGATCAAAGGGTGCTTAGCTTCAAGGGAGAAAACAGTGAGGAGACCCAGAAGTTATCAATGTTCAAGTACCAAGTACTGAAGGGCTGTTGTAGAACCAGCTCTGTTCTCTTTGGCCCAGGGAACAGAATTAGGGGAAAGTGGGAGGAATTGTAAGGAGGCAAACTGAGGTTTCTAAACTCCAAGCCACTGAAGTTACCTAAGAATAGAATAAGCTGCCTTGAAAAACACAGGATTCTAATTAAAAGGCTGAGACAGATATTTTCAGATGTGGCTAACACAAGAATTTAGGACTATGCAACTATGTATTGAGGGCTATATATATTTTTTTAATTAAATGATGGGGCATGGAGGAGTAGGAAAGATAGATCAATGTTTTGTTTGTCATAACTAAAAAAATTAAATCAAAAGCTATTAAAATATAAAAGTCAGGGGTTATGTCTTCAAACAAAAGATTGATAACCATTTGTTGGAGATGCTGTTGAAAGGGTTCTTGATCAGGTCCAGTCTAAACAAGATAGCTTCTAAGGCCCCTTTTAGCTCTCATAGTATATAATTTATCTACAATAAATAAGGGGATATGTAGAAAACTTTTTTCCCTTTTCAAATTCTGCTTTTTGGGGGAAATAATAGGGTATTTCTGTCTAGTACAAAGAAGAGAAGAGGAAGATGATAAACACAGTATAGGTGGGCTTTCTTCTCAGTGTTATCTGTACATCTCTATTTCTACATTCCTTGACTCATTATTCATTTACCATTTCTTTTTTATTCTTTATGCTCCCACTTTGCCAAAAGCAAGAAAAAACCCAAATACTTATACTCATTTCCAAGGATTCTAACATTACTACAGCCAAATAGAAAGCAAATTACTTTGTTCTAAGTAATTTTGCATGTGCATATCTAAATGTGCACATGATGAAAAGTAGAAATTATTCTGGCTGTGTGACCATATGAAAGATACTCAAATTCTCATCCCACCCATCCCCACATGGAATACTCTCAGACTATAAACTGCACAGCAAGTGTCATTCTGTAATGCCAAAGGGAGTTCTTCCCAACACTAATGAAATGACAGGTCTGTAAATATTTTTTTTAATATAAAAATTATACATAAGCTTTCCCTGGCATTTCTAGACATCATGTTTTAGAGATTTCTAGGAAAAAAAAATGCTCAACAGACTTCTGGTTAAAATGATGATGTGATATGTCATAGTGGGCACCAGAGAGAATGATTAAAATAAACATCACAAAATAAGGATATCCTGTGTAAGCTCTTCTGTCCAGTTCAGGACTGCACAGAAAGACAGTCTGACTAAGAATAACAGATCTCAAACTATCCTATAAATCAGTCATCATCAAGAACAATCTAGTACTCGTTAAAAAATAAAGGTTAATTAGTGAAACAAATTAAGTATACAACATACTGCAAATAAACCTAGGAACCTAGTATTTGATAAACTCTAAAGGTCCAAATTACACAGGTATGTACACTATGTGACAAAAACTGTTGGGAAAACTGGGCAATAGCATGGCAAAAATTAGGTTTAGGCCAACACCTCACACCATATATCTAGTTTAGCTTCAAATGGATGTTATGACCTAGATATAAAAGGTCATATTCTACCAAAGGAAGAAATTCCCTTTCAAATTGCTGGACAGGACAAGATTTCATGACCAAACAAAGGACAGAGAATATGGCAAAAGGTAAAATGGGATAATTTTTGATCACACAAAATTTAAAAGTTTTTGCATAAATAAAATCAATGTAGCTAAAATTATAAGAGAACCAGTTAATTGGGTGAAAAAAAATCTTTGCAGCAAGTTTCTCTGATAAAAGTCCCATTTCTAAGATATATAAAGAAAGGATATATGAACAGTCAGTTATCTAAGCTAGTGTTGTTAAAGCCAAACAAATACCCACTGGCTGCATACTAACTTAGAAAACCTCAAATTGACACTATCCATGTTTATTTTTATTTTTTTTTAAATTTCCCAATTATATTTGAATCGTATTTCAGGCTCTAGGCTAAGCTACTGACAGTCATATTTTTAAAAATGCACCAAAGCACTAATAACCGGACAACTGTAAATTAAAGTAACTCTAAGATTTCAACTCATATCCATGGGTAGAGTTAACAAAAAGGGAAAATGACAAATGTTGGAGGGAATATAGAAAACAGGAGTATTAACACACTGTTGATAAGAGTTGAACTAAGCTAACCATTCTGGAAAACTATTTGGGACCATACTCCAAAAATTATATTATTATCTCTGCTTGGCTTATACTCCAAAGATATTAAAGGAAGAAGAAAAAGATAATAAGACTTTTTCTAGTGGAAAAGAACTGGAAACTTGGTGGCTAGTCTCAGTTGGGGAAGGACTGAACAAATGAAGAGACATAAATGTAATAATATAACTGTGCTTTAAGAGATGACAAAAGGGGTGGGTCCTGAGGACCCTGGAAAGATCAGCATGAACTGTTGCCAAGTCAGGAAAACAATCCATTTAATAACAACAACATTGTAAAAACAAACAACTCTGAAAGAATTTAGATCTCTGATCAATGTAAACACATACTGTAATTTCATGATTTATGCTCCCCCACCTCCTGTCGGAAAGGCAACGGAATCAGTGTTGAATGAGACACACATTTTGGGACACAGAAAATTATTTTGCTTGATGATGCATATTTATTACAAGGACTTTGTTCTTCTTTTCTTTAAAATTGAGGAAAGGAGTGGGAAGGAAAGAAAATAAAATGCTTGTTAATTAAAAATAAATTCAAAAATTTAAAACCTCCACAAATTAGTCCTGTTATCTTCATTTGGGCACCAACAACTAAGGCATACAGACAAAGGCTTCAAGGAAGGTGATTTTCACTGGCAGACTGGCATTTGTATTTTTAAGAGAAGTTAAGCCAAAAGAATTTCTAAAAAAATATAATGGGCTTGCCTTTGCCCTTACTATCATATGATACGTGATTTGCTTAGCTGTACCTAGTCATACACCACCCAACTGCTATTCTTTTGTAGAAGTCTAATATTCTACAGAGTACTGAACTACAGAAATACAACAAAAACAAAAACAAAAGAGAAATCTGGCAAGAAGGGGGTAGCTTAAATTTCCAGATTATGTTCATGATAAGGAAAAACAATAACCATATACTAGGGAATCTAAGTATATCTTTTCCCTTAGGCAACCACAGAAGAAAAATTAATGAAAATACAGTCTAAGCTAGCTGTTACAATGAAACTGAGATACAACATGGTGCCATTGTGATGATGATGATGCAAGTAGCCCCTAAAACAGTAGTTTCTCAACCTTCCTAATGCCACGACCCTTTAATACTCCTATGTGGGCATATCTGCATGTGGGTGGTCCCGCCTGGAGATGGATAGAGGAATGGTGTCTCGGTTCTGAAGACCTTCATAAATTTGTGTTTTCCCATGGTCTTAGGCGAGCCCTGTGACAGGGCTGTTTGACCCCCAAAGGGGTCGCGACCCACAGGTTAAGAACTGCTGCCCTAAAAGCACTTTATCTCTTGTACTGTTGTTCTCATCTTCTGACTTGGCAAAAGTGCAACAGTGATACACCGATATGTGGTAGCTGCAGCAATTCCTGGTAGATGCTTGGTGCCAGACGATCCTAAGCTTGCTACGCTAATGAAGCAGGAGAGCTGAAGCATGCCCAGTGGGCAAGAGAACAAAGAGAGGAAGAACCAGAAGGACCTCTACTCTCATTGTTATGACACTGGCAAATTTTTCTCCTGTTCTGGCATATGCAGAAGTTAGAGCAAGAGGTAAGGTGGAAATCACTAAAGATAAGAAGATGGGGTGGAGAAGATTTTCTCAACATTACCTTTTGGTTCTACTCTATCAGGACTCTAGCGTACTCAGAGTTCACAGCAAGGCCACAAATAAACCAAGGAAAGTTAAATTTTAGGCTTGGCTTCTGCACCACACATGCAGTCACAAGGCTTATTTTTACACTCTAATTTTTTCATGTTAAACAATAATAGTGTAGGGAAGGGATAAGATCTGTGATTTCACTGGTATAGGAAACTTCTAATGAAGAAACACCCTCCACCAATGAAGGTCAGCACCTCTCTGAGAGTCAACCTCCCTCTCTGAGTTCAGGGTCTTCTTCAGGCTCTCACAGCCAGGACATGTTAGAAGCAGGACTAGAAAACAGATCTTCTGGTGCTATGGCCAGCACTCTACAGCCTCTCCTAACTCAATAAAGATACTGAACATTTCTATGGCACTAAAGTCTGTAAATGTTATATGTATATATGTATAATCTCATTTGATCCTCAAAACAATCCTGAGGAAGGTTCTATTATCCTGATTGTACAGATGAGGAAAAAAAGGCCGGTCTTGGCCAGAGTCACACAACGGCTAAGTGTCCGAGGCTGAATTTGAACTCAGGTCTTCCTGAACCTAAGTCTTCCACTGTATCCCTTATACCAAAAAGCCACCTGCAACAAAAACTATCTTGCTCTGTTTTGTACTTCACAGTCTCTCACATTGGAGGAAAACCTTTCCCCTTCTCTCCCTTCCCCCACCAAGCACATCTATGGAAACTGTTCAGTTAGGTACCATCTCCTTAAAGAAATCTTCCTCACTCCTTAGTAGGAACTGATCCCTTCCTGCTTTTCTGCTTAAATTCTCTAATGCAACTATCAAATCCTAAGCTGCACTGCCGCTATTTGTATATGTCTACCTTCCTCCTTGAGGGCAGCCTCAGTTGGTCTGTTCTTTTCCTACCCTCAAGGTCTTGTCTGTAACAGAGATTTAAGAGAATGCTTTTTCTTTCCCCCATTAACTTACTGCCCAGTCTGTTCTAAAGCATCAGCAGCACAAATAGCAGGAGCAGGAGGCCAGCATTCTGGCTCCATCTCTGTCCCTTACTGGCAGTGCCCCTTTGTACAAATTGCTGGGTCTCCGCTGGGTTTGCTCCCTCACCTGTGAAATGAGGAGGAACATTTTATGACTAAGACTTGCTATCATTTTAAACACACTATATACTTTTGATGTCAATATCAATTGATGCCAATGGACCCCTAAGCTTTCCATGCTAAGTACCTTATATGCTCATTAGCCTGTTGTTCTCCTTAAATCTATTACTTCCAATCCTCCTCAATCTAGCATTCCTAGGAGTCTGACTTCCCTCTCAGATATGTACAATTGCACAATAAAGCTATTCCCTCTGCAAATGGTATTTCCTTTACTACTCAAAAGACTTCTCCTCCAACCTTTATCTAGTAACCCCCAGGAAACCCAATTCCTTCTTTTAGGACGAAGGAACGATAGTTGAAAGATAATGCTCTTTCTACTGATGCTAGGCAACAAATTATTATATTTTAAACAGTTGAAATGAAACAAATAAGGATCCTTAGTGATTCACATTGATAGTTAGATGGCACAGTGGATAGAGTGCCAGGCCTGGAGTCAGGAAGACTCATCTTCCTGAGTCCAAATCTGGCCTTAAACACTGACTAGCTGTGTAACTCTGGGCAAGTCACTTAACCCTGCCTGCCTCGGTTTCCTCATCTGTATAATGAGCTGGAGAAGGAACTGGAAAACCACTCTAGCATCTTTGCCAACAAAATTCCAAATGGGGTCACAAAGTCAGACATAAGTGAAATGACGGAACAACAACAAATTGATTCACAAAGCAGCTGTGATTATCTTTCCCATCAAAGAAGTACCTAAAGAAAGGATGCAGCAGTTACATTCTTATGCTGCTGAGCCTATAGGGCCATTTTCTGTCCCTAGTCAAAATCTATAATCTTATATTAAGTCTCAAATGGGTTATCTTTTTATTACTTGACAGTAGTCAAAGGTGAAGAGTTGAGATAGTCTGGAAAGCCAACCATAATACATTAATCAGATGCTTTGTATATCAAGAGCCTAAAATTTCTGTATAATTATGTGATCCAGAATACTAATTATGTATTAAGAGGAATAGCATTCTGGGTATTTCTATACTGCCTTATTTAGTACTATACTACTCATTTCACGTGGAGAAAGGGCTAAATACTACCTGAGTCAATCTTTTTAAAAAGGCAAATGGAGATTATAAATGGATTTTACATCTGCAATTCAACTACAAAGAAAATAATGACCACATCCTAGAAAATCAACCTGTTGTAAAGAGCAGTCCCCCAGAAATGGGGAGGGGGAGGGAAGAACAAGATAGAGGGAGGGAAGAGTACCACAGGTTGGAAACTGACCACCTCCCAAAAACAACATACTTTGGTACTGAGGAAAATCATTCTTTCTCAATAAAAGACAGTTCAGAGTGAATGGAACCAGCTGGCTTCCTTCTGTGATGAAGGATTTCACTTACCAGACTTGTAATCAGGTGTCAAACTTTCCAAACTTGCAAAGCAACAGAGAGGGGAAGAGAAAGGGAAAGGAGGACTGAGATGATAACAGGGGACTGGATACCTGCCAATACCTGACAATCTGTTACTTACAGAGGATTTGTATGCCTTGACACCAATAATGCCAAAATGAAGTCATAGGTCATGAAGAACTTCAGAGTGAACAAATGTTGGCTTGACCACCTCTATTAAAATAAATACATGATGGACAGCCAAAATAAACTAACATTCCAATTATATTACCACTCACCTATCAGAATGGTAATAACCCTAAAGAATATCTGAACTGTAACTAAGCAAAAACAATGAATATTAGACTGGTCATCCTCAAAGCTCCCTAGTGACACAGCAAAAATATGAGCTATATAGGAGATATTTTTCTGAAAAACACCATGTAATTTATAACTAAAAGCTAATTAAGACCAGGGAAAATCGGGGGATAGGAACCTGAGCACAGATTTAGAGCTGAAAGAACCTTGAGAATTAATCTATTACTGGAGTTTTAAGCTTTCTGTCATGGACCCCCTTGGCAGTCTGGTGAAGCCAATGAACCCTTTGTTGGAATGTTTTCAAATGCACAAAATTACAAAGGAAACAAACTAAATGCAACTTATCTAAAAATTATCTTAAAAGTTCACAGACCCCAAGTTAAGAATCTATGATTTCTATATAAAATGGTTCCTTATTTTATAGGAGTATAGTGAAGCCCAAAGAGGACAAGTCATTTAATGCCTTTGGGCCCCCATTTCTTCATCTGTAAAATAAGGGCATTACATGACCTAAGGTCTAAAGTCTCTTCTACCTCTCAATCTATTATCCTGTTACAAGAGACAATAATCCTATTTCATATAGTTCACTGGGTTTACAAGGACAAAAAATTCTTTATCAGGTGGCCAAAACAATAATAACGAGTCTCTACTCATTTGGCTAGGTTAGTCCTCTCACAACAGACAACTGGCCACCAGGGCCATTTCTCATACTTGAAGCCTTTTCAGCTAGGTATAGCCTAACAGAAGATACAAATAGTGCCAGCCTGGATTAAGCCTATTAATTATTGACATTTTACTGTGGCATTTTATTTTAATCAGCTTGCTCAATACACCTACATAAGATATGTTCAAATGGCAGTTCTCAGATCAAGAGGATAAGAGGGAAGAGTAATTTGGAGCTCAAATTTGCTTATAAAACATGATGAGGAAAAATAACAACTGCCACTTACATAGTGACTTAATGTAAACAAAGCATTCTCCTCACAATCCTTTGAGGTAAGAGAAGTATCATTATCCCTCTTTCATAGAAAAGGAAGCTCAGGATGGCCACACAGTTAAGTGCTAGACTTGCATCTAAGCCCAGGTTCTAAATGACCAGTGACTTCACTGTAACTGGAGATGGAGTGCTGAACACTTTAGGAATCACCTAAACATAGCTCTCTACACAACAGAGTAGGTTGTAAGAAGTGCTAGATAACTGGCAAGGTGAATTCAAGAGGGGAAAAGCAGTGTTGCCCCAAGAGCTATTAAGAATAGTGATAGGCCAACACATGCTAGGCATTTACTACTCCTTGGCTGCCTGAGTTAAGCCTCAGGATCCATTGGCATGTCTGCAACAATTTATAAAGAGGGACTGAAAGATGTGTTTAGAAATCTGCTCAGACTCCTCTCCCCACCCCTGCTATATTATGTCACATCTCTCACCAAAATCACATGACCCGAGCTTTCAAGATACCATCATCAACATTCCCAAGAGTGAAAGAGTTGAAAGACATTAACAAATGGGATAATATCTTGTTACTTTCTACTAAAGGAAAGAACTCAATCAAAGTCCTTTGACCTACTTAATAGGTACTTTCAATCTAGAATTCAGAATTTCACTGAGGCTTTAAGTAGCAATGCAATAAATTAGAAATTCTTTGTTGTATATATCTGGCCACCCTGAGAAATTTTATTAAATCTACTATATGACAGTAGGCCAGCAATTTCTAAGTTTTATTCTATCAAACTCATTCCTTCTGGTCAGTAGGGTAAAAGTGACACACAAAGGAAAAAGTCCAGTTTTACTTGATCTGTTTTACAAAGTTATATATCCAAGGATAAATAAGAAATCTCTAATGAGTTAATGTTTGACTTCACTTACCAATTTCTAGTTAAGTTCTTTCAGATATACATTCACAGGCCTTAGCACGTGCATACATGTCCACAAAGAATTAAGGGCCTATTTTTTGAGGTAGCAAAGCTCTATGAATTAAATCAACCAACATGAACCAGAGGCCCCACAAAGAGACTGTCACTGGCAATATGAAGTTAAAGGCAACAGGCAAAAGAATTTTTTTTGAATAGTTTCGTTAACATCTACAAAACATGCAAAGAATTTAATGGTAAGATAAGATGAAATCCTTGAATATATTCTACCAGCATTAAAACTTACTCTAAGAGAGCCTGAATGGGCTAAACTCAGATGCAGATGATAGGGCAGCTGGAGATTAATGCAGTTATGGGGAAATGAGGGGACTCAAAAGCAAAAGAAAGAACCAAGATTATATGGAATCAAAACACATTTCCAGTTTCATGGAATGCTAGTAGATATCTAAGGGCAGCAAATAAATAAACCTGCAGAAAGAAGAGGCAGGGGAACATGTGGCTAAAGAGAATGTAAAGAGAATGGATTATACCCCAAAAGCTAACAAAACGTATCTGTGGTTCAGTGAAAGACCCAGAATCCTTATCTTTAGGGGCCAATCAATTAACAATCAATTAAGCTTTTGCCAATCCTGGTCACATACCACTAGTTTCTTCTATATGACTGTTTCTACCCGCACAGATTTCCCTCTCTTCTCAAACTGGTGCTTTGTTCTGTTTTGGCCCTACCCAGGTGTCCCTGCTCTAATCATTGCCTCTCCTCTCTCCTAGTCTCCTGCCCAAATACCTCTGCCACCCTCCCTATCTAACCTACTAGTACTCCTTTCTAACTTTCTATTTTTCTCCTCAGTTAAACTGACGAGATTCACTTCACTCCCACTAGCTAATTCTGTCACTTAGCACCCTTGGTGGCTACTTCAATAATTGCCCATGGGATGTTTCTCTGACTTCTGTCCTTGGTCTTTCAAGTATACAGATTTTGTGTTGAGAAAATGGACTATCTTTGTTTTCTGAAATAACCACTTCAAAGGCATAAAAGCCTTCTATTAGAATACTATTTACCCAGTAGGACAATGGTAAGAAAAAATGTAATTCTCTGTGCACACAGTACTTCATTAGTTGGAAAAATGTCATTTATTGGGACCTTTATTTAAGATTAAAAAATTCTGAGGAAGGCAATTCAAATAAATTAAGTATTGCTTCATTGATTCCACTGACATTCACTTTTCACAAAACGTTTTACTTTTTTCTAAATCTTCTTAGAAAAAGTGTTGTTATGTAAAAGAAAAGAATTTAATTGGTGCCTAAATAAGTCTACTAGATAATGTCTCAGAAGGTAACCATAGACTGCCCTACACACACACACACACACACACACACACACACACACACACACACACACACACACATTTAAGGTTGTTGATAAATCTAACTCATATACATTAAGCAGGATGAAAAAAATCTGTCAATCTTACTGCATATAACTGGAGCACTATAGACAATATGAATTTGAACCACTAATTTCACATGCAAAACAATGGGAAAAACAAAATGCCAAAAAATCATCAACATGACTTATAGCTGCCTGGGGAAGAATGTGGAGAGGGTGGGGGAGGAAGGGAGGAAATTAGATAACATGATTTATTCCAAAAACAAAAAAGCTTCTGCAAAAAGAATTTGGGTCTATGAATATCTTTGATGTGAAACAGGTCCAGGAGAACTCAACTTTTCTGATACAAAAAAATGGGATATTTAGAATTAAATTCAAGGAATGCTTATCAGGAGTCTAATATGTATAAGACACTGTCGTGTACACTGAGTAATATACAAATATGAATCAGACAAATCCCTGGCCTCAGGTCTCAGTGGAGTATATGATCTATTAGTCTATTAGGAAGGAATATATAATAAAAACATGTGTACAAAATTAAATGCAGGATGTACTTAAACTTTAATAGCTTAAGCATTAATATTAAGCTTTAATAGCTTAAAATTGGACTCAGTCTTTTGGAACACCTTTTGATGTGTAAAGACCAAAAAAATTATCTTCCAAGTATTTGTGATTCCCTACTTTCAAGCCACTAAAACATTCAGTAGCATAATATCTCTTCCTCACCACCCATTCAATCCTCAAATCCTTGCAATTTGGGTTGCTTACCACACCATTATTTTTTGAAACTGTTCTTCCTTAAAACTAAATCCAAGTACATTTGTTCAGTTGTCATCTTCCTTGTTTCCTGTGCTGCACAGGATGGAAATCTCAGGTCTACTATCTATGACCTTGGGCAAATTTAACATCTTGGGGGCCTGTTTCCTTGTACATAAAATAATGGGGCTGAAAGAGATGAAATTTATAACTCTAACTGGTAAGATTCATCTGTCCACTCTTTCCTCTTAGCATTTGTGACCCTCTTTGTCTTTGTGGTCCTCCTCCTCACTTGCAGACCACGCCTTCTAGGTCCTCTTACCATCCATCCACCAAATGTGAGAATTTACTCAAGGATATACTCAAGGCTCTCTTCTCTCTACCATTCTCTCCTTGTTCGCTATATATAATCCATTTTCATGGCTCTGAATTATCAGTCATCCTGGTGGCTCCTAAATCTTTATCTCCAGCCTGGCCCTCTTCTCTGGGTTGCAAATCTGCATTTCCAATCACAAGTTAAATGTTTCTCCTGGATGTGTCACATTAACAGCTCAGCCTCACAATCGGCAAACCTAACTCTTTTCTCCCCCTCTCCCAACCTGTTTCATCTTCCCTGACTTCCTTATTCCCATTAATGGAACCAGTTTCACAGCCACCCATGCTCAAAACCTTGTAGTTGTCTCTGATTCACTGTTTTGGTATATTTTCTTTCATTAAGTCTTCACTGACTTCAGCTTCAACACTGATTCAAAAATCACTTTTCTTGTTTGATGAGTGTCTTGCCTTAGTCAAAGCACTTATGATCTTAAGTAGCCATTATTGGTGCTCTTTAACAAAACTTGCTATCATCTTAATCTCTACAGATTCAAGTCAGTTCCCTATAATGGATTTATGTCAGGTATACTCTACATTTACTTCTTTATTTTTTAATTGATATTACATTGCTGGATGCTCCCACACATTTTTAACATATATTTATGCCTCCTAATAGTATAATATTTTTTGTTTGTTTGGGTTCTAAATAGATTTTATAATTTCTTAATGACTTTTAACAAGGCTATTCAATAGTAAATAAAATGGGTCTAATGGCAGTATCTGATAACTGTTACATTTATTTCAAAAACTGTTTTCATTTCTTATTCAGTCCATCCTCAGAAATCCTTTAATACAGACAAGGCAGGTGGCAGCCTCCTTTTGCAGATGAAACTGGGAAACAAGTAAAGAGGGATTTAATTTACCCAAGATTACAAAGTTAATGTTAGAACTGTACTGAAACTTAGTTTTTTTTTTAAACTAAAATTTTTTCAATGAACAAAAATTTATTCTTTTCCAATTAGTTATTCATAAAAAAAGAACTTAATTTTCTCAACTCTTAGCACAAACAAGACCATACAGCAAATGTATCTCCCTCGACCTTGACAACAATACACTAAATTTGTATAGCACTTTACCATTTACAAAGAGCTTGCAGATACAGTACCATTTGATTTCCGCAACAGCCCTGTGAAATAGTTATTACTTTATGTAATAGTTACATCCCTGGAAAACTTTATGTAAACCAAATTTTGTGAAATGAATAATTTTGAAGCACATGAAGAAGTCCCTATTACATGGAATTCTGATGATACGTTTGTAAAATGAAGATGCCTTTTGTAAAATAAATAATAACCCCTTCATTTGTTTTATAATTTTTTTTTGCAAACTTTAAAGTGCCATATAAATGTTAATATATTTTTATCAAGCCTAGATTTGAGGGTTTTCTTAGAAGTAGGTCACACCTATAACTTAAAACTAGACTAATTCTGACTAAATGGAACTTACACACTACAGCAAAGTAATGATAAGCTTTAACCACAGTATAGTTTTAAAGAAATACAGCCAACCATTATTTCCAAGTATGTTCAAATATTAAACTAACAGGATTCTCAAGTAGAAGATTAGTTTATTTAATTAAAACAAAATGTGTCTGAAAGTCAGCCTAGCCTAGTGCATAGAGGACTGGTCTCAGAATCAGGGTGTCTGTGGTTCAAGTCCTTAAGACACATATTGGCTATGTGACTATGGGTAAACCAGTTCTCACTTCTCAATGGCACAGGCAAGACTTTGAAGTCAAAGAATAGCTGTTGATTTGAATTTGTAGTGGGAATTTCCCAATCAATTAATGAAGTCACAGGTCTGAACCAACAACAACAAAAAAGTCTTAGTCATTATACCCACTGTATATTCTGTCAGACTTAACTGATGTGTTTTGTTTTGTTTTTTGCAGAACTGATATTTTTTTCCCCTTTTTCTTTTTTATTCTTTTGTTTCAAAACAAAAGGGATTGGGGAAGAATATATTTGGAAATGAAAAGTGATATAAAAACAAATGATAAACTCTTCTAATTTGAACAAGAGTTATTTCACATAAAAAGAACCACATTCTCAATAGTGATCTCCAATGATGCTGAACACAACCTCTACCTTCTAACCCAATGTAATCCTTGTCCAGACTGTCACATAATCCTCTCTAATAGACCAAATCATTACTGGAAATATGACCTAAGCTGTTCAGAGATCAGCAGTCACATAAAATCGTTAGAAGAATACTAGTGTTATGAAGATGGATTTTTTTGTGTAACAGCTCAGTCTGAGATTCTAAAAATTCAGTGTAATTTCCTAAACACAATCAAGCACACTCTCCTCACATTCAGCTTGCTGGCCATCACAAGTTTTGGCCACTGATCTATTTACCTCAATGGAATACCTATACAGATGTGTATATTCTAATGTGGGCAGCGTAAATTCTTTATCCACTTGCTTATTCCTGCGTAGACTGCTCAATCTCAAGTGAACTCCTTTGGATGGCCACTTATCATCTAGAGGATATAGAATAGTATTCTGGGGCCTGATGCAATGAGCGTACTGTCATATGCAAACAGAAGCAGACAGAAGACCTCACCATCTAGAGTAGTGGTTCTCAACCTTCCTAATGTCGTGACCCTTTTATACTCGTATGTGGGCATATCTGCATGTGGGTAGACCTGCCTGGAGATGGAGAGAGGAGGGGTGTTTAGGTTTCTAAGACCATTGGAAATATGTGTTTTCCGATGGTCTTAGGCGACCCCTGTGAAAGGGTCGTTTGACCCCCAAAGCGGTTGCGACCCACAGGTTGAGAACCACTGATTTAGAGGAAATCCTCCCACCTTTTCCAAGTATTCCTTACCCTGCTTTATTCCTTGCTTGATACTGATGATCAGAGGAGAGTTGAACAAAGTTATCTCTATAACTATATATGCCTGTGTGTGTGTATATATGTGTGTCTGTGTATACATATGTATATATGTATCAAAGCATGCTAGATGATCTTATTATGTGCATGGGAGATACCCTGATGGAATAAAGGCTCTAAGACCATAGTTTGCCTTATAAATGAAAGAAAAAGCATTTATTAAGCATTTACTATGCGCCAAGCACCATGTTAAGCACTGAGGATAAATACACAAAAGCAAAGCTCTCACAAGGAGCTTACGTTCTGAGAGGGGAGAGAAGAGAAAGGAGAGTGAGGAGAAGGGAGGGAGGCTAGGCTGCCTGCCCTGTGGGTGGTAGGTGGTCAGTAACTGATGGGGATGGCTGGCCCTTTCTACACTGAGGTTATTTCCCTGGGAGATGGCTTTCAAGGACCAGGTTGGAAGCAAGGCCAGTGGTCTGGGGGAGCAAGGTGTGCTATGATGCTGAAGGCTCTGGAGCTTAACCGCCTGTCAATGGCAGCTGGTCAGCAGTTAGTGTCAAGAGCTTTGGCCATTGTGGGTCTACTCCCCACAAGCACTGCTTTCCCTTCATTTCTTCTTCTTTGGATTGGTATGAGAGACTCCTAACTGGCCTTCCTGCTTCCAGTCTCACCCTACTCCAATCCAACTTAAAGACTGCTACCAAAATAATCTTCCCAATGCACTACTCTGATTATGCCCCTTCAGATGGTTCCACACAGCCTACAGAAATAAATATGACCTCACCACCCACAATCTGATGCCAAGATGCATTTCAAGGCATATTTCACACTTCTGTTTTTCACATGCTTCCCAACCAAAGAAGACAAAGCACTGCTCCTAGTGTTTTTCCTATATATCACCCTCTGTTCACAAACTATTTCCTCAGTGTGTCCCTAATTCTTAATCCCAACAATGACCCTTACATACACTACTCTTTTACCACCTCCTCTACCCATTTCCAAGGACTGAGGTCCTTCCCACTCTCCTCAGGTGGCTTCCTCACCCTGATACGCCCAACAGGGAACAAAGAAGTTTTCCTTCCTGGCATTCTGCAGTTCTCCTGAGCACTGAGGATATTCTTGTCTATGTTATAGTACACTTAGTTGTGCCTTTATCTTATTTCTCTACCATAACGTAAGCTCCATGAGGGCAGAGACCATGTCCTCTTTAATTCTGTGAATATGCCAGCAAAATAACAATAATCACAACAGCAAAAATAATAATAATAACTGGCATTTCTATAGCTTTTTAAGGTTTGCAAAGTGCTTCACAAATACTCCCTTATTTTAGTCTCACAAAAACCCTGGTAGGTAGGTGCTATGACTATCTTGATTTTATAAACAAGAAAATCGAGTCAGATAAAAGTAAGGTTAAGTGATTTGTTCAAGATCACACAACCGGTAAGTGTCTGAGGCCATATTTGAACTCAGATCTTCCTGATTCCAGGACCATCACTCTGTGCACTACAGTGCTACCTAGCGGCCTTGAACACATGCCTTACACACAGAAAGTATTTGGTAAATTTTTGTTGAACTGAATACGGTCTTTTCCTATGTTAAATATGGATTAGTCTGGCTCTTTCTCATTAGTAGTAAATGCAATGCAGTATGCAGTTTTACAAAGCTTACGAAGCAGGGGAGGAATGTGCTCAGTGTTATGCTTTTCCATTTTGAATATTTAATGGCAAGAATCAGAAGCAGCACCCATTACCTTGGCAGGGATAGAGTTGTCTCTTTTAACAGAAGAAGGAAAGACAGGAAAAGTACAGAGAAGACAATGTCTAAGATTCATCAAGAAGGACTTTTTCCAAAAAAAGGGAAAAAGGGGGAAGAAGAACAGAGGGTTCATTAAGGCCTTTGCGTTTTGTCTTGCAAAGTCAAAAGCACTGCAATGAAAGCAAGAATCAGAGGAATAACACAAGCTTCCTAACAAAAAGAGAAGATTTTCCTTGGATTTCTGTATGCAAGTCATCTCAAGCACCCTGGCTCATTATCAGTGTTTTGTGTCACTTCTGGCTATACACCAGCTGCATCTGCCCTCATTTTTTTGTGGAAAATTGCAAGTTATAATTTTGTTCGGGAAGCTGAAATTGTTCATTTTTGTCCTCAATAATCCAATCTGGGGGAAGGTTTTTTAAACTTCAGAAGTACAATGACATACAACACGTACCTTTTACTACTTATATTCTTAAGTGTGATTTAATTCAATATGGAGTCAATTTATTTTATGCAGCAACAGATTTCCAATTTTCTAAATCAAAACAGGACTTTGTGGCTAAATTTTACTTTACCCACAACTTGTCAGGAACGCATATACCTAATGAATATAGTTTACTTACAGCCAAATGTTATTTTTTAAAATTCCATCGCTCCATAAATCAGCAAAATTCACATATTTCTTAGACTATTCACTTAATAGCTATTTCGTTTGAAAGGCACTCAATTTCTTTGAAGAACAGACATTACATATCTTGAATTTATTAATGTTTATTCATTTCGATTACACTTGATTTTTACTCCTTACTTTCAGATTTTTTTGAAAGTAACCCTAAATGTTGCCACATTTCAAATCATCAACCATAAAAGAGTCAACCATAAAATTACTCCTTTTCAACAAGCACTGAACAAACCAAGTTTGAGCTGAATGCCTCAGTGCAGTTCTAGAAGTGATTTTCCAAACTTTCACTTTTCTCCCCTTGGAGAAATTTCTCAAAACATTCCAGCATAAAGATTATAATTACTTTATGCTTTCCTGATAATACTAAAGCCTTGATTAATGATGCTCTTTTCCCCTTCATTCACTCATAACCTGTTTTTCACAGCAAAAGATCACAGACCCTGGAGGTTTAAAATGACGTACATTTCAAAATCAGAAGACCAAATATTTTAAATAGAAAACTAAAAAACAAGACACTTTAAAAAATGTTTTCAAATAACAAAAGATGTCCAGGGAAGAGAGTAAGTTCTTGTCTGTCCTGGCAAGTTTACCTTTATGATTTAAAAAAAATTATGAATAACTTATTGATGCTATTATATTGGTACGAATCAACCCTTCTTCAATTTTATGTTGCACTATCCTGTAGATATTATAAATGAACCTTAAAGCAATTGGCAGATGAAGCTTAAATAAAGGAGGTGGTAAAGGTAGAAAGAATGAAGACATTTTAGTCTAAACACAAGTCATTTTTCAAGTGCAGCAAAGCAGTCATGTTCAAAACACTTACCATTATTACTGCTCTCAGAATTTTCCTCAGGCTGGCCTTCTGTAGAACAAGAAAAATGTGCTTTTGTGACCGTGGTGAACAACAAAAATTATCTTAAAACTATAATATGACAAACAATGGTTACTGAAAAAAAAGAAGGCACTTAAAAGAGGACAAAAGCTATATAGACTTCAAAAGACATCTCCCTAAAAGCTTATGTTTCTTCAGTTCTTAGGAGAACACAAAAAGAATGACTATGGGGAACCCAAAGTAGTGAGGCAAAGTACACACACTCTGTGTGTGTGTGTGCGCGCGCTTGTGTGTTTCTTCCTTCTCCTCTCATTCCCTCCCTCTTCCCCTTTGCCTCTCCCCCCCCCCCTTTTCCCCTGTCTCCTCTCACTCTCTTCCCCATTTTCTGTGAAACTACTGCAGGAAACAAGTCCCCCTTTGTAGTTTTAAAAACAAAAAGGTTGTACTGCCCATAAAAAATGATTTACAGAGAATAAAGTTTTATACTGGACTGGGTTAATTCCAAGCTGGGGTTTTGGGGTTTTTTTCCCCCCTTCTTTTTCTTGGTAAAGACTGGTAGATGATATTAAAGGTTCTTAGTCTATTTGCCAGAGAACTGAGCTTGCTCTGAAACTGGGGTGAAACTGAGTTTTTGTCTAAGACCCTGCAATATGGTTTCCAATGCAGATGATAAAGTACTTAGCTCACATTGTCAACACTTACCTTTGTGAAGTAGAAGGATAGAATGTACCAAGGGGAAAAAATAAACATCACCTCTATCCTTCCTACCCATCCCAGTCCCATCAGGTTCTTCTGATGCTATCTGCACACCAAAAGAAGAGAAATAAAAGCTACCTATTATAAGGCCTCATGAAACATCAATAGAGTCCTTCCTCTTAAGACTCCCTCAAAAAGAGAGCAATGTAATTCTGGTCCCTGAATTCATCTTATTAACCTTTTATATTCTGTGGGATACTAAAAGTTCTACTTTTACAAGAGCCAATAAAATAAGTCAGGGCTGTCCCAATATTAAAGCCATCAGAGCATATAAGAGGAAGGTGAATTGCAAAGAACACTCAGCTACAGACTCACTTTGACTAATGACCAGTCACTATCTGTGTGACTTCAGACAAACCTCTCACCCTCTCCGAGCCTTAGGCTCTTCATCTGTAAAATGCATAAAAATTCTGCAATGCATACCTTACGGAATGGTTGTAAAGGAAATTATTCCTAAATTAAAGCATACAGTATAAACAAGCACTATTATTAAGGAAAATATTCCATTTTCCTTAAATTGTGAAAAAGAGACATCAACTAAATTGTTCATTTTCTTTTCCAAATATAAAGTTCTATAGAAATAAAAAGAGAGAAGAAATAAGCTAAGAGATTGCTAGCTCAACTAAGCAAAATACTAGAGGCTGGGCTCAAATAGAATCCAAATGTCTAAATCTGACCTTCATCCTAAAAAGTAGACTAGATGCACAACATCTCTCACATCCATGCCCTCTTCCTCACTCCTGAAGCCCTGACTCTGGCTTGGGCCCTCATCCTGTCTTATGTGGACCACTGCAAACGTCTCCTAAATGATCTCTCCCTCTATTCTCTTTGCTCTCTAATTCATCCTCCACCAAGGCGCCAAGCAGACACTCCAAACCAGATCTGAGCCACACTGTGATCCTCTCTCTCTAAAATGTTTTTAGTGGGTCCCTAATGCCTACAGGATAAAATATAAATTCACACTGCCATTATTCAAAGTCCTCAACAATCTGCTTCCCATCCAACCTCACAGGCTTCTTTCCTACTACGCTGCTCCTGGGACATTAGCGTCCTGGCCTGAGTGGCCCGACAGCCTGTGACATGACAGGTCAGGATATGAAATGCCTCTGGGGGGATGGCCCAGAGGTTCCCCCAAGTGCGGCGTGTCCTCCCTCCTCACCTCCATCTCACAGCATTCCTGGTTTTTTCAAAGCACAGCTCAAGTGACACATCTTACACACACGAAGTCCGCCTGTTCCCTTCGGCTATAGTAACGCCTCCCTCTTGAAAAGACTTTGTGTGTAACTTGTATTTACTTACTTGTGCACATGCTGCATTCCCTCAGTGGAATGTAAACTCCTTGAGGGCAGTTACTGTTTCGATATTGCCTTTGTATCCCCAGCACCTAGCACAGTGCTATGCACATAATAAGCACTCATTACGTATCTGTTGAATTGAACTGATTCATGTAGAATTTATAACTAGAAAAAGACTAAAGGGCAAAATATTACTAGTTAAATCTTCAATAATAATAACTCAGGTTTAATCACACACTTTAAGTAAAAGACTATTCTAAAAATTATTTTTAAAAAACATATTTAACTGTTGGCTTATTTTTCTAAAAAGATACTTGGGTGAAGGCATATTCTACTCAAAATTCTAAAGCACAGAATTGTAAACTTGCTTAATAGGTTTGAAAGCTAAAATCCTAGAAAGATCTCTGTAAATAGCTTTTTAAAATTTTCTGTAGTTATCAGGTGATAAAATTTTCACAGCAGAAATTCACAGGCTAGACTGAAATGAAGTTAGCATGGGATTCTAAATCTTATCTTAACAGTGCACCCTTATACTCCATTTTTTCTCCTGGACGACTGCATCTAGGCTTATGTATGGAAAAATACAGATACCCCTTCTGTAATATTTCCAGTTAGGAAAAGAAAAAATTTTCTACAGTTATTTCCCCCAGTTTGGGACTTGTTTTCTCAAGAGGTGAAAGATTTGTGGGTTGGCTGGTCAAAGTACCAAAAAGCCTGATGAATTCTGCCCCAGAAACCTGCCCATAATCACAACATGATACTGCTCAGTTGCTCTTCCCCAGGTACACAAGATTATTATCACCTGGGGTGATTCAAGATGTTCACTGGTATGAGCAGCAAAAGTAAAAGTTCTTATTCTGCTAGTTCCTTTCCTTATTTCCCATGTGTGTGTACAGAGGCCTTACAATATGCTGAGTATTTGGGGAGGGGGAAGAAAGACTGGGAGGATTAAAGGAAACAGCTACCTGAAGTATGGTGAAGAAGGTCAAATGGGAAATTTCACTAGGCTGAAAAACAGGTAGGTGAACAATAGGTGGTTGTTACCAACTCATGTTAACAATTAAGACTTATTTCCTTAGAAAATAAGTAACAATATTGCTTCCAGTAAATAAAATAATTAAAAGAAAATGTATTACTTGCTTTTAAAATCATAGTAAAAATTGACAACCCACTAAAACAGACATAGAATACGGTCCTGTCAGCAATAAAGTCAGGATAGTGTTAACAGGTTCAGAATTTCAGAAACACCATTTTCATCAGCCACAGCCATAGGAAAGGCATTCAGAGCAATAACAGTTGCTCTAGAAAAGCAATACTATAGTGTAAGGGATAGAGACCTGGGTTCAAGTCCTTTCCCAGAAACATACTGGCTGTGTGACCCTGGGTAAGTCACCTAACTCTCCCCCAGGCAACTTTCTGAGACCTTAAAATAGAGATGACTTGTCTAGCTACCTTTGGTAAAGAGAGTTTCCACCTTTAGAGTTACATATACCACAGTCAACAAAAGCATTAAATTCTGATTTGTGAGAATTTTTGCAGAAAACCAGTTACATTTTTCTCTGTATAATATTAATACTTATAAAACAGTAATAATTAAAAGATAAATTGGCTAAAATTTCAAATAACACAGCTGCACAGCAATTACTAAGGAAGCATGGCATAGTGGAAAGAGAACCAAGGCAAGAAAAACTGGGTTCCATTCTCACTCGTGAGCACTGATGGCTGTGTGGACTGTGTAAATCACTGAACCATTCAGTGCTCTAGGAAATCGCACTGACTGAGGGAGTTTCCCAAGGACATCACAGGTCTAGTCCTTATCTCTTGGACAACAAAATGTAATTTTCAGAAGCAAAGATGGAGGGAAATATCAACTAAGTAGCAAATAGATGAGAGCTTGACTGTAAGAAGTTAAAAAAAGCTTAATGCTGCTAACTGAGACATGCCTCAATGTTAACAAATCACATATCAGAATTAAGTAACACCTCGTCTCATGAAAAAGACATTTGCTTAAAACCACGAAGATTACTATAAAAGGTAGGCCATCTCTTCTCAATACATACCCACTATTTTAAATGGAAGGTTTTATTATAATATGATTAACACTGGAATATTATGGATGATGAGATCTAGAATACTGAACTCCCACTTTTCAGAGAAACTACTGCTAATTAATTTTCTATTTTCAAAGAGCATTTCCATAGAAATGTAATTCAAATACAATCTTATACCTATATATTTCTCTATAAATATATATAATCCAGCTTATGTATTAGCAGAAAGAATATGTAGAATGGTCTACTAAGCAACCACTAAAATAAAATTCTCACATTTTGGCTTTACAATGGCAGCTCTCTTTAGAAAGAGATCATGTTTTATTGATATCTATGCAGTGACTAATAGTCTGATGGGAAACAGTACTGAAAAGTTATTCTGACTATTTAAAATCAGAGTAAAAAACATCAGTTTTAATATAAAGAATATAGCAAAGTGTAAAGGGATATATGTTGCTACATATTGCTATTATTAATATAGATATTATATAGGGATATAGCAAAGGATAAAGCTCTAAGTAGGAGGCAAAAAGTATAAAGCTCAGCTTTGATTCTTACATGCATTTAATGACTCACATTTATGTAGCAATTTAAAGTTTGCAAAAGCACTTTACATATATCTTTATTTAATTCTCACAACAACCCTGTGAGGAGGTGCTCTCACCCCCATTTTACAGATAAGGAAAGAGTCTTTGAGATTGACGTGCTCAGGGTCACAAAGTGTCTGAGGAAGTATGATACATTGGCACTGGAGACAGAAATCCTGGGTTCAAATCATGTCTCTGTATTTTTTTCCTGTGTAACCTTGGCCCAATCACTTAACCTCTCTGGGTCTCAGCTTCAACATCTGTAGAAGGAAGGCACTTGTCTCACTGGTCACCAGCACTCTTTCACTGATCTTAAACGAGACGCACGTAGAGAAAGGGTATGCTTCTGAGTGACTCCCAATCTCACCCACTGAAGCTAAAACTCGTAATTCTGCCCAGCTTCATGTCTTGGAACAGGGGTTAGATGGAGTACACTATCTTAGAGGACTAAATCATCAGAAGAAAACGGTCAGTTTCATTTAATACGTATTTATTAACCGCCTTTTATATATCTAGCTCTGTTCTAGGTACTATAATAAAATATAAGACATGATAAAGGATAAAATATAAGATGTCTCTGCGTCCTTTATAGTCAAGAAGACAGAGAATAAACTCAGGAAATGGGTAAAAAGAAAAGGTAATAGATGATTAAGTGACCAAGTGAACAGGAGAAGCATGAAAAGCTGGGAGGACTTCAGGAGACATCTACATGGGTTCAAACCCCTGAGGAAGACTATGAGGAGGATGTGGAGTCTGAGCATGACTTTGCTCCATCAACTTGGTTTCAATATGAAGAGTCTGAGGAGAGAGGGCAAGCTGTGCCTGGCAAAACAGTCTAAGCCAAAGAGCACGTACTGTGGAATAAGTAAGACTCACTAAGGGGTGTCAGATAACATATGCCCCTAAAAGCCAGGCCAAGTAGTTAGAACTCGATCCTTGAAAAAATGGGATAAAAGTGATGTTTTAGGAAGATTAACCTACCAATAGCGTCCAAATACAAATGGGATTTCAAAATGACAGTATTTGGTAAATGGGCAGATATAACGGCCACTGGAAAGAATCAAAGATGACTCGAAAGTTTCATGAGCAACTGGAAGGAGGATGTGGCCACTGAGAGAAACAGCGATGTCTGGAAGGAGGATTTGGTTTGGGGATGCAACATAATGGGTACAATTACAGAGGTATTAAAAGGGAGGTAGACTGTAAGATACTAAATTGAAAATGTCCTTTAGGTTGTTACAGATATGGAAATGGAGCCTGGCTGTGAGGACACAGCTCCAGATCTAGTTTTGTTCTGCACAGTAACAATCACCTCCCATTTATACAGCACTTCAAGGTTTATAAAGGATTTCCTAGGAGTACTGTATAAAGATCTACACCCTTATCTTACAGATGAGGAAAGATCATGTCTGTGTCCACAATTACACAACTAGGAAGTGCCTGAAGCAGGATTAAACACTGGGCTGATCCTGTAAAAATGTATTTGCTCATTTAAGAAAGCATGAATAATAAAAATCCTAGGACTGAAAACTAAGTTTTAGAGAACATATCCAAAACTGAACTCAGTCCTTCTCCCCAAACTTCTCAAGTGCACTCATCACCACCCTGGTGATCAACTCCTCCTTTTCCCTCTTAGGCATTGCATACATCCAAGCAGTAGCCAAATCTGGTCATTTCTATCTCCATAACATCTCTTACATCTGTCTCCTCTCCACTTACACAGTCACCCACACCCCCAATTCATGGCCTCATCAACTCTCACCTAAACTACTGCAACAGCCTCCTCATGTCTCTCTCCTTGCTAATTCATCCTTCAGACAGAGGTCAAAGATTGTCCTGAAGTACAAATATGGCCTTGCCAATATCATCTTCAGGATCAAAAATAAACTCTTTTTTCATCATTTAAAGCCCTTAATAATTTGGCCTCAGTCTACCTTTCAAGCTTTACTATATGTTGCTCCCCTCCACATACATGTAGGCCATCCAAAACTGGCCTTCTTGCCATCCCTCATTCATGGCATTCTACTGCCCATCCCTATGCCTTTGTACTAGCTGTCCCCCATGCCTAGAATACACTCCTTTATCTGCAACACATAATCTCTCTTTTATGTATAGATACAGCTCAAGCCCCACCTTCTACACGAAGTCTTTCCTAATCCACTTAGGTAGAACGGCCTTCTCTACTAAAATCATCCTGTATCTATTTTGTAAAAACCAAAATAGTATACACTGTCTCCCACATCTAGGTTGTAAGTTCCTTGAGGGAAGAGAGTATTTTCACTTGGTAGCCCCAAGTATTGTGCCTGGCATGTGGTAGAAATGCTTAATCATCAATTAACTGATTAAGATAAAGGAAGAACCAGTGACAAAGCAAGAGTACCTGGAACATCATAAAATCAATAAAGTTGAAAGTAGTCAATGGTATCAAATAACAAAGAGAGGTGAATGAGTGCTGAGGAGAGACACTAAATGGCTAGAACTATCCACTTCTAGAAAAAAAATGCAGTGTAATAGGGGCAGAAAACAGATTGCTCAGGATTAAAAGAAGGGTAGAGATCACTCATTCTACAAGTTTGGCAATGAAAGGAAAGACAAAACCAGACAGCAGACTAGAGGAACTGAAAGAGTCAAGTGAAGGTTTTTGCAAGAGTCCTGGGGGAAGGGAGAGTTAGGAGGTGCCATGAGGAAAGAGCCAATAGAGAAAGAGAAGCTCAAGTTGTCATAGACGGGAGAAGCTGCACATTGGAGAAAGACTCTTCAGGAGATAAAAAAAAGATAAAAATCTAGAGCATAAAACACAAAGACAAATATTATACATGAAAAAAGTGACAGAACAATTAGTCTTCTTTAACTATGTAATTCAGAAATAGCAATAAAATAAAAGGAACAGAAATTGCAATTTGTTATTAGCAGAAAAAAACCCAAAAAAACCAACTAGCAGAGTGGCAGCGATAGCCTAAAGGTCCTGCCGCTCCCCCAGTGCTCCAATTCACCCCAACACATCTGTGGGGACGACTCCAATGCCTTACACTTGTCTTTACTCCATGACAATTTGATCTTTGGTCTAGTGGCTGAATTTGTCAACAAGGACATATCATTAGTCTGGAGTTACACATTCTGTATGGGTAACATCTGTTCTAGGATAATTCGACAGAGATTTCCAGGCATTTGGAGAAGCTAGCAAAGGAGCCATTAGAGAACTTATGACGTGTTACATACAAGCAACTAAGATCTAGAAATGGAATGCTTCTAGCCAAAGGAAATTAATTTTTTAACATATGAAAAGATGTTCTTCCTCAACATCCTATAGCAATCACATACAGTAACCTTTTCCAGTCCTCAAATAGAAGCTAAAGGGGTTAAAAAGTCCTTAAACATGAAGCATACATAAAATGGGGATTGAATTTCAACATTCTATTAAGAAAAACATAATATCCCTGAAGTAGGATGCTCCCTAGGAGAGAAAGCTCTGTAAGGAAAAGGACTGTTAGATTTTAAAAATTATTATCAATGCTTATAATAGCACCTAGCACATAGTGGATACTTAATGTTTTGCTGAATTTTGGTATGATAAAAAGTAGTTATATTTAAGTTATCTACCCTGTGAAGAAAGCATTTAGTAAAACACTAGAATACTAAGTAAACTAGTTATTATCAAAAAGATGAAGTGCAAAAAATGGTTACTGCACTTTCTGATATGGAAAGCAATATGGTACAGTGCAAAGAGCTCTAGCATGAAAGGACCTGGGTTCAACTCTCACTTTTGGCACTTATACTTGTGTGAACTTGGGCAGGTAAATGATGTCTCTGAAGCCGAGTTTCTTCACCTATAAAATGTGGAGGTTCGACTAGATGGACTGAGGAGTCTTCCAGCTCTAGTTCCCACGATCCTATAACTTCCTTTATCCACTCAGAAAAGGTATGATTATAGTAGGAACTTAATGATTGTCCAATGAATAAAATGGCAGATTCTCAAATATACTTGACTATACATTTTTTTACTATGCATATTGTTTAATGATTATAAAAAAGCATTTGACCTAAAAGGGTAAATGTGTCAAAATCATTCCAGATTCTTTGAAAGATATAACAGAAACAAATCTGTTCAACATCCCCTTGATTACCATTTTCTAGTGACACATAAGAGTGGGAAATATAAGTTCATCAGAAGTATTTGTCACTGTCATGGAGAAAGTCCAGTAGAGAATCCAAGTGAAAAGGGGATTTTCCATAGACAATGAGGTCATCTAGACACTCCTATCAGTGTATGTATGACATTATTCTGGATGCATCAACCTAAATGACATCCTATAATCACTCAAAAAAACTTTGGCCTCATTATCTTTTCTTTTTTCTATTTGTGTTATAATTTAATTATTGAAATATATAAATAAAAAACTTTAAAAATAATTATGAAATAGTTTGGCTAGCCTCCACACAATTAGCTTTTTTTTTATTAAATTTTTTTGAGTTACATATTTTCTCCCCATCTTTCCC
>CM053580.1:74216013-74247003 GCA_028627135.1 Pseudochirops cupreus
TATATATATATATATATATATCTTAGACGCTGGCAATGCACAATAATGTCTTTTGAGGAGCAGAAGACTGGGCCGGATTACACAAGGATTTTAATCATCTGAAGCTTCTCTTCGAAAGAAAGACCTGTATTTTTAATGAAAATATTCTTCCAGCTATATCTCTGCAAGTAATGGAATATCACAATTTCTAAAGAATGAAAGTTGAGAATTACTCAGCGTATACCTAGCATACACCATGAACCAAAAACTGCACAGAGTGGGCATAAAGTATATCTTGAGAGATGCCCAGCCAGGCCTGGATCAATCTTAATACTGACTACATGATTTCAAGCAACAATGTGAATGAAGTAATATCTAAAAACAAAGAAAACATTAAAGACCGTCATTTCTGAATTGAATGTATTAGAAGAAGTAGAACATGCCCAGAGGGATTGAGAATTTTGTTCAAATTCATGCAGGTAAATAGCAGAGCTGGAATTCAAACCCAGGTGCTGATTCTATGTTTTTCTATTTTATACTAATCCTATACTAATGTTTCTACAGATCGCCAAATTAAAAGCACTACAAGAACATGGCTGGCCACCGTCCAAACCAAAAATAGTCCTTGGGTCTCTTAAGCTTAACTATTCCCCCTCTCCTCACTTGCTAAGGGACAGTAGAAGGTGGAGCCTCACAAGGCCCATTCTCCAGTTACTATTAGTAGCTGAGAAATGTCTCCCTCAAGATACTCAATGACCTAAGAGAAACACTGGGGACAATTCAGGCATCTATCAAGGTGTGTCATGAGAACTGGAGATTATACCTACAGAAAATTTGCTCTAAAGTCAACTGAAGACCTTTGCCCTCTTAATAGAGAGAACTAGAAAAGATTATAAATTCCAGCAAATATCAACATATATACAACCACAATACATGCTTTTAAGAAGGATGAATTAAAGAAACGCTACACTCTATTATATGTTAAAAGAAAATAAACAAAGTAACCAAATGGAAATCAGTTATGAGGTTAGAACAAAACCAAAATTCAGTCATTTCTTCGTGGAAGAATGAAGCATAGGAGAAATAATGATTACTTGAAATAGTGACTGGAAATAGAGATAGTTGAAAGTTCTCAGAAACTAAGCTAGAAATAATCAAAATGAATTCATAAAGTACTAATGAAAGACATATGGATTTTTTAACTAAGGAGAACGAGATACAAAAATTCAAGTCCACAGTAAGTACAGTTCTAAAAGGAAATCCAAAATAACAAAATTAATTAATTTTTAAAATGAGTTAATGTTTTTTCAAGTACAAATGCAAAAGAAAAGGAACTATTAAATCAAGATGGAAAATATTGAACTTTTAAAAACTTATAAAAGTGAATGCTGAAGACTGAAAACAATCAAACTCACTTAAATTGTGTATTTTTTCCTAAAATTTTACATTTTATAGAGTGTAAGTAATTAAAGAGAAATCAATCAATAAATATAGTATAATACTTGCAAAAAAGGGCAAAAACACAAAATCAAATCTATTTCCCTTGCATCTTAATTTTAAACTTCTTGTTCTTTTCTAAGTATGGGGAGAACTAAGGTAACAAAGGCAGCTGAAAACAACAAAAATAGTATGGTGCCTAGAAAATAAAGTTTTGAAATTGTAAATGACAATTCCTGAGTTTCTTGTTTCAAGTGTTACAAACTTTAAAGTTCAAAGGTACTTAAAAATCATCTAATCTAGTACTCTTATTTTATAAATTGGAAACCAGGGGACAAGGGAAATTACTTGTCCACTGTACTACAAGTGGTAAATAAGAGGCAAACAAAGTCAAAGCCAGATCTGGTGGCTCTAAATCCAATGCTGTAGCCATCATACCGTGAGACTTCAGTCAAGTCATTTAATAAGCTCTTAAAGGAAAATATAGTCTCACTCATTGGATTTTAAGGCATATGTACCTGAAGAGGCATACAGACATTATGTAATTTCATAAAATGCAATTTGCAGGTTCAGATACATTTATTTTGAATCAAGTAACAGAAAAAATTATTAAAATAATCAGCAAAAATGGGAAATGATCGGAGGCATTATCCAACATTAATTTCAGTTATAATACTTGTATTAGTAATTTGGAAGAGTGACTTAATAATCCAATTAATGCAACAGAGGAATGGCAAATATTATTAAAGGAAAACATACCAGGAAACTTAGCTGGCTTAAAAATAACTGAAATCCAATTTGGAAACATCAGAATAATAATCTAGAAGAGAAGCGGTCATTTGGGAAGGGAAAACCAAGAATGCCGTAATATGAAAAAAAGTGAGTGGGAAGAAAATTAGAAATGAGTCTTTATAATCACACCAAAAGCCAAGAACATATTGTTCATACTCAAGAACATAAATGACAGTCTGGATCTTTTTCTATTTCTCTGCCAAGATGATGCTGGGAATACCATACCCAATTTGAGGTACTGCAGGACCAAAAATATGAACACAAAATGTTCAGGAGAGCAAAAACAAGTGAAAGGCAAGACAGGAAGACTCTTCTGAGAACAATATATGGTTTAACCTTCCATAATTATTTTCTTATTTTATGTAAACAAAACTAAATAGAACTGGAACTTTGATTGAAGGCTACAGGTTTTCTGTTGATACAAGTTATTACAGACGATTATCAGTTTGAATTCATGTATAAAACTATTCCCTAATGGCCCAGTATCCTATAGTCAATCTGATAATACATAAGGAACAAAGAATTAAAGAATGTTTTTCTAAAAGGAAGGCTTAAAAATATATTTTTACTTTCAAACTTTCTATTGCCTTTTTACATACCAATTATTTGCCAGTCAATTAACATTTAAGTGCCCGCTATATACTAGGTACTATTAGGTGCTAGGAGATACAAAGATAATAGCCCTTGCCCTCATAGGGCTTACACTCTATAAAGAGAGACCACATGTATATATGTAAGTATATACCAAACATGCAAAAGATAACTGAGGAAAAAAATATAAAGAGCAAAGTTTGTCAGGTAAGGCCTGATATAAAAGGTAATGTGTGAGCTGAGCTCTGAGGGAAATCAATAATCAAAAAACTTTTATTAAGAGCTCACTATGTGCCACGCATAGTGCTAAGTGCTGAGTATACAAATTCAAAAAAAGACAGTCCCTACCCTTAAGGAGCTTATCGTATAATGAGGGAAGACAAAATACAAAAGAAGTTGAATGGGGTTGCAAGGTAGGGAGGGTCATGGTGGACAAATGAGAGAAGTCTCAAGGTAGGACAGCCAGGTGAGAAATGAGATATCTGAGTTGACCTCACTCCTTAGATGGAAATATGTAGTTCATGGCCCACCCCCACCTCCCCTCCAATGGGGGAGGAAGATAGTAGGCCTGAGGGAGAGCACTAAGGCAGAAGGATGATGAGGACATCCCAATAATGAGCTTCCTGGAGCAGGGCAGAGAAGGCAGTCAGAGAAGTCCTCAAGTAGAATAGCCACATTAGAAGTCAAGAGAGGATTCTAAATAAGAAAGTTAGGATTCAGAGGCATAGAGTGGAGAAGAGATTGCATTCTAGGCATAAGAGACATCCAATATAAAGACATTAACAAGAGTATGGAATGCTGTGTGTGATCAAGAGCAAGAAAGCCATTTTCCTTTGACCGAAGAGTATATGAAGAGCAATAACGTGTAACAAGCCTGGAAATACAAGCTGAGACCAGGGTGAAGGGCTTTCAATGTCAAACAGAGGAACGTACATCTGATCTTGGAGGGAACAGGAATTCTCTGGAGCTTACTGAGCACAGAAGTGACGTGGTCAATCTTTTGCTTATGGAATATCACTTTGTCAGCTGTGGACTGACAAGGGGAGCCACCTGAGCCGTCTGTTCCATCTATTTCAAGATAAATTTCAAGCTACATCTCTCTAACTATTGCATGCTCCTGTGTACAAAATGAAACGTTCGCTTTTATATTTTCTGCCTGCCAAAGGACAGTACTATGAATACCTACTGCCACAAATAATAAATAAGGCATTAAAGTTAATCATTACCTCACACTACAAGTCAGAAAAACAATTACAATTTACCACACTGGTAAAAGTTACATCCAAAAAAAATTTTATGATTTACTGATTTTAAACAGCTCATAGTACTTTATAGGCTATTAATTACTAAGAGGATATAATTTTTTAAAGGTAAAGTTCTTTACGTCATGAGAATTTATCACAACTGCCTATTATCTTGAAATCTTTGATAAGAAATAGGATGAAATCACAGATTTCACTTTAAAGATAAACAGATCATTTTCTCTAATTTATTATATTTAAGTGTGTTATGTTGTGCTAGGTAGCACACACTCTACTTTTGCGATAATGTTTCAAATTCAACGTAGACGAGAAGGGTAGAAGACTGAAAATGAACTTAAATTTATAGCAATAGGAGAAGATATCCCTTTTGATGCTTAGTATTCCATAAACTCATGTATGTGAATCATAAAAATCATAAGTGGTTAATACGCCATGTGTAACAAAGACTCCCTTTTCCCTGAGAGCCCCTTCTTTCTTTGACATATCTGGTTAAGATGGATTGGTACATAATAACAAAAATGCACAGCAGAACACCTCTTATGCTTAAGCAGCAATTGTTAACATTTAGCCCCTCGCTGCTTAAAAAAAAAACAAAACCAAAAATGTATTCCTACTAAGAAACCACAAGGGTTATGCTTTATGTGCAGGCTTACCCTATCATACCAGAATCCAAAGCACAAAGGTTTTTTCCCATCACTTCATTAGACGCATTTTGCAGTAGTATATGCTCTTCCGTTGGCTCCATCTTTATGCCCAGAATACTGAAATACCAACCCCAACTCTTTTCATGAATTTCTCTAATATTCATTAGATTGTAAGCTCCTCATTAGTTGTACAAATGGAGCTCTTGGAGGGAAGGAGCTGTCTTTGCCTCTTTTTGTACCCCCAGACCTTAGCACGGTGCCTGGAACGTAGCACGTGCTGCTTGATAGATTCTATTGTAATAAGAAAAGGCCAAGCAAGGAACGGCATGAAAAAAGCTGACTGGCTGAATGTTAGGCCTTAATGTTGTCCTTGAGCTTATCATGCTGAACAACATGTCTAAGAGCAGTGTTAATTTCAATCTGCCTTACCTGATGAGCTCTCTGTAAAGACTGTTAATGTCTGTCCTCCCACGCTTTGCAAGAGAAACGGATGTTCTCTAGGAGCACTGACAGAAGCAGGTTTTCCACCAATATCATGGATATTTGCAAGCTCTTCATTCAAAGTAAAAGATACCTAGCAGATAATTAACCAAAGTCTATTAATAACTTAACTTTGTATTGTGAAATATCCATGTTTAAGTTTTAATTACATATTTCATTTTCCAAATTATTGATCTTTTGATAATTATACTGAAAACTCCCCCAACACACACATTATAAAACAAACTATAGTAAAAAGCTTGCATCTCTATTATATAGTTATAGTTATAATGATTATACCCTCAGGGTTAACCAAACATATACTGACACTAAGAGTTTCTGACCCATGTTAAATTAAATTTTAAGTTTTATTCAACCCCCACTGATAATTACTAAATGTTTGCAAATCCCCTAAATATTTCTGTAAATAACCAAATACTTGCCATAGGACTATTAGTTAGAACTGGAACACTGTTTTCTTCCAGAAGGACTTTCTTCCGGACTCTTTACCCAAATGAATACCACATTTTATATCAAAAGGATTTGTAAATACTGGTTTTGTGATCTTCACTACTTCACTATCTTCACTATTGGAAGACAGTGTTTAATATTATGGATCACAATTAAAGTCTGGAAAAACTAACCCTAATAGTCTCTTTACCCTGACTTTAATACTACAAGATCCATGGTGTCCAGGCCAGAGAAGACAAATACAACACTAATAAAAAGAATAACCAGGCAGTTGATGAAGCATAAAGTCAGGAAATTGATGCTGATATGTACTCCAAGATGAAAACCTTTCTATACTCTATAACTACTACCATATAGGATAAATATTTCTTTTATATGTTAAAAAAAAATTATAATTGCAAATATAAATCAACTTACCTCAGTCCTTCCTTGATTCCTGAATAAGGAGAAAAAGAAGACATGTTTTAAAGTAGGAAAAGTCTAAATTTTCTGGAATAATTTTCTACAAATTATGACAGTTTACATTTAAATAGCCCTTTTCAATTGATTCTCCTACTCTGAAAAAAAATATAAATACAGAAAGAAACCCTACATTTCTTTCTTTACTAAACCTGTAATACTATATTTGTTTGTTAGCCAAAGACCAAAATATCCTGCAGACAAAATACACAACATGTTTGCATATAACGTGTGTACTTCAGCTAGGCTTATCAGAAAGTCGGACGAATAACCTCATCCCCTGTCATCTTGTCAGGAGGTAATCTTTGTCTTGACATTTCTTTTTCCAGCTCATTTAACAGATGAGGAATTGAAGCCAATAGGGTTAAGTGACTTACCCAGGATCTCACAGTTAATAAGGATCTGAGGCCAGATTTGAACTCTTGAAGATGAGCCTTCCTAATTCCAAGCCCTGTGCTCTATCCACTGTGCCATTCAGCTGCCCCAAGGTTGAAGAGCGTAAGGTTGGATAACAAATCTGTGATATAGCTTGGTAATATAATTATGACTCTTCCTTCAACTTCACCCAGTTGCCCTTGGAAGCTGGCGAGGCAGACTAAGCATAGCAGTAATCTAAGGCTGAGGTTTGGCAAGAAGAGAGTGACAAGGACAAGGAAGGCAAGAGATTTAAGATCAGAGGTATAAAGCTGAAATGATTATTGAACCAAAGTTGGAAAGGAAAGGAAATGAAGTTAAAAGCAGAGGCACTGGCCTGCCAAATTCCTGAGAGGCTGAATGGAGGTCTCAATGAGGGCCAAGAACAGGTACAGGTAAGGTAAACCACGGGGTGATATGATGATCAAATAGGGAAATATCACAATTTCTAATTAGAGAAGTGGAACTCTCATAGGTAATGGCATGTGGACATCCCTGTAAACTGGCTAAGATGGAGTAAAGGATTAATCCTGGGATTTATGGAGATAAAAGAAATGAGAGGCTAGTGAGTCTAAAGGAACATCCATATCAGACCTTCACAACATGGTGGCAGAAAGTGGCCAAAATTTAAAAAGGCTAAACTTTTTTGGGCCACAGATCGGTTTTTAGCAGCTCATTTCCAAGTAAAGGTAACTCAATACAGACTGATGATGGTTGCCATGGGTCACAGGACAAACAGGAGAGCATGTACAGTGGCAGGCTGCCTGAAATCCTATATGCCTGTAGGCCATATGTTGTGCAGGCCTGGTCTATGTGGATATAAAAGTTCCCTTGTGTTAGTGCAGGAGTTGGGGAGGAAGATGATGATGAGCCAAGTGCTGAGAAATAAGGAAGACTGACTGAAGGAGTTGGTTTATTACATCTACTGAACATCTACTGAAAACTACTTATGAAATAAAGTCTATACTTCAGATTCTGTGAAATCAGGTTTTAAGCAACCTTCCTGGAGGTGAGATAAATATTGCTCCAAGCCTTACCTATATTCTACATTCCAGTCAAACTAATTCTCTCTCCACTATTTTCGCTCTGCCCTCTCCCTTCTCTGTGCCTATACTCACTGACTCCCCAGGCATGGACTGGACTTGGTATCACCCTCCCTTTCCTCAAGGCTAGCCTCAGGCAGTATTTCCAGGTAGCATTTCTGAGCCCTCCCAGCTTTAGGGGACTAGTAATTTGTTCTCAAATTTCCAAAATACTGCCTGAATTAAGCTCTTAGCACTTTTTTCTCCTTTTCCCTCTTTTCACAGTAACTGGTTTATATACTTGCCCTTCCCCCTAAGAGATCATAAGATCCTTGAAAGCAGAATCTGTTTATACATCATTACCTCAGAAAATGCTTAGAACATAGCAGGTGCTTAATAAAAATTTATTTAACTGAATTGTGCTTCACTTGTCAATGGTACAATCTGTTTCTCATAGAATCTGACTACAAACCCTATATTTTAAATATTAGAGTCATTGAAGAACAGGTTAATAACTCGCTGCACTGTAGCTTAAAACTGTCCAACAACTTTTGGAATACCCTGTACAGTTAAGAGAAAGGCCATAAGATACAAAAAAACAAAAACAAGGAGATATGAGGAAGGGCAGGGACTATTGTGAAATTTGTAATGCAGCTAAGATGATGGAATTTTTCTTTAACTTTCTCCAGTATGACTGGCAACCCAGAAATAAGAGTGGGAAAAGTCAAATGACAGAGCTTATACAGGGTTAAGAATTGGTTAAAAAAAAATCTGATTATAGCAAAAGTACAAGAGTATGACATTTAAGGTGTTAGGGAGAACACTACAGGAATTACATACTGGGAGATTCAGATAGTGTAGGGAGGAAATAGATAAAGAGTTAGAAATCTATGGGAGTTCAGATGTGTAGAGGGCCTAGAAATCAAGATGAAGGCAAAGAAGAATAGCAGAAGAATGAATGGGACAGATGGAAAGATAAGCTGCTGTGACATACAAAATGTTAAAAAGACATACAAAAACGAAATTACAAACATATCACCATTGAGCCAAAACCATATTAAAGTTAGACTGTACTGGTGTCAAACGACGTGATTTCCAAGCAGCTATGCCTGTTGAATATAGAAGACATCTAGTATTTTGAGGCAAATAAAATGTTTTATATAAAATAGAGCTTTATCTTCTTAAGAGAACTTGAAACAATTAGTAAAAATGAGCTATAAAACTTGTATATAATCAAAGTTCATTAATTCAATCTTGTTTTTCCCATAAGGAAATTTGCCTTTTTCTTTTTTTATGGGAGACCCTTAGGCACACTCTTTTCTAAGGCTCAGTATAGTGGAAAGTGGAAAAGACATCATTCAAACGAACTGAGCAATTGAGAAAGTAGCCTGTAGAATGGAGAAAAACACTGTGAATTTAGATGCCACTAAATCTCTCCGGGCCCTTAGTATGACCAGCTGTAAAGTAAGAGAATTGGACCATGTGATCTCTTCAGCATAAAAGTTCTATAAGTCTATAATTTTATGATAACTTAAGAAAGCCCAGTTAGAGCAGCTAGGTGGTGCAATGGATAGAGCACTGGGCAAGCAGTCAGGAAGACTCATCTCTTTGAATTCAAATCTGGCCTCAGACACTTACCAGCTGTGTGACCTGGGGCAAGTCACTTCACCTTGTTTGCCTCAGTTTCTTCATCTGTAAAATGAGATGAAGAAGGAAATGGCAAATCACTCCAGTGTCTTTGCCAAGAAAACCCCAAATGGGGTCACAAAGAATCAGACATGACTGAAAACAACTGAACAACAAATGAGACCAAGATGATTTACCTTCATGCTATAAACATATATTTGTTAAGGACGTGTTATGTACCTGGCACTGTAAAAGAAGATAGGAATACAAAGAAATAAACTAGTTCCTTTCCTAAAGGAGTTTATATTGGGACAGCCAACAAAGTGAGTAATATCTATAAGATAGTGCACTGGACAGAGTACTGGGCCCAGAGTCCAAAAGACCTGAGGTTCAAATATGGCCTCAGGCATTTAATAGCTGTGTGGCCCTGGGCAAATCTCTCTTCAGCTTCCTCATCTATTAAATATGGACAATAGCAAGTACCTATTTCCTAGTTATGAGTATAAAATAATATAATATTTATAAAGCACTTTGCAAACCTTAAAGAACTATTTAAATGCTAGTTATTATTCATGAAGAATGTTTTAGGAACTGAATTGTTAAGGAAACTAGGTATTCTGAGAGATGAAAGACAAAAGAAGAGTGGGCAAGAAGGAAAGGCAGGGAGACAGGAGATGGAGGGTAAATGTGAGGAACAAGAAAGTCAGTCTGGTTGAACCAAAAGCTGCATGAAGGAGACTATTGTACCATAAGGCTGGCAAGGTAGGCTGCAGCCAGGATATGAAGGACTTTAAATACCAAACAGAAAACTGAGACAGGAACAGTCACTTGCCCAGGGTCACACAGCTGGTAAGCGTCTGAGGCCAAATTTGAACTCAGGTCTTCCTGATTCTCGGTCTAGTACTCTATCCACTGTACCATCTTATAGGCCTAACCCACTTCTAAGAAAACCAATACATGAGAAATCTGAGCTTGATAATAAACACTGATACTTACATAGCCCTTTAAAGCTTGCAAAAACTTAACGAAACAAAATGGGGAGAGTAATTATCTACTGTACAAAAGCCTTCTTCATTTATAAAGGTAGCATCAGGGTGCTTTGAAATAAGGAGTTCTTCATGTGCATTAAAAGTATTCAGTTCACAAAACTAGATTTACATACAGTTTTCCAGGGACACATCTAGTAGTAACTAATTCAGAGGGTTGTTATAAGAATCAAATGAGCTAAAGTGCTTGAAAGCTCTTTGGAATAGTAAAGTACTATACAATTTAGTGTACTGCTGTTAGTATAAAGTGAGGTGCATTCTGCTGTATGGTCTAGTTTGTGCTGGAGTTATGAAAACTAAGTTCTAATACAATTCTACCATTACCTGGGCAAGTCATAAAATTTTTTTGCCAATTTTAAGTGCAAAAAAAACCTGTCACCTGCCCTCATTCTCCTTAAAGCATTTTTAAAGGTCTAATAAAATAAGAAATGAAGATGTTTTTGAAATAAACACAACTATCAAATGCTACCATCAGGCACATTAACGATACCATTTGTTCACTATTAAACAGCCTTGTTAAAAAGTCACTAAGAGGAGCAGCCAGGTGGCATGGTGAATAGAGTACCAGCCCTGAAGTCAGGAAGACCTGAGTTCAAATCCAGCCTCAGATACTTGACACTTAACTAGCTGTGTGACATTGGGCAAGTCACTTAACCCCAACTGCCTGGCCTTACCACCTCAAAAAAAAAAGTCACTAAGAAATTATAGAACTTACTTGGAACCAAAACAAACAAGAGAAAGACCACACTATGAGAAGGCATAAATGTAGGTTTAAAATGCAAACGAACCAGGGAGGCTAGGTGACTCAGATGAATAGAGCGCCAGCCCTGGAGTCAGGAGGACCTGAGTTCAAATCTGGTCTCAGACACTTAACACTTACTAGTCATGTGACCTTGGGCAAATCACTTAACCCCAATTGCCTTTCCTTCCCCCCTTCAAAAAGAAAAAAAAATGCAAAAGAACATCCAACTGTCAAAAAATAACCAAATACAGGATACGTCAAGTATGAAACACAGGATATGTCTAACATATAAATCCAATACAATAAAAAAAATCTCTGCAAAAGAACAAAGATGACCCTAAGTTTAGCAAAGAAGCACCAAGTAATCATGGGTGACTTAAGATAGCAAAGCATTCCTCAGATAATAAAGGTAATCTTGAATCCCCACCAAAACTGAAAGCACCAAAGACTTTATGAAAGAAATTATGCCGGAATAACACAGATACTCTTCAGTGTCTGAGATTATTTACTCCCCTTCAATATGCTTTACTATTTGTTTGTTATCCACAGGGTATAAATGCCTTAGCAGTCTCTTGCACAGCCTCATTTCACAGAATCAAATGAACTCGGGCTTGCAAAGGCCTGACTCACAGGTAATCTAGTCCAATTTTTCACAGTTTTCCATTTATATTTCAATTACGCAACAGCGTTTGCTGTATTACTCTGCAGCGCATTATTTATAAATGTATTTGCAATAGAATCCTAATTTTTTCCAAATAATCTCAAAACCCCCTGTGAATTTACTTACTTTGCAATCCTCAGCTTTCCCACTTCTCCTCTTCCTGAAGCTTTGGCCCATTGCTGAGACAAATACTTAGGTACCTAAAATAAAATGGGAAATATACACGCAATCAACACAATTTATGAAGTTAATTTTTTAAAAAACAATAAAATGATACATTATTTGCATTTAAATTTCTTCGTCCATAAATGGTATTTATTATCAATCATCAAGTATTTATCAAGTTTCTACTACATGCTCAACAATGTGGGGGATGGATGCAATGATTACTATACTGAAGTGACCAGATTTCCCCCAAAACTGGGACACATGACCTCACCAGGGAAATTTCTCTTTGAAAGCCTTACCAAAAGTACATATTCTTTTCTTTAAATCTGTAATGTCCCAGATTGTACAGTTACCACATATTAAAAAAGTGTCCCTGACCTCAAAGATTTTCTAATATAGCAGAACAATTCAATGCTAAACTATGTAGTTCTGATTATAAATGTAAAAGGAGTGCAGAGGAGGCTTCAGAGAGGAATTAGAACTTGACTTGGGTTTTAAAGGATGACACTGATGCAAGAAGTCAGATCTGACTACTCAAATTCAAAAAGATTTTCTGCAGACAGAGAGTAGCCCATCAATTATCGGCAAGTGTGTCCTAATAAGTTACTTGGGGACAGGGAGCTTGTCTTTTCATCAGTACATATCTGAATCCCCAGCACAGGTAGTCCCCACTTTAAAAAATATGTTCCTAGAGACCATCTCTTAAAAGTAGAAAACCACAAGGCAAAACTAACAGTGCATCTGCTAGAACATTGAATGAGTGGGCAAAAGTGGTGGGAAGAGTATTATAGGCTTTGAATGGGCAGCAGCAAACCCAGAAGCAATAAAAAGTGTTAACTACTTATATCCTGTCTTTATGCCCCAAAGTGCTCAATAAATACTCAGTCTGATTGCTCAGGAAGGGGAAGGGATATGTTTAGTCTGTTTACTTAATCCTTGAACTCCAGCAAGCAAACCAATAGCATTTATTTTGGGTTAACAAGATTCTAGTTGTTTTAAAGAACTTAATTTGACATTGGAAGCCTTCTGGTTAGAAATTAAGTTATAGAAAGGACAAAATAATGAAAGATAATGAACAGCAAACATTTCAGGATTGAGTTAAATTGTTAATTTTCATTTCCTAGGTACATCTATCTTCCCAGACATCACCGCCCCTTCACATGAGCGTGTGGCTTTGAGATTTACCAAAGGTTCTCCTGGAGGAAAACTACTGTTTAGGTTTAAGGTCTTTACAGTGTTTATGAGGAGACACTGCTTTTTAGTTTTCCCAATGTCTTAAAAAAAGCAGAACTGAGAGGTGCTGATATCAGAATCCTAGAGTCAGAGAAGGAGGGTTCCACCACGTTACCCTTCACACAACTTGCCCCTTGAAATGCAAGAGTTGGGGAGAGAGACAGCTATAGCAACGGTTGCCATTCATGACTGTGACCAACATTTTGGGCACCCTTGGTTTGAGATTTCATGGATTCAACTTTATAACTCATATATTGAAGGCAAGTTTCACAAATTCAATGTAGTAACAATAAAAATATAGATGATTTCCTCAACTGTGATAAGTGTTCTAAAAGTTCATTTATAAACTGGCTGTCTGGAATATGGAACACATTTTCCAAGAGAAATTATTTTATAAATAATGATTCTCAGGCTAGCTTACAAAAGTCTGTTTAATACACAGTATGGTGGAAATTTCATCTGAAAGGTCTGCTTGCAATAAAAAATTGTAGTAAAAAAATGCTGTTTCAAATACACACACATACACACACACACACATTTTAACTACCCTCTGCCCCTAAAGCAGTGGTTCTCAACCTTCCTAATGCTGCGACCCTTTAATACTCATATGTGGGCGTATCTGCATGTGGGCGGACCCGCCTGGAAATGGATAGAGGAGTGGTGTCTCCATTCCTAAGACCTTCGGAAATACGTGTTTTCTAATGGTCTCAGGCGACCTCATTCGACCCCCAAAGGGGTCGTGACCCACAGGTTGAGAACCACTGCCCTTAAGGGTTCTTGGAAATAGGACTCCAGTCCACTCACAATAAGGTATAAAACATAAGAGAGTAGTCTGTGATTGAATAGGAGACATATCGGCTGCCTGAAAAGGGAATAAGATGAAGTGATACAAAAGTAACTTAAAATTCTAAATGGTGTTCCTTTCTCCTCCCCTTCCAACACCCTTCTACTACCACCAAGTATATTCTCACAGTCTTATACTACTTGTTTCCAGAGTTAGCTCCTCAAGATTGGAACTCAAATGTAGCAAGAAGCAGATTAAGACGAGGAATTCATGGAAAAAAGAATTTCTCTAGGCTTCTCCAAGCCAAGATGGCCATCAGACTTCATCAATTCTCTATCTCTTGGATAGCATTTTTCATCATAAGTCCTTTGGAACCATCTTGGATCATTGTACTGATCAGACTAGCTAAGTCATTCACAACTGATTATCATATTGCCATTAATGTGTACAATGTTCTCCTGGTTCTGCTCACTACACTTTGCATCAGTTCATATGTCTTCTCGGGTTTTTCTGAAACCATACGGTTCATCATTTCTTATAGCACAACACTATTCTATCACAATCATATACCGCAATTTGTCCAATGCCATTCCTTAATTTTCACTTCTTTGCTACCACAAAAAGAGATGCTATAAATCTTTTTGTTCACACAGGTGCAACGAAATGTTCAACTAGCTCTATAATAGGTGCAAAACATTAGCTTGAATGATTAAAAAAATAACAGAAAATATTTCAATTTGTATAAAGTAAACATTTTTTCTCTCAGGCAAAAACAGGCCCCTTTTCAAAGTCTTATATTATCATAACTGAAAGATACAGCATTTAATTTTAGCAAAGGGTTTAGGTATGTTACTGAATGATCTTCTGTGGGTAAGCAACATACTTCAAAAGCCATTTGAAACATGTCTATTAAACTATTAACCTGTGCTGCAACAGAAAGGAAACCAGTGTACTTTAAGGACAGGACAGTTTACAGACTGGATTTTTAAAAGTACCGGAACACATTTCTTTTGCAATATGGATAATATGGAAATTTTTTCCATGACTTTACATGTATAATCAAAAGCAAATTGCTTGTCTTCTCAAGGAAGAGGAACAGGAAGAAGGGAGAGAATTTGAAAATCAAAATTTTTTTAAATGATTGTTATTTTTTTTTTAAATGTAACAGAGTGAACACTAACAAACACTTTTCTCTCTCCCTGGACTTCTCCTCTAAGTTCTTATTCTATATCCCCAAATGTCTTCTAAACATTCGTACTTGGTTGCCCCTCAGCATACCCCCCAAATTATGTATTCAAAAGAGAATTCATCTCCACTCCATTCTACCCCCATTTTGTGAATTATTAGCTTCCATACAAACAGCAGGGGAGGCAGACATAGAGTCCAGTCCATGCCTAGTGAATTATGAATGTAGGCACAGAGAAGGGAGAGGGCAGTGCACTAATAGAGGAGAGCTGGAATTAGACAGTTTAGCTGAAATGCGGAATACAGGAGAGGCCTAGTGTGATATTTATCTCACATCCAGACATTGCTTGGAGCCAGATTTCAAAGACTTGAATATCAGTGTCTAAAGCATGGACTTTATTTCCTTAGTACTTATTTTTAATATTCTTTTCTTCTTTTTAAATTTTGAGCTCGAAAATCTTTCCCTCCCTCCCTCCCACGTCTCCTCCAACCACTGAGAAGGCAAGCAAATTAATATCAATTATACGTGCAAAATCATAATACAAAACATGTTTCCATATCAGCCAGTGTTTCTTAAAAAAAAATGAATCCCTTGGAATTGTATTGCATCATTTTATTGATCAGAGTAGCCACGTCTTTCCCAGTTAATCATCATTACAATATTGTTGTTACTATGCACAAAGGTCTCCCGATTCTTCTGACTTCACTTTACAATAACTTACAAAAGTGTTCTCATGTTTCTTCTGACTTCCCCCCCGACGCCGCATCATTTCTTAGAACACGACAGTGCTCCCATCACCATCGTATGCCACGACTTGTTCAGCCATTTCCCAACTGATGAGCATCCCCTAATTTCCAATTCTTTACCACCACAAAAGGAGCCACTATCAATATTTTTGTACATATAGGTTCTTTTCCTTTTCCTTTGATCTCTTTCGGGTGTAGACCTAATAGTGGTAAATGTGGTAACTGGGTATGTGTGGTTGTATAGCCTTTTGGAAAGAGTTCCAAACTGTTCTCCAGAATGATTAGACTAGTTCATAACTCTACCAGTAGTGTGTTAGTGTGCCTATTTTCCCTCAGGGATAGCTAGGTTGCACAGTGGAGTCAGGAAGACTTGCGTTCAAGTCAGGCCCCAGATATTAGCTGTGTGACCCTGAGAAAGTCTCTTAACCCTATATGCCTCAGTTTCCTTATCCGTAAAATGAGCTGGGTAAGGAAATGGCAAAGCACTCCAATATCTTTGCCAAGAAAACCCAAATGGGGTCACAAAGAGTTGGAAATGACTGAAACGACTGAACAAAAGCAACAAATTTTCCAACCCCCCAGCATTTGTCGTATTTGATAGGTGTGAAGTGGTAGCCCAGAGATGTTTGAATCTGTATTTCTCTAGGTAATACTGATTTAGAGCAATTTTTCATGTGACTACAGACAGCTTTAATTTCTTCATATGAAAATGACCTTTTCATCCTTTGACCATTTATCACAATTGGGGAATGGTTCATATTTTTATAAATTTTATTCAATTCCTGATATATTTCAGAAATGAGACCTTTATCAAAGAAATTTGCTGTAAAAGTTTTTATATTACTTTATTGTCCATGGCACCTTTTAGAAAAATGTAGTTCCCCTGATTTTCTCTGTTAATTAGGTCTATTTTTTGCCTTTGTTGTGTCTGAGATCAGGACTGCTACTCTGCCTTTTTTACTCCAGGTAAAGCATAACAGATTCTGCTCCAGCCCTTTATTTTAACCGTGTGTATCTTTCTGCTTCAAGTGTGTCTCTTGTAAAAAATATAATGCTGAACTCTGGTTTCTAGTCCATTCTGTTATAAGGGTGAGTTAACCCTTGTGTCAAAGATCTCTCCTGCCAACCTCCTAAGTTGTTTTGGCCAGAAAAATATCTCACCCTGACCTTTTGTTGGCTTTGCCACCCCAAATTTGATTTGAGGCATTATTTTAAAATTCTTTGGAGGGGAATGTTGGGAAAGTTCATCTGGGTTGCTGCTTGTACTCTGCCATCCTGGTTCCTCCCCCAACCCAGAGACTTTATTTCTGGGATAGTTTTTGGTAGATATAATAAACCAACTCCTTAGGTTACTCTCCCTTTTCTCACAGCACCTGGCTCATCATCATCCTCCTTAACTCCTCCCCTTATAGGAGGAACTGCTTTCACTTTTTGTATTTGTTAAGGTCATTTGTTCTACTAGAATGGTGCCTACCCAATACATAAGAAGCACTTAAGAAATTTTTTTTGCATATTTTTCTTATTCTTTTGTCCTAAAGAAGTAATCTGAGGTTAGGCTTACTCAGAGAATTTGCCCAAGATATAAAAGGAAGGTCTTAAACATTTTCTTATCTTTAGCTCTTCTACATTTGACATACAGCAATCTGAATGAGGACCACAGCTATTACAATCGCTGTTACACCCCCAAATTTCCTGCCCTAGATTTCAGCTTTGCTCAGGGATCACACTTGAAACTAGAAAGCTTGTACAACACAAGGTAGTGCTTCAGAGAGTATGAAATCAATGCTATTAATAGCCATAAGAAAATACTCTAAATCTCTAATAATTAGAGAAATGCAAATTAAAACAGTTCTGAGGTACCACCTCACACCCATCAGATTGGCTAAGATGACAGAAAAGGAAAATGACAAATGCTGTAGGGGACAGGGAAGAATAAGGGCACTAGTGCACCACTGATGGAGCTGTAAACTGTTCTAAATGTTCTGGAGAACAATCTGGAACTATGTCCAAAGGGCTATCAAACTGTGCATACCCTTTAACCTAGCAATGCTGGCAGTAGACCCATATGTATAAAAACATTTATAGCAGCTCTCCTTATGGTGGCAAAGAAACGGAAATTGAGGAGATGCCCATCAATTGAGGAATGACTGAGCAAGATGTGTTATGTGATTGGGATGGAATACTATTGTACTGTAAGAAACATTAAAGGTAATGATTTCGGAAAAACCTGGGAAGACTTGTATGAACTGAAGTGAAATGAGTAGAACAAGGTATACAGCAATAGCAATACTGTAACAATAAACTTTGAGCAATACAATGATCTACAATTCCTAAGGATTCATAATGAAAAATCCTATCTACCTTTAGAGAGAGAACGGATGAAATGAGTACAGACTGAAACATATTTTCCTCTCTATTTTTCTTGCTTCTCTTTTTTTCACAACATGGCTAAGGTAGAAATGTAGAAATATATTTTGCATGACTTCCTGTGTATAATGGGTATCGTATTTTTTACCTTCTCAAAAAGTAGGGAGATGAGGTGGAGGATAGGAGGAAGGGAGACAATTTGGAACTTAAAAATTAAATTAAAAAAAAACCCCAACAACTTCACGGGCTCCCTGAAATCAATAGGCCTTGAGGTCTGTAAATCACATTTTAGAAAAGCCCTAACCTAAAGAAACATAATAGACACACAGATGTTTTATTATTGGCACTTCTTATTTTTCCATCTAAAACCATGCTCCTTTTAGCCTATGCTATCCATCTACCTCTTAAGTGGGTCAAAAGTGATCCACATCAATGCAAAATCTGAAAAGGAATCAGAGTTAAACTAAGTTTCACAAACTGAGAATGCCTAGAAATCAGCATCTGAGTGTAAACCAGTAATCTGGAAAAGAAATTGCAGAAATGAGAAAGTTTACAAATGAGATTAAATTCTGAAAAGACAACATCTTAAAACATGTCAAATCACACACCTCCTACTCTACAGTATTCTCTCTCCTTCCTTTAAACTCAGGGCATTCATTGCCCAAAATCAGGGGTTCTTGTAAGCTTGTTTTGTTAATATTGTAATGACTATATTTCAATATAATTGACCAATATAATTGGTAATCCTATGTTCTGTCCTAAATAAAGAACTCCTCACTTCTTGCTTCCCAGCTTTGGGAACAATGGAAATAATGGTGCCATTCAAGAAAAAAAGCATTAATGAGGCATAAAATATCAAGAAAGAGAAGGAAGATTCAGGGGCACAAACAGAAGGGTACAATGTATTGTATGCTTAGGAAAAAACCAAGCTATACCTAAGTTTCAATTTCATATATAATTCCCTTTTTCTGTTCTTTGACTATAGAAATTATATTTGTTGATGGTTATACAAGTTCATAATAAATAAATTAAATTAGAAAAATGAGACATTTTGATCTTTATCACGGATTTTAAAAAAGGAAGAAGACATGTACCCCAATGCTCCCATTCTACAGATGAAGAACCAAGATTCAGAAAAGTTAAAAGTCTTGGCCAAGATCACACCGGTATTAAGTCACTGATCTAGGTACAAATCCAGGCCCCTCCAAATCCAACACTCCATCTACTGTACCACACAGTCCCTTGGGATCAAGCACAAATGCAGAGTTCATTCGGCATCAAAGGCACTTCACCACCAGGCTCCAGCTTGTCTATCTAAGTTTACATCCCTCCCCTTCATGAACTCTTTGGCCTCCGGCTGTCCCTCACACAGGACACTCCATAGCTCCAGTCTCCCTGCTCTCTGCACAAGCTGCTCTCCTCTCTGTTTCCCACCTTTGAGAATCCCTATTAGTTTCCTGAAAAGTCCATCTCAAGCATTGCCAAAACCAAAGCAAAACAAACCCCTGAACCCTCATTTATTTTGTACATATTTATAAGCACACATGTTGTCTCCTTCAATAGGATGTTGGCTCCTTGAAGGTAGGAGTTTATCTCAGCAGGCCCAGCGCCTAGCAAGTAGTAGGCCTGCCAGATAGTAGGTGCTGACTGAGTGACTCATAATGAAGTGACTTGGGATTTAGAAGCCCTGGGCTCATGTCTGTGCTCTTACACTGACCTCAAGCAAATGACTTAACTTCTCTGGGCCTTAATTTCCTTATCTGTAAAAAGAGGGCGATGAGACGTCCACTATCTACCTAAATGGGTTGCAGTGGGGTTTCTAAACTTTAAAGCATCATGTAAATGATTATCTTTACCTGGCTAGCAAGCTTGCCTTTATAGTTATTTAATTTTATTCAGTTTTTCATGTGTTGACTTGCCTCCCCAACCACATCACAAGCTTCTTATAAGACAGGGAACATAAGATTCTTTGTATCACTCACAGTGCCTAGAATAGCACGTATTCAATAATTATTTCTAGACTGATTCAATAGCTTTAGAAGTTGTCTTTAAACATGACTAGATCTGGCAAGAAGAATTAGAGCAGATTTTGAAAACATGCCATGATGGAGAATTTTATTAAATTCCCATAAAACTAATTACTGCAAGTGGAATACAATATGAACAAATTAATATATACACAGCTCCTCCTTTGGCTAATGGCCTCTTAGGTCCACCAGACCACTCTCTGCATCCATTTAAAATGTGACAGCAAGAATGTCACTCTGTTGCAAGAGGCCTAGAAGCAAGTGGCTTGGCACTGTTCAAAGTATGCCTCAGATACATACTTCATGGATTAGGAAATGCCTCCTATGATGTGTGGTGGGGGAAATCAGCTGCTAGGGATTATCCTCCCACTATCACATCTATCAAAATCTGCTTACCCACCCAAGTAACAATCTCCCACCACCTTACCTAAGCCTGAAATGCTGTCCCTCCCCCTCTAAAGCTCAACTCCAGCATCACCTCTTTCATGAAACTTCCCCTGATCAATTATTTACCTTCTTCCCCTCCTACTTTAACCCCTATTCTGTTCTGCTTTTCTACAATATGCTTAAATAACTTCTCCAGAAAGCTTAATTACCTTCTTCCCTTCTATCCTTAACCAGCATTTTTGCTGGTCACTCATTACAGTTGTATCCAACTCTTCATGACCCCATTTGGGGTTTTCTTGGCAAAGACAGTGGAGTGGTTTGCCATTTCCTTCTCCAGCTCATTTTACAGATGAGGAAACTGAGGCAAACAAGGTTAAGTGATTTGCCCAGGGTCATACAGCTAGCAAGTTTCTGAAACGGAATCTGAACTCTGGTCTTCCTGACTTCAAACCCAACGCTCTATCCACGGGCCGCCTATCTGTCCCTCTGCCTCTCAATACGTTGAACTAACCTTTCCGGGAAGCTTAATTACCTTCTTCCTCTCTAACTTTAACCAGTAATCTGTTCTGCCTCTCTGCGGATCCACTTTTCCCTTAAGTTTAATTACTTTCTTCCTTCCTATCCTTCACCCATATTTTGCTCCTGCATTTCTTTCTACAACAGCTTATCTTGTAAAAGGGCAGTTGTCCGTCCCTCTACCAGGCTACAAACTTCAAGAAAGCAAGAGCATTATGGGGTCTACAATGCACGCATCAGGCGCTTTAAAACCGTGTGCAGAATAAACACCGCCGCTGCTCACCCTCGGAAGCTGACGCGGGGACCACCTCGCACGGGATACTCGGGCAAATTCTGGAAATCACTGAGGCTCTGCACCAGAAGCACCAACCCCACTAATGCGAAGCCGGGGGCGCACCTCTGCCCCGGGGGCCCCCCAGCCTCAGCACCCTCCCAGGTGCTGAGGCTCCCTCCTGGACGGCATGCACCAGCCGGGGCACTGGGCTTGAAAGTCATGAGCCCAGGCTCAGGTACGGACTCGGACACTTGGTGGCTGTTTGACGGCACTTCCGCCCCCACGTCAGGTCACTCTGCCGCTCTGTGCCTCAGTTTCCTTCTCTGTAAAATGAAGGAGCTGGACTTCCAGCTCTAAATCTGTAACCCTACGTTCCGCACTTGCTTCTCTGGGTATACGTTATACTCCCCCCAAGAACAGTGGGGGCTGCCTCGTCTTTGCATTCCCACTCCCACTCCTACCCCCCCAAAAGTGCCAAGCTGAGTGCCTAGTAGTCAGCAAGTGTCTAATAAATGCTGCTAGAATAACTTTCTCAGTCCACGCCGGAGCTACCCCCCCCCCCCGTAGGGCTTGGGGGAGAAAGGCTGGATCACAGGGGGAGGGGCGGCGGGACTTCAGGTGGAGAGGGGCGTCTAGGGGCGGGGCTCCGTCGGCCTTTACCTTCACAAGCCACACTCCAGTGTTTTGTTTGGCGCCGGTCAAGTCGAGTTCCCCGCGCTCGGCCATGGCTCTGCGCCGACGCCGCCACCGGTGGAGGAGAAGGGAGCGCGAGTTCGAGGAAGGAAGTAGGAAGTCGCGGCTCCGGCGCCACAGGCGTCGCTCCAAAGCCGGGAAGCGGCTTTATTGGGGGAGGGTAAACACACCACTCCCGGAGACCGGGAAGCCGCGCCTGCGCGCTACGTCCCTGCCCTATGGTGCGTCGTGGAGGACATAATTCCTTCGTTTTGATCAGGGAAGTGGACGTGGTTTCTGAAGGCTGTGGGCTGGAGTGGGGAGTGGGGATACAGACTCTTGTTGGCTGAGGCGTTTGACAGGCGTCAACGGGGTTGTTCAGAAGATGAGCAGGACGGAGATCTCTGTGTTATTATTTGGTGGAGGCCAGTGACTGGCCAGGTTCCCCCGAAGGGGAGACGTTTTAATTGGGTTACAGATTAAAGACTTAAGGTGTGATTGACAGGCAGTAGGAGACGGAGAAGACAGCTGTGGAAGACGTCGGAGAGAATCTTCTTCAACTCCCGGAAGAGAAAACAGAACTTGAGAACTCAGGTGACTTCGCCAAAGTCATGCAGAGCAGGGACTTGTACCCCGACTCCCAGTCCAGTATGTTTCCCACTGCGCCCCCCACCCCCCAGCCCTCCTTTCTGGGAAATGCAGAGCAGCCACAAATTCATTCACTTGGCAGGCCTTTATTAAGCTCCTGCTGTATGGTGAGCACTGGAAATAGACATACAAAAGCAATTTTAAAAATAAAACAATAGCTCCTGCCTTAGGTTCAAGATCAACTAGGAATTTGATTTGAACTATCATTTCTCTTCGTTTTTTTTTTTTGCATTCATTGTCAAAAGTCTTCAAATGGCATTAAGTCTCAATGGCAAGTGACTTCAGTATCACGGTTGATGACATTTCCCACACCTTGTCCTCAAACTTCTCACATTCCATGATCATTATCTCCACTTTTAGCCACCCACTCAACAGGTGATAAACATCTATCATCACTCAAAACTGTTCCATCTCCCAGAAGCAGAAATTTTCCTCTCTGGTCACAACTATGAATGAGTGAGTGAAAGAATGAAGAAATAAAAGAAAATGCATTTATTAGTCACTATGTGCTAAGTACTGTGTTAAATTCTAGGGATACAAAAACAGTAAGGAGACAGTTCCTGCCCCCATGGAACTAACATTCTCATAGAAGGAAGTTACTTCTATATAGCAGAGTGGCCTTGAAAGGGTACTTTGATTTGGAAAGTCCCTGGGATTGTGAATGTTTGGCACCTAGTTGACACTTAATAAATGTTGTTTGATTGATTGACATTCCATTTCCAGTAACAATTGATTTAATTATGGTTTCAGCTAGGTCAGGGAGGAACCATTATACATCAGGACAGATGGCAAAGCCCATTGATCTGGAGAGTATGGCAGTAGGCAGGGTGGATGATGGAAAATAAGCATGCTGGAATGTGAAATATTACCAAGCAGGGCTTGATGAAATGGGTCAGATGATACACTCAGCCTGTGTGTGTGCTACATTTATTCAGAGCAGAGAAAAATATTCTTTTTGCAACCTCTCCTGGGTTTGTATTTCTCATACTCCCTACATTTGTCATTAATTCCCTACATTTTTATCACACACACCCAAGTACATTGTATATATCTTGTATTTACTCATCTATATACATATTGTCTTCTTCAGTAGAATATAAGCCTTTGAGAACAGAGACTGTTTCCTTTTTTCCCCCCATGCTTAGCACAATAAATGGCACATAAGATCATGGAGAGAAGACTAGAAGGGACGTCAGAAGCCATCTAAGCAAATTCCCTAATTTTGTATTTGAGGAAAACGAAGCCCAGAAAGATTAAGTAACTTGCCTAAGGTTGTGCAGGTACTAAACATAAGAAATTTGAACCCAGGTACTCAGACATCAAAACTAATTTTCTTTCTACTGTATCACATTGCACTTAAGAAATCCTTGCTGAACTGAATTAAAATAAACCAAATGGAACTAAATGGAACTGAAATGAATCAACTGATGATTTTTAGGTCTTCTATCCTTTCCTCTTCTTCCAGTCCTTCATTCCCATTCTGACTTCATTTGTGTCTTGGACTCCATGGTCGGCAGTTGCAAGGATACTCATAGAGTCCTTTGCTTCCTTGTCTGTCTGATGCAACCACCTTGCCAATTCTGGGTAAAGCTCTACCACACACTTTCTCCATTATTGGCTCTGCTCTAATGCTTGCCACGGTGTAAACTTAGATCAGCCCCTTAGCCGTGTTGGATTTCCCTTCCCTTATCTGTGAAATGAGAATTTTGGACTAGTCAGCCTTTGAGGTCCCTTGCAGGTCCAGATTTATAATACTATGTTTTCACTAAAGAAAATCACAAATCCAGAACCACCGGCTCCCATACAAATTGACATTATCCTCTCCGTAGGTGGGCCATGCTTAATGCTGTTTTCTTTTGTTATTTGATTCCATTTGAATGATCAAATTTTACCCCCCTCCCCCACCACTGTTTTAAACCTTTTCCACTCTTCTCAGATTGTTAGGCTCCCTTTCATCATAACATCATAGATTTGGAGCTGGGAAGGATCATACAGGTCATTTAGTACAAACCCACATTTTACAATTGAGAAAAAAGACCCAGAGAGGGGACCTGATTCACCCACAGTGACACTGGTAGTAGAGCCTGCCTGCTCTGACTCCAAATTCAGCCATCTTTCTACTGGAGTCGGGCAAAAAATATGTTTTTTTAAAGTGCTTAATATGTGCCAGGCACTTTGCTAAGCAATAGAGAAAAAAAGAACAAAAAATAGTCCTACATCCTCTGTGTACTTCATTCTGTGTTAATGACATAGACATTAAGGTGATATTTATTAAAGCCAAGTACTATAGATTGTTGCTGTATACATATACATAATACTAAAAAAAATTTAGAACCAAGGATTTAGGTTATTGAGTCAAATATCAGTGAAGAATCTCCACATAAGTGTTTTTTATTCCTTTGTTTTTCTCTCATTCATTTTTTGTTTTGTTTTTTCTTTTTTTTTTATTTATTTTAGACTTAAATATTAAAACTTAAATATGCAATAAAAAAAGAAACATATTATAAACTTAAACACAAAATAAGAAAAGAGAAAAAAGGCATTGTCCTATGCATGGTAGAATATGAGAGGATTCAAAATATACAGCAATAAATATCCATTTCAAAAAAGACTATTTAATAAATACTATACATTGCGTTGAGAACTGTGGGGATACAAATATAAAAAAAGAAATACAGCCCCTGCTCTCGAATATCTTATTGTTGTTGTTGTTGTTGCTTTATAATGGGGAAAGAAAACACATAAAAAGGAGATGAAAAGGGGAAGAGAGGGAAGGTATAAAAGGGCATGGTGTAATGGTAATGGGAATCTGAAGATCTTCCCTGCCCTGAGGCCCTTTGATAGGCTTACTCGGCTCTGAGAACCTTCCCTGATTTGAAAATATACTCTGCCCCCTAATAGGATGAATGTAGTCACATGGAGCCTGTGGCAGGAAGCTTTATTTTCAGGAACTTTGTGATTGGGCAGTGGGTCAAGAGGGTTGTGACATTCTCTGACCCAGGAGAAGGCTATCTATATATACCCCGAAGTGAGGTTTTGCTTTGGGGCTCACTTTGGGGAGAATTGTGTGATTTGGCCAGATGAGACTCTGGGCAGCTGGTGAGCCCCAGGCTTTGAAAACCCAGATGCTGGTGCTTCTCTCTCTGGTAACTAATTAGGTATGAATGTAATGGTCAGACGGCTGGAAGCCCTGTCTGCTGGTCTGTTTCTCTGTCTGTATTTTTTTTGTCTGCTTGTAACTTCTGTTTGTATTCTCTGAAGTTCAGGGTGCTGACGTTTCCCCCTGAACAAGGTAAATTATATATGTTTGATTAAAGTAAGATTGTTAACCCATTTTGAGTTGCTTTCCTTTAGAAAAGCAGATATAAGAACCTGTGCTAGCAGCCACCCTGGGTATGCTAGGGTGCTTGCTGCTACATATGGTGGTGAGAAAAAGATGGCTAAAATGGGAGCTATATTTTTATGTTTTTTGCCTTTCTACCTTTTATCCATTTTCAAGGGAAATTAAAAGAAAAAGTGAAGAAAAGGACCGTGAGATGGAGCTTATATCCAGGCAGTTATTAACAAGTTGGAAGGGTGACCCCTAAAACTAACTCTTCACTTTCCATCTGCAGCTCTGCTTGGCTTGAACTGCAAAGAACACAATGCGTCTTCCCTGATAGAGCGTAAATTCCTCGAGGGCAGGGACTGTCTTTTCCTTTTACTTATTTGTATCCACAGGGGTTGGCATGGTGTCTGGTACTTAGTAGGTGCTTCATAAATGTTTATTGAATTGAATGAATTTGTATAGTACTTTGAAGTGTATAAAGTGCTTTCTCCTACCCAGAAATAATTAGGGGGGACTGTGTCAAGCTGTGCTGGTAACCTGACCATAGTGTTGGACTTGGATTCAGGAAGACCTGGGTTCAAATCCTGCCTCTGACTCCTTCTAGTTGCTTGATACTGGGGAAGTCACATAATCTCTCCAAGCCTGTTTCCTCAGCTGAAAAATAAAGGAGCAGGAACTTTGTGACATCTATAACCCTTTCTAGCTCTGAGTTAGGACATTATGATTTCCTTAACTCTCACTGAGAATGTTGGAAAGTGGCCAGAGTGAGAATTCTGTGTGTTAATCAAGTGAGAAATGGTCATGTAGGTCATGTAGGTCTGATGCCATAAGACACAGCTATTCGTGTGGAAATGAATGAGAGAACCCACAGCAAAAACTTTCCAGCTGAATTTCTGCAGCTCCTTCTGGGGAAACTGGAGAACATAGCTAGCCACTCATAGCCAGGCATAAATTAGTGTAGCCTGAGTCCCAGATCTCACTTCTGAGAGAAATGATTATTTCTTTCATATATTAATAACTAATTATTGGATTAAGAACAAGACTTTTCCCCTTTTCTACTTCCTCATCCAGAAATCAACAAGTGTGGGAAATTTTGGGCAAAGACTCATTCAGACTAAGAGGTAATCAAAGATGGTAAAGAAATTCTAAGTTTAGGCAAATCCGTAGATTCTTGCTCATTGTGTTTACTCAGACAGGTCTGAGAAAATGAGGATTTTCTCTTTTGTCAGACTGTGACATGGAAACTGATAAGTCTCTGTGTCCATGACCTGGGTGATCCAAATGAGCCCAAACTCATTATAATATTCATTTTCTCAATAATTGTTAACCAGAGTTGATCACCACCTTCAGGAACACCCATTCTTCAAAGGGCATATTAACTGTGAGCCCACTACCATGAGGGGTTTTTAGCATTTGAGAGTGCCATTGACCTCTTTTATCAATAAAATACTGGCATTATTAGTGAAATAATTGATTACCCAGAAATTATGTCACTCGAATTTTTAAAAATCATACTTCCATGTAGCTCCCTCTTGGACCTTATTGTGTTCTATACTTCCTTTTGCTTCAGACATTGCCTCCTCCCTTCGGCCCTTTCATCTCCATCCCTCATCTACTGGAATTTTGATCTTGGGTCCCTTGCACTATCATTCTCCGGTACACCTGAACAAGAATTTCTCCTTTCTCCCCAGTCTGACAAAGCAGAAAGCATTGTGTTTCCCAGCTTACTCACAAGGGCTCCACCCAAGGGCTGGGCCAAGAAGGACATTATAATTGCTAGCATTATGAGTAACTGGAGGAACTTCTTCCCCAGCAAATATCTCAGGCTCCATCCAACTTGTATTTACATGTACCTCTCTCTGAGTCCGTCAATACCTTGAGCCCCACTACAAATGATATAGATCTTATCTTTTTTTTTCTTATTGCTTCTTTAAGATCAAAACCCTACCTAGAAGCAAGGCTTCAGTAATTTGGTACTAGAAAATTAATGGAGTATCTTCTACACAAAGCATCATTTCAATTTTCTACATTTTGGCCTGTGAGCCTATGTTTTTATGCCTTTTCTTGTGTGACTGGCTCTGGCTTCTAGCTTCCTATGAGGATACCAGAGACCTTTTGTTGGAATTGCTCTCAGCATTTTCTGCAACAAGAGCCTAGCCCACAACACTGCATGTGATTCCATATATCATAAGAAAGTCTGATAAAATGGTCTGAACTGTTCAAATTATTTAGGACAGTGGCCACAGATGAGATTCGAACTCAGGTTAGTCAAACTAGATTCACGTTAGAACAGGGCTCTAAGGCAATTCCCATTCTCCCTTCATCTCCAAGACTAAGGGAGGAAAGCATCTGGAGAAGATACAGTACTTTTTAATTGAATAAGATGGAGGAATTACAATATAAACTAATATATACATACATAACCACAAATTGGTGGGTAGATGGGAGGGAACCCTGATAGCATTAAAAAGAAAGAAAAGAAAAGAAGGAGAGAAAAGGAAGGAAGGAAGAAAAGAAAAAGAGAAAGAAAGAAAGGAAGGAAGGAAGAAAGAAAGGAAAAAGAAAAGAAAAGAAAAGAAAAGAAAGTTCTTGAGGTATGTGAGATACATGAAAATGTAATCTCCAAAGAGATAGGACTATATATGGCATCTCAGTGTTCAACAGAGTCCTGAATGCAGGTGAATGCCTCACAAATATACTTTGTTCATTCTTTATTTTAAAATTTTGTTATTCTGAGCTCAACAAAAACCAAGGAACATATCTAAAAAAGAACAAAAAAAAAAGGGTGGTGATGTGGAGGAGGGCAGTAGGGAGGAGAGGTGAAATTGTACATGAATCTGGTAATCTCAATATATATAATTTTTTTTAAACCACCTCAGTTCAGTAGCTTAATTCTGAAGATGTAGCATGTCTTTGCTACTCTCTGAACTTTGTTCTGATCTCTTCTATGTATTTTCTTTAAATTCCTCATAGATGCTTTATCTTTCTTACTTTTTTGGCAGAGATGTTGCTATCACCAGCCAACTTGTTCCTTTAATTCTCTGACTCCCTCTCCAAATAAAAAATACTTAAAAAAAAAAAACAAAGTAGCATAGTCAAGCAAACATATATGACCATATGTGAAAATGTGTTTTCCATTGTGCACTTCTATTCTATCACCTCTCTGTCAAGAGGTTTGGAGCCATGCTTCATCATTGGTTACTGTAGTTCATCCTTTACATTGATCAGAGTTCTTCAGTCTTTCAAAGTTGCTTTTCTTTACCATGTTGTTAGATAGATAGATAGATAGATAGATAGATATAGGTAGATAGATATATTGCATATCTATATCTATGTATCTCTACTTTTTTCCTTGTTCTGCTGGACTCATTCTGCATCAGTTCATACAAGTCTTCTTAGGTTTCTCTGAATCCGCCACTTGCAACATTTACAATGCAATAAGATGCCTTTACATACATATACTCATGTTTCAATCATTATATGATTGATGGGTACCCTCTTAGTTTCCAATGCTTTACTGTACCAAAAAAAGAAAAAGTTCTTCTCTCAATATTTTTGTGTAATGAAGGAACTGGCCAATTATTCTGTCAAGAACTCCATTTGCTGTACCTGTAGTATGGGTCACAAGGTCTTAACTTGGTCCATTTCACCTCTGATATTCACTCATTCACCTAAAATTAGGAAAGAATAAACACAAAAGAGACAGAGGAAACAAAAGTGCCATGTGTTTCTGGTCATATGCTCATCATGTGAGGGAGGGAATCTAGCTTAAAGCATCTCTTTCTCCCTCAAAAGAGACCAGGGAGAGAGATTGAGTTTGTCTGTTCATGTCTTTTTATATGCATAATCAGTTCTGTCTCAGCAGCCATCAAAAGATTTTTCCTAAGCATGAAGTAACTTGACATGGAACGGTCATTAAATATCAATGTATACTTTGAAGTGAGGAGCTAAAGGGGTACCCTTCCATCACACGCTTCTAGAAGTACATTCACCAAGCTTCCTCATGGATTGATGATAACAAGCAGAACATGAATACTCTAGAAACTGGATACCCATTGGTTATTCCCCACACTACACTTGTACATATAGGTTCTCTTCTTTTGTTTGATCTCTTCAGGGTATATCCCAGGAGTGATATAGCTGTGACAAAGCGTATTAACCCTGTAGTGACCAGGGATAGTTCCAAATTGCTTTCTGGAATGACTGTACCAATGTACATTGTGCCTGTCCTCTTATGTTTTCTCTAACAATTGTCATTTCCCCTTTTTGTCGATTTTGCCATTCTGAGAGTATAAGCTGAAACTTCAGAATTGTTTAAATTTTCATTTTACTTATATTTAGTGGGATGGAGCACATTTTAATATAATTGTTGGCATCTTTATTTTCTCCTTTTAATTATCAACTGTCCATGTCTTTGGACCATTTAGTGAAGAATGGATCTTGTTACTATAGTTGAAACCATTCCATGAATATTTTGAATATTAGATTTTAATCAAGGAAATGTTGTAGATATTTTTTCCCAGTTAAAAGTTTTCTTTTTAAGTTAAACTGCATTGATTTTGCTTATGCAAAAATTATTCAATTTTAGATAATTAAAATTGTCCATTTTATCCACTGTGATCCTTTCTATCCCTTGTTTTTTTATTTTTATTTTTATTTGTATAATTTTCTCCCCATCTGCTCTCTCCTATGTCCTCCCCCATTGTCCCTCTGACTTTCTGGTAGTACAGGATGGGTCTCCCTACCCCAGTGCCTGTATATCTTAATTCCTAGTTGGATGTAGTTAATAATAATAACAATAATGTATACATACAGATATATTTTTAACATTTGATTATAGAACTTTAAATTCTAGATTCTTTCCCTTCCTCCCTCATCACACACCCCTACTTGAAGGACAAGCAATTCAATACAGGCTGTACGTATGTAATTACGCAGAACATCTCCACAGTGGACATATTGTGAGAGACTGATTATATGTCCCTCCTTCCTTTCCCGCCCCCCCCCCCCCGTTCTATTCTCTACCCT
>CM053580.1:74247503-74289846 GCA_028627135.1 Pseudochirops cupreus
TTCCATACTTTGATCCTTTTTGTCCCCAAAAAAGGATTCTAGAGTTTGGTTGCTGTTCTTACTTTGCTTACTTTGCCTGCTCATGTTGCCAGTGAAAGTACTTGATTTTTTAGTTCTGTGGAACTCTGCTTGGGAGAGGGGATGGGGGGGAAAGCTCTGTGTCAAATCGCTGGGGTTTTCACAACTGCCAGAATTATTGGGAAGCTGCTGCAGCCCCCACAAGCTTTGGCTCACTGAAAACACACCCCAGGACCTCCACCCAAGACCACGATCCGGATCCAGGCTGCTCAATGCAAGAGCACTTAGCCTCTGAATGATCAGTTGGCCCCCCTGCAGTCTGCAGGCCAGGAGCTCTGAAGCAGCCACATGGAGGCGGCTGCAGGGCTGCTGCTTCTGCTGCTTCCTTGCCCTAGAGGCAGTTTGGCCAGATTGCTTTTCTCCCCCAAATTTAGCTGAGATCCACTGACCTTAGTCCTTGTTTCTTATGGCTTGATAATTCTGGAAACTGCCACAGCTGTAGCTCATCCTGGCCGCCCCCGGGGCCAAGATGTGGTTTCAGGCTGGGCTGCTTTCGGCTCCCAGCGTGCTGTGCTGAGCCCTTTGTGCTGAGCTGCCTTCATTGGGCGATGTGTTTTTCTGTATTTTTATGTGTTTTGGAGCCCTAAAATTTGTTCAGAGTCATATTTTATGGGTATTTGAGGTGGCTATGTGTGAGCTGCAAAACCTTGCTGCTTCTACACTGCCATCTTGGCTCCACCCCCCTCTCTATCCCTTGTTTTATCAAGAATTGTTTCCTTCTGTATAATTGTGAAAGGTTCTCCTTTTCTATTCCTCTAATTTATCTTCATTCTCTCCCCATCTACTGACTCCTTCCCTGATGCCTACAACCATGCCCATGTCTCTCCCATATTTTTTTAAAAAATCCTCCTACTAACTGCTATCATGCTTGATAGGCATGAGCTGGCCATGGCTCTCCTAGAGAAAGCTATATGCAATCAATGCCTCCATCTCATGGATCAACTTCTTAAGAAAGTGATCTATAATCAATGCCTCCACCTCTTTCCTCTCCCTTCATTCTCTGCTAAACAATTTGAAGTTTGGCTTCTCACCTTATCTATCAGCTGAAACTACTTTCTTCAAAGTTATCAGTGATCTCTTAATTGACAAATTTAATGGCATTTTCTCAATCCTGATTCTCCTTGACTTCTCTGCAGTATTTGATGCCATTTATCAACTTTTCCTGGATTCTCTGTCCTCCCCAGTTTTTTGTGACCCTACTCTCCTCGTTCTCTTCCTTTCTCTACAATCATTCCCCAGTCTCCTTTCCTGAGTCTTAATTCAAGTCATGTCCACTAACTGTGAAAATCCCCCAAGGCTCTGTCCTGGACCCTCTTCTTTTCTCTTTCTATACTATCTCACTTGTTGATCTCATCAGCTTCTATATGTTCAATAATCATCTCTATGAAAACAGTTCCAAGATGTATATATCCAGTGCTAGTCTCTGCCCTAAACTATAGGCACACATCTTTACCTGTCTCTCAGGCATGTCAAAGTGGATGCTTCCTAGGCATCTTAAACTCAATCTATTCAAAATGGTACTCATTGGATTTCTCTCCCATATGTTCCCAAATTGGAATTTTCCTATTACAGTTGAAGTAACTACCATCTTCCCAGTCAACCAGGCTCTTAGCCTTGATGTTATCCTTAATTCTTCTCTCTCAGTCACCCAGTGTATCTAATCTATTGCCAAATTTTGTCACTTCTGCTTTCACAATATTTTTTCTTACATATCCCCTTCTCTCTGCTTATACAGCCACAATTGTGGTTCAGGCTCTCATTACTTCTTACCCAGACTACAACAATAACTTCCAACTGGTCTTTCTTTCTCAAGTCTTTTCCCTATTCAATCCATCTTTCACTCAGATAATAGAGAAAGAAAAGGAAGGAGTTTGAGAAAAAGGGTAAAATCAGAGAAGGAATAGTCACATACTTGTGTCCCTACTGAATTTAATGTATTACCATACTGAACTTTCTGTTCATGCACAAGTGTTTTCAACCCTCTTTTGAATAGTTCAGCTAAGAGTGGGTTTCATGTGATACCCATTATTACCCCATCCTTTTCTCTATGTTTATATGCTTTTCTTTACAAGAACTCAAATAAGAAAAATAGTAAATTCAACCCTTTTTTCTCATTTCTTCCTTAGATTATTCCTTTTACCTTTCTTTTTCTTTCCTCTCTTAAGATCATGAAAACAATACAAAATCATCCCACATCCTTCTGTCTGTTTTATTTAATTCCTTCTCTAACATTTGAAGACTTTAGGATTATAAAAGGACACTTGTGTCTTCTCTGCCTATTAGAATGTAAGCATTTCATCAGTGCTTAGCCACTTTCAATTGCTGAAATGTATTTCCCCTAGTCAGATTCCCTTGACTCATGTATTTACAATTTACGCTTAGGAATGCTTGAAAGTCTTCTCTTACATTAAAGATCCATTTTTCTCCTTGGTAAATTTATATTTAGTATTGCCAAGTTAGTTATTCTTGGCTATGTCTTTATCTTTTGCCTTTCAGAATACCATACTCCAAGATTTTCTCTCTTTTATGTTTAGTTGATGTCTGACCTTTTGTGAACCAGACTGTGGTTCCTTGATACTTGAATTTTTTTCTTTATGGTTGCTTACAGTATATTTTCTTCAACCTGGAATCTCTGGATTTTTGGCTATGGCATGCCTAAGAATTTTCTTTTAGGAGGTAACCAATGGATTTTATTTTTACTTTCCTCCATGGGTCTAGTAAATCTGGGCAGTTTTCATTGATTTCTTGATGTAGGATATTCTTCTAATTCTTAGTTTTTCTCTTGGGCATCTCTCAACCTATGATATTTCTTTGCTATTCATTGCCTGCTTTGGTTCATTCATATCTCCAACCTCTATTCCTGATTTGGGTTTTCATGCTAGGGATAGATATTGCTCTTTCACTCCTGGATGAAGTAGACTGGCCCTGTTTGATCCTGACATGAATTTTTTGTGCTCTAGTGCCTGGCTTCTACTTTTTCTGATATGTCCAAACTCAAGAGTTCTAGCAAGCTTCAGGATTCTTTGTTGGAGCTCAGCAGTTAGCTGTCCATGGTCAGGGTGTAGTTGTGGGATTACAGTCTTCTTGGTACCTCCCTGATGCAGGTGCTTCCATAAGATTCTGTCCCTCAGTGGCCTTCTTGGTCCAAGGTGGCTTTTGGCATGTTACCTTGAGCTTCTCTTTTGACTTTCTTGCTAGGATGCATCTTCAAGTGCTCAAGGCTTCCAGCTGTCTTTTTGTATAGTCTTCCTGTTGAAGGACAGTGCTGATGTTTCTTTTGGAACTTCTTGATTGTTATTCTGCCTAATGCATTTTAAAAGCCATTGCTGAAGTATATGTGTGAGACCTGGGCTCCTCTATAACCTTTTAAGATGCCATCTTAAGCGGAAGTTTCACTATTTTTCACTCTCTCAGTAGGCTCTAGACCGATCAAATTCTAGAGGGTATATGTCAAGATCTAGAAAAGTACAAGGATATATTCTAGCTTGGAGAGTTCATTGGAAATAACCTTTCATCTGGGAGTCTATGTTCCTTGAGGGTAGAAAGCGGTTCTGAAACAAAGCTAAACTCCATTTCTACTTTAGGGTGGACCTAGTTCAATTTTAAGCCCTCTGGGAAATTCTGGATTTACTTCAAAGTGAACTCAAGCACTTTATTAAACAGAGCACATTTTTCACTTAGTGGATTAGAAATGGACCATGGTAGACCTCAGTGGATACCACAATCTATCTCCATACCCATAGAACTCACCTAGAACTGGTCCAGACACTGAGGTTAAGATGTAAAGTTTGATGGGGCACATCCTTCATAGTATTTTCTCCGTAATTGGATAACTCTAGGTCATTTGGATTCAAAAATGAATAATTTTAACACATTAATTAGAGAAGCTATATGTGGGAATTGCTAGTTTATTACATTTGCATTTTTACAGCAAATCCATTAGAAGAGACATTATAAAATAACTTTAGGGAATTAGAAGAAAAATGGCAGATGCCTTAGCTTTATCTTTGGTTTCTGTGCTCTATATTGCCAGGCTACAAGAAGCAGACCTGGTAGTTCTCCAGAGCAGATGGTGTCAGAATTTCTGTGTTCACCTTACTACTCAACAGCTGTTTGGTACAATCAGGCCTATTGCCTTCGAGTGGCAAACCATATTGGCAAAAGGCCCCACCATGTCACTTTTAATAAGGCAACCTTATTATCTACAGGGCAAGTGCACAGCTTTTTTAATTTTTTTAAACTCTAGGAATTTCTAAGCAAGTATTGATATCCTAGAAGAATTTTTTTTGAAAAAACTACAATGATACAGAATTGGGATGCTTAGGTTGCCCCTGTTAGTGCTGTGTTACAAAAATTATTCCAATCCAAGCCATTCCCCCTTGGAGCCATCATGCTACCTGATCTACCACTACCCTGCTCTTCCTACCTAGAAAGACACCTTCCAAACTGGATCTTCAGGAATCATGCCCCTAGATCCTGGGGCAGTTAATGCCCTGCACAGGGGAACTCCCAGCTTAGAACTAAGTTGTCTTCATTAGTGAGTGAGTGCTTCTGTTAAGGGTGCATGAATTAACTGTCCCATGGATCAATTTATCATTCCCACTATTCATCAGACCAAAACTTCGTAGGCCACAATTATCCAACATGTATTGATTTCCAGGTCATCTAACTCCAAGAGGGCCAGGATTATCATTTCTGTATTTGTATTTTAGCATGGTACTGGCACATAGTAAGCTTTTGATAAATGCTTTTGCATTCCTGTATTCATTTAGTTATGATCCTTTTGCATCATGTCAAATCTATAAAATTCTGATAGTGAATTTTCCTTGTTCTGTCATTCTTCTCCCACCTTTAAGTATAAGTTCCTCCTTAAGCTCATTTTAATAGTTGTTCCATCTTTGCACAATGGCAGTATTTCTATAGAATACCCTTTGTGCCTCTAGCCATTAAAGAAAATAAATCAAAATCCTCTGGTGCAAATAATTCCCACCTCTGGCCAGCCCTCTCAAAGACCCTTCCTGGTACCCAAGTAAAATAGATGTAACATCCTAAGGTTAACTCCCCGAGAAGCAGAATCTTGTACTTTGTGGGCATCAGATAAAATTCTCAGCTTATTTTAATTTACACACAATATGATTTCAGTTGCAGAGGTTCTGTGAAATGCCAATGGGATTGTTATAACATATGGTTGCCATGACCTAGGAAAAACCTTTCACTCACAGTAAGTCAATTTAATTGTCCATTAGGGATTGTTGCAGGGAGAAAATATTAAATAAAGAATGAGAAAATTTTTATTTTTCACCATTATAATACAATGTAATTTATTTTTATATATAATTTATGCCAACATTTATATCACATTTTGTACATTAAATAGAATTACAGTTAGAATGCAGGCCTAGAATACTAGATCAAAATGACAAGATAAAAACCACAAAATAACGGTTAAGTGCTGTAAAACTATATTAAACAGATGTGTCTTGACTTGTGCTTAGATTTCAAAGGCTGGTAAGCTATGCATGTTGAATATCAATGAGAGACACAGTCATATCCCTCCGGACAACATACCACATATTTACATTTTGCAAGATTGAAACTTCTACCTCCAAATGCAGAAGCAATATTACAAGGAAGACTAGATAATTATTAAATTCTCAAAAAGTTAAAATGATCCATGTATCCTAAAGACATACTTGCCTTTTTTTTAGTCCATGGGAAGAGAACAGGGAAGACATCGAAGGAAGGGGTAGACTTCTTCAGTGTCACAATCTCTTTGTTAGCTAGCAGGGTTCCTCCCTACTAGATGGAGGGTTTTCATTGCTTTGCTAGGGCCTTTCCTCATTCTTCCAATCTTTCCTTGACTTCCCAGTTTCTTTCCTTTCTACATAGTAGAGGAAGGGCCAAGTCACATAAAAGTGTAAAGCTGGCTAAGGACAGTGCAGCCAGCTAGGTGCTATGGACGGAGTGCAGGACCTGGAATCAGATAGACCTGAATTCAAAGCCAGCCTCAGATAGTTACTAGCTGTATGATCTTGGAAGTCACTTAACCTTTGTTTCCCTCAGTTTTCTCAACTGCAAAATGGGGATAATAATAGTACCCACCTTTCAAGGTTGTTGTAAAGAGCAAATGAGATACTATTTTTAAAATGCTTAGCACAGTGCCTAGTACATGTTAGGCACCATATAAATGCTATTATTGTTATCAATTAATTAATCTTTTTCCAGAACTGTTATTAATATTATTATTATTTAGCTCAGAAACTATTATGAGGATGAGGATGTTGATGAAATAATGCCAGACCGGGGGTGGGGTAAACAAGACTGTCCTAGGTGCTGAAATTTAGAGTGGTGCCACTTCAACATTCTTTTTTTTTTTCCCCTGTTTTTAACTTCTTTAATCCCAGAGAACCCACTTCAACACTCTTGACTCATTCAAGGGTTGTGGGAGACAACTTTGAATCACTCCACCCTAATTCCTTGTGGGGTAGGAGGCTAGGATACATGAGGATCCTTGTGGGAATTAGCTCCTCTCTGGGAGTCACAGGTAGAATTCTGTGTGGAAGAGCTGTCTCTCCATCAACGTGACTATATTAAAACACTAAAATGATCCATAGCACAGTGAAGGTAAAGGGTTCTGGAAGTAGAATCCCAAGCTCTTCCTTCACTCCAGCTGAGTTTCTCCTTGGTTTGACACTACCTTGCTTCCTTTCTGTGGCTGGACTCCTGATTTCTCCCCGGATTCTCCCTTCCTTATTCTTCCTTGTCCCAGGCACCAGAATTCCTGGTTATATTTCTGCATATAGGGGGAAAATTGTATTCCTGAATACAAAAGAATTACCATGGTTTAATAATTTAGAGAAACTTCTAGACCAAAATCTTCTGATATCTTAAAATATTAGAATGAAAAACTTTCAATTTTCTATTGTCAATGAAAATATTTTGTCTTCATTAAAGTGTCCCTAGAGAAATACTAGATGTCCAACAAAAGATGGGTTATTTTCCTTCTTCAGAGCTTTATTCTGACCACAGTCTTGTAGAGAATCATAGATTTTGAGAGTTAGAATGGGCATTAAAGGTCAACTATGTCAATTTCTCACCTAATACAGAAATCTTTTATGTAATATCCTTGACAAATGCTCAAACAAAAAATGAGTGACCACTCTGTGTGCCATATTCCCCTGTTTGTAAAAATAAGCATTGGGCGAGATGATTTCCAAACTCTTTTCCATCTGTGGAGTCCTTGGACTACTCTTTTATAATAGAGAATTCACTGTCCTCTTGTCATATATTCCATTACATTATTGGACCATTATAGTTGTTCTTCATTACACTGAGCTGACATATGCCTCCCTAAAGCTTTCACCCACTGGTCTTAGGTTCTCCTATATAAAACTCTATAGAGCAAATTCATTCACTTTAAATTATTAAATTATTAAAATAACTATCATGCCTCTCTTCAATCTTTTGTTCTCTAAATTAGATATCCTTCATCCTTCAATCATTCTGGCTATGAGACAATTTCCAGGCCCCTCACCATCTAAGGTGCATTATCTCTAGCAGACATGGAATCACTGCTGGTTGTTCCCTGCTAGTTTTAAGCAGCTGATGATCAGTGTTTCTTTCCTGGTCCTGTGGTTGCTGTTGGTGCCTGCCAACAAAAAATCCTTTGGGTGTGTGGTAGTAGAACTTTTCTGCTTCCAGGTTCTGTCTTCAGCTTGAGTCCTTAGCTGGGTATAATGTCTTCCTCATGGTGGGAAGAGTGTGTCCAGCTATGCTCCATTAGTTTTAAAGCCCCACAGTTTCCCTCCCCCAAACTGGAAACCCTTAATATACTTAGTTACTAGACTAAAAAAGAAAAAATACTCCCTAAGGGGGAAAAATATCCTTCCTAGAAATTTTTCTTAAAGAATGACTCCACCCCACCCCACGCCCCAGTCTTAGCTTGAACAGACTTTCCTCCTTTCTGGAAGAAGACACTTTTTTCTGGGTGTCAAGATCTTTGGAACAAATAGTAGAGTTGTGTTTAATTAGTGCTTCAGGCTTAATTCTCTCTCTCTCTCTCTCTCTCTCTCTCTCTCTCTCTCTCTCTCTCTCTCTCTCTCTCTTTCTCTCTCTCTCCTTCCCTTCCTCCCCACCACATACAGCCCTTTTCTTGGCTGCTCATCCACCTTTGGTGTCCATCTGATTCGCCCCACTCTCACCTGTGGCTCCAAAAAGCTGTAGTATGCTCAATGGCCACACCCCAGTAAACTTACTCAGCACATTAGCTAAACCAGGTTGAGAGTAACAGACATACTCCAAGTCTATTGGTGAGTTAGGAGGATGTCTGCCCAAGTATGTGAAGACTTTCCCCAGTGTAATGGGCAGATGAGAACAATTTGTTCCAATGGTCATGAAGGCAGCTGAAGCACGCACTATGGAGTGCTTAAAGCTTGGTCACACATCTAAGATATGCCAAGGTCATCCACTGCACTCCAGGCCATCACCAGTTTTCTTGACTTTTATTCTGCCATTGGACTTGGATGACTCAGGAAGAGAGAAGATGAGGCTAACTATTTTGTGCAACTCTGATGCACTTAAATCCAATTCACACACAAGTCAATACCTTATCCATGATGTCATTGGTCCTCTTCAAAAATGAGGGACCCACAATAGCATCCTGAGTAACTCTTACAATAAAAACCCCTTAGTGCCCACATAAAAGACTTGCTCCTATGAGCAGGGGCACATATCCTTTCCGTATTCATACAGCACAATTTGCAGAACCAGTCGCACAGTCTGCGGGCCCCTACTTTGTTTCCAGTTTCTTTTCACAGCAAAATGTGCTGTTACTGGTATTTTTATCTAGCTATAACATCTTTTTTATCTACTTGGGATATATGTAAATCAAATATAAAAAATTTTAGTAAGTATATGTAACCCTGCCTAGACACCATTTGTATAAGACTCTCCTCATTGGTGGAGATAGGTTACTCAATCCATCATGCCTGTGTGAGAGGTGGAGTTGGTGATTTTCTGGTGGTTCATCCAAACTTCTCTCTCTGATGTATGTGTTCTAAGGACCTGCAAAACCTGGCAGGGCCTGATATTAACTTCAGTAAATCTTCTCTCTCCTTTTATTGCAAATATTTGGTATCTGCCTGCCTAGCCCCATCATTTTAATATCCTGATGCGTTAACCTGTAGTTAGTAGGCACTCAATAAATGTGCTCAATATTATTGATGAGGTTATTTAGAAAGGAGGAAGAAGCAAAAGAAGAAAAAAAATGAAATTAATCATAATAATCTCTAGACTTTTGCTTCTAAACTACTGCTCAACTTATAAGATCATAGATTCAGAGCTGGAAGAGACTTAAGAAGTCAACTAGTATATCCCACTGATTTTATGAACATCTGAAGCTCCAAGAACTTAAGTGACTTATCCAAGGTCACATAGATGGGATAAATGGCAGAGCCAGGGTTCAAACTCAGTTTCCCTGACTCTAAATTCAGCATTCCAAGCTTAGCAATCTTTCCAATGCATTTTCTATTTGCCTCCTTGCTATGTGATTGGGGGAGTGAGGGGGAAGCATTGAGTTCCAGAATTCAACCTTGGCAGTGTCTGGGAAGAAAGACCTGAACAACAACCTAATGCATACTTATATGTGTGTACATATACATATATATATAGAGAGAGAGAGAGGGGGGAAGGGGGAAGGAGAGAGAAAGAAAGAGAATGGGAAGTGGGGGAGAGAGACAGAGAGACAAAGAGAGACGGAGAGACAGAGAGAGACAGAGAGACAGAGAGAGACAAAGTTATGTTGTTCCCAGGTTCCCATTCTTCTTTATATTAACCAGGATAATTAGAATTTGCCCATTGTGTGAATCCAGAAACCACATTATAAAAGGAATTTCTCATCTCTTAGGTCTATCCCCTTAACTCTTTCACAGTTTTCTTGGGTCTGTGTCAGGCCAATTTGAATATTGACATAATACAGGATGAATGTTAATGATTTGGTGTAATGGTCAAATTTCCTCTCTAAGTCATAGACCAAATAGCCACTAATGTCTCAGAGGAAACAGTGAACATGAGTTTTATGAGTAGTACAATGAAGAATTAGCCATTTTGGCTTGGTTACAGTATAATCTATTTTCAGATGATTTCTCCCCTCTAACATCTTTTAAAGGAAACCTCTGGATTGAAATCAGAATTTAGATTAAATCAAACTCTCTGGACTCAGCTCACTTAATCTTAGTAAATTGAATGAGGCTTCTTCCTAAGAATCTCTTCTTTCAGTAACCGATAATAGCATTATGCTTTTATCCATCTTTACTGGAGATGAATTAAGTTACGCTTTTATTGATCATAGGAAAGAGGCCACTAGGAGGTTTATTTTATTTTTGATCTCAACCTGTGATTTAACTGAAATAGGAGACTCCTTTCAATGCTAGTCAGTTTTTCTACTAGAGAGATGGTGAGGGCACTAAGAGATTTGTTCATAGTAACACGGCTACTCAGTGTCAAAGAAAGACTTGACCCAAGTCTTTATGACTCTCAGGCTAGATATTTATGTACTACTTTATCACTGCCTCTTGGGGAAGTTCTTAAGCTGTATTAATGGTCCTGATTTTACTTTTTATATTGGGTAGAAGATAATATTGGTAGACGATACTATGAGTTATGAAAAACAAAAGAACACAAACATCTCTTCTATACCCATCACAGCTAGGTATCAGTTAAAAATGGGACAGGACAGCCCATGAATGGCAAGAAACTGGAAAAAAATGGGGGCAATTTGAGAAGGCAGTAGGCAATGCAGAGGACTCCAGGCAGATAGATAATTTTTTAGCATCGCAGGGTTTCACAGGGGAATAGTAGATTGGGAAGCCAATCAAGTGACTTTTCTTTCCCCACAGCAAGTGGACAGGAAACGTAAAGAATACTTCACATGTTCTGAAATGGAGAACTGAGATTCTCCTTTGCACATCTTCCAACTTCCTAGAAACAGGCTCACCAAACGCAAGTTCTCCCAAAACTGGTCCTTCATTGCCTAGTTCCTCATACATATGTGTGTGTGTGTATATATATTTATATGTATGTATATATGATTATGTATGTATTCTATTATGACACATTATATTTCATTATGTAAATACATCTCAAATCCCATCAAGTATATTCTTTACCAACAGACCAAATAAGAAATGTAAATCAAATATCAAAATTTTTAGTAAGTATATGTAACCCTGGCTCAAATACCATTTGTGTAAGACTCTCCTCATTGGTGGAGATTGGTTACTCAATCCATCATGCCTTTGTGAGAGGTGGAGTTGGTGAGAGCTTGAGAGAAGAGAGATATTGGCCTTTTGGCTTTTAGTTTGGAGAGAGAACATCTTGGGTTATAGATTCTTTTCAGGGAGAGGTTCTTAAAGGGAAAGAAAGAATGGAAAGAAGTCTTCTTTCCCAGAAATGTCTGGAACTACTGAAGACAGCTTCACTCTCAAAGGTGGGAGCCAGAAGCCCAAGATCTCTTCTCTCTCAAATTGGGAGCATTGAGTAATCAATCTCCACCAATGAGGAGGGTCTTACATAAATGGACTCTGAACCATGGGTTTCAGATAGAACAACAATAATAATATGAGAAAACTAAGTGGTAGAATCATTCTCCTTTCCCCCCTCCCCTCCAAAAAACAAAACAACCCTTCCAGGCATAGAGGACTATAATCTCCTGCAAATTGTCATGACAACAGGAGAGAGACTATTCTCCAGACAGCTTGCGCTCCTAGAGTTGCATCATGATTGGAATACAGGTGGCTGGGCCTGTCTCTAAGCAGCTCTCTGTGCCTGACTCCTGTTCCACATTGTCTACCCAGCTGCCCTCCACCTCTGCCTCTAAAGATGACATTTGCTGCTTCTGACCGTTCCTCTTCTACTAGAATTCTTTTTCCTTTGAAGCAGTGGTTCTCAACCTGTGGGTCACGACTCCTTTGGGGGTCAAATGACCCTTTCACAGGGGTCACCTAAAACAATCAGAAAACACATATTTCTGATGGTCTTAGGAACTGAGACATCACTCCTCTATGGTCTCCAGGCAGGCCCGCCCACATGCTGATACGCCCACATACAAATATTAAAGGATTGCAGCATTAGGAAGGTTGAGAACCACTGCTTTAAAGGGACGTTTTGTGAAACTGCTCCCTGCAGTCAGTCTTGGAACTTCATCAACACATTTGCAGTTAATTTGTTTGTGAGACCCAAGGGGACACAAAAGGGCCCCTGGCTAGCTGGTAAGACTTTGTTGAGGGGAGGTCTATCTCTCCCACACTCCCTAAAACAAAACATTCCTCATGCTTATGTTAGGGCAAGTAAATTCCTTTAACCTCTGTTCCCAGCAGTTAGACCCAGGACCATGAAAACTTTCTTGAAGCTTTCTATAAGCCTTAAGGAGATACTCAGTGGTGTCAGCAGGGATGGGGTAGGATGCTGTTAGGGTAGCATTCCTGTTTCTATGACAACACGCCTGTCCAATTTACACTTACTGGAGTCCTATCTGAATGTGGATTAAGTATAGGGAAAGTTTAGGGTTATCCTAATAATCAGAGGTATCCAAGAGTGGAATTGGTTTCCTCAGGAGATAATGGGTTCCTCCTCATTGAAGGCCTTTCTTTATAGGATCCAGAATTCTCCTGGCTGGGAAACTCTATACCTTTCCTCCCAAAACAAGTTAGATACCCTTGGTATCTTTGGCCAAAGAACTCCAGATTGATTATAGGTAGTAGTTTAAATCAATTGAATTACTTACATTGGTGCAGTATGATGGATCCCTGCCAAGAGTTTGATAGTCATCAGTCTGGGTTAGTGACCAGACTACAGGTTGGATCCTGCAAAAAAAAAAAAACACAGAAAACAAAAACACAAAATCCCTGTGGTAATTATAGAAATCAGACAAAGGGAGAAGGAGCTATAGGATGCTTCACTGTGGATTGGTGGATATTTTGGGTTTTTCTGCTTAGTTAATGTTTTGGCTAATAGTTTATACGTAGTATTGAACCTGGTTCCCAGACATCCAGGCACTTACCCAGCACTGTTGGGTAAATGCCCAGGCAGTCAAGGTTGGGTACTGGTCACAATATCTAAGTCATAAGTTGGTGTCTTGATTGTGATTTTTTAAACAGGTCTCCACATTGGAGCTTCCACCTTTCAGAGTTTAAGTTAAAGGCTTTTATTTCTTACTGTATATTATGGTGTTTTCCCCAATAGAAACCCCCAAACCTTCAGGCTAGAGCTGGATGATCACCTGTCAGTGTGATGAATTAAGGCTTATTTGGAAGGAAGGAGACAAGAATTTATTAAGCACTTGCTTAGTGCTCTATAAATATTATCTCATTTGATTCTATAACAACCCTGCTAGGTGGGTGCTATTATCATTCCCATTTTACAGTTGAGGAAATGGAGGTGATTAGAGGTTGGCTAGTAAGTGTCTGAGGATGTATTTGAACTCAGCTCTTCTTGACTCCAGGCCTATTCACTGATCCACTTACCTGTCACTATGACACTATGTGTTAGACTAGATAGGCACTAAGCTTTCCTCCAGCTCTGAAATTCTATGGTTTTGTGACTCAGTTCCTGCCCTTTATGGGAAAGCAAAAACACACACCCACATCAATATACACACATACGAATGTATATGTATATATACAAGGTATATGTATATACTTTGTATGCATGTACATATATACTGATATTTCATAAGTTATGTGTGTATCTACACACACACACACACACACACACAAACACACACAAAGTGTTTTAGGAGAGTGGGAGAAATACTAAGAAGTTGGGAAAGATGGAGTATCAGGATCAGCCTCCTGTAGGAGGTGGTAATTAAGTTGAATATTGAAGAGAGCTAGGAATTCCAAGAGGCAGAAATGGGTAAGGAGAAGATTCCAGGCAAGGGGGGAGGGTAGGGACAGGGAGCAAAAAATTTTGGCAACTAGGAACACAATAGTGTTCCCCCACCTTTTGCAGTGTGCAAACAGACCCTTATTCTGGACCTGAGGAAAAGGTACGATAATTCCATAAAAGGAAGCAAATTGAGAATCCTTCTCTTAGCTCTATCTCTTACCACCCTTAGCTCTGACAGTTTATTTAGTACACGATCCTCCCATACTCATTGGTAGTGTAACAATAGACCATCATCACATAATTCAGTTTTAAGATTTCTACTTCAGTGAAAAACACAGTGGTAGCTGTATTAGGAAAATTTACTGTTGAATCTTTTGAACATTGATTATCTAATTCTGGATAAGATGATCTTCCAAGGTCTCTTCCAATGCTAATTTCCTAGGATTCAGAGTCTGTGATTTGGCACTAACCTTGTCCCCAACTCCCTCATGAAATATTAGTTGATTGGACCTCGTTGACATTTAGGCTAGAAAGATGGCAGTAACAGTATCATATGACTCAACACAGAAAAAAAAATCCTAGTGCTGGAGGAGGAAAAGAAAAAATTTCCTCTAGATCAGACACATACTTAAGTGACATGTAAGTCTGTGAATGCTGGCACATACATTAGAACACCCACTTCAGCTGCTGACAGCTTAGTACAAATTACCTCCAAGAAGGACACTGAGGTATGCTTGGCTTGACTTCCAAAATTGCTCCACATTTCAGCAGAAAATTTTATATTGTTTTGGAAACACAATGAGATTCTGTCAACCAGCTAAGCCCTTGACATCCTATCAAGTATTGGATGCCATGTCAACAATCAGCCATGGGAGGCATCCTCCAGGAAAAGTTTCATTCATTACTCAGACATATCTAGTAGATTAATAACATTTGGTTCCATTTTGGGGGTCAGACACTTTCTTTTGGAGTGTTGTGTGTAAAGAGGAAAATAAGAAAAGGATAGGATAAGGAGACTAAAGAGAGGATGTGAAGAATGATTATAAAGATATAATAAAAAAAGAAGCTGTCAGATGTCACCAGTAGCCACTTAGGGGCACCAAGTGCCATTTGTTGCTTTCTGTGATACTAGCCCCCCTACTACATTTAGGAGGAGGGTCTTAGACCATTACCTTAAACCACTTTTTCTTTACTTTCTTCCAGCAAAATTTTAAAGCAACTATTGTCCAAGGTAAGAAGGATATTTTATAGCTGGCCATATTTATAGCTGGCCACAGAAACTTGTGCAAGCTTTCTTAAACTGCTCGTCTATTAAAACCTGCAAAGATCAACAGTTCTTGTTGTGCATTTATTTGAGAGACAGAGTACTGTGAGCTAGCAGTCATATAGTGCTTTAATGTTTGCAAAACCCTTTACATTCATTATCTTGTTTCATCCTCACAGCAGTTCTGAAGAGGTTTTCCTATTTGACATATAGGGAAACAGAGACTGAGAGAATAACTTGTCTAAGTCTCAAAGGTAGTCTCTCTCTAGGGCAGTATTTGAACACAATTCTTCCTGATTCTAGTCCAACACCCTGTCCCCTTGTAACCGAACAAGGTGGGATTTTTGTTGTTTTTTTCTTCTTGTTGTTGCTCAGTTTTCTAGGCTCAGGCTAAATTGCAAACATCTGAATGATGAATCTCCTTTGAACCCTGATAATTCACAGCTGTGCTGAGTCAAGTAAGTTTCATGCTTTCTGGCTCTGAGCCAATCAGGGGCTGAATCTTTGTTATATATTCTGGGAGGTTGGCATTTTGCTTTGGGGGTTTTGCCCAGGAGAAGGATCTTTTGAGTTCCTGGTCAAGACTCTGAGTAGGGTATGTTTAGAGCCCCCTGGCTGCTTAGATTTCTGTGCTCCCTTGATCCAGGGATGTATGTAAAGTGTATAGCAATATTGCTATGTTCAGACAGCTGGAGCCCTGTCTGTTGGTCTTTGTGCTGATTTCTTTGCATGTATTTTCTATACTTACTTCTTTCTCTGTAATTAAAGTAGAATTGTTAACTCTTTTAAAGCTGTGTTTCCTTTTAAAGCAGATAAAAAGAACCTGTGGTAGCAGGCCATCCTGGGTTGCTAGGGTGCTTGTTATTATACCCTTGCCTCTACTAATATATATTTAGTATTGAGTTCATTCAGTGGTCCTGCTCATTTGTACAGTTTTGATAAAACGTTGGAGTCACATACAAAGTCTGTACAATTGAAAGGGAGAACTGTTTTTCATCTGGGATTCCATTTTTTTCTTGCTTCATAAGTAGAAGATTTGTATTTGTAGTTTATCCAGTGCCTAACACTGTACTTTGTGCTGAGTTGTTACTGTTTAGTCATTTCATACTCTTTTGTGACCCCATTTGGGGTTTTCTTAGCAAAGATGGTTTGCCCTTTCCTGCTCCAGCTCATTTTACAGATAACAGAAACGGAGGCAAATAAGGTTAAGTGACTTGCCCAGAATCACACAGCTAGTAAGTGTAAGTATATTTAGTAAGGCTAAATTTGAACTCAGGTCTTCCTGACTCCAGGTTGGGCACTCTATCCACTGCTCCATCTAGGTGCCTTTGTACAGAGTAGGGGCTTAATAAATGTCTTTTGAATGACTGAATAGATGGATGGACGAATGAATGAAATAAAAAGTTCCACTTAATTTCAGAAAAATAAAACAAGTGAAGTTGTTATACAGAATTCTTTTATAGAGAGCTCAACATTCAGGTGCCTCACTAGTCATATGCTTACTGAGTGGTTTTAATGGAACATAGTGAAATTGATTTATGTTTCAGAACCCAACCTAGATTTATGGGGGCACCAAATGAAGGATCTGGGGAAGGAAAGATTCTAAGGATAACATTGTGTGAGGGTGCTGAGTCTTCATGGAATTACTGTGTTTGACAGATCTTTTAGGAACATGCATTCAAAGAATAAACTGTTTGTGAGTAAAGAATAATAATGAATAGGAGTTTTGTCTGAAGCTTGTAAAGGTTTTTGTTTTTTTTGTTATTGTTTTTGTGTTGGCCTCTTTCTGTCCCTTGGAAGGGATGACATCTGAAGCTTGCTCTGCAACAATGCAGGCTTCAAAGAAGCAGGCTGAATGTTTAATGTTCACTCTGTGCTCATTAGCAACAACTGTAACCTCTCGTGTTTTCTTCTCTCATATGGATCTTCAGGATGCAATTAAAATCCCAGGGACTTTTGTGGTTTCTTCTGGGGAGATAAACAGTATCTGACCCCAAGTGAGCCAGGCATGAAAGTGATCTCGATTTCATCTTATAGCAACAGGGATTTCGGATGGTTGCTAAGGAGACTGTTGGTATCTGTATGTCTTAGATACCACATTGCCCAAAATGAACTAAGATGGTCAGTCTCCTGTTTCCTTCCCAAGAGAGACCTCAAAAAACTCATTAATGCAGCCAACATTTTAAGATTCCTCTGGTTTCTGCAATGTTTTCAGGGCTCCTGGCCTTGGAAGTGCAGCTTATGAGCATGTTGCAATCTAAGAGGAACATACTTCTAAAAGTGAAAATGCAGCTTCTTTATAAAAACAGTAGTATGGAATGATCAGGCTCTAATAGCCCAATTCTCTAAGAGTTCTGCCCTGGCATTGAAACCTCTTTGGGTTTTTTTGTCTGTGGGGTAGGAGAGGATTTCTCCCCCTATTTCATGAATGGGCCCAGGATTATTATATAACTTTATATTTGACTTTGTGAGCTACCAAAGGCCTAAAGTCAATAAATCCTGGGGGAATACTGATGAGTGATCTATCTAGTGAGTATATGCATCAGGCAAAATATGTATTCCTTTTAAATCCTCAACACAGCTATAACTTTAGGCTGGGGTAACTGTGGCTTAGCCTCAGAGCACTGAATTTAGAAGGTGCCAGATTTATAAAGCACTGAATATATTTGCAGTCTAGTAACCTAGAAATAATTCAGCACCAGTAATCAAGAATAATTAGTTAAAATTGTAAACTACCTAGGGTGAGTTCCTTCCCAATCCCACTTTCCCTCTTTCCTTGCCTCAATGTTCAAAAATTTCTATTTACAGGTTTGTTCTCCATCCTGAACCTTTCACTGGTATCAGGCTTCCACACTATTATGTAGACATGCTGTGATTCTTCGTAGAATCATAGACTCCCAGACCCTAAAGAGATCTAAGAGAGTTTCTCATTCATTCCTCTTTTTACAATATCCCTGACAAGCAATTACCTTCTCTCTGCCTGAACACCCATCTTCATGCCTTCAACCATGTTATTTCCTCCCCGTGGAATAGTTTTATCTGCCCTCTATCATTATCCAAATATTTATCCACATTTCAAGGTCCCCTTCAAATAGCACGTCTTTCATGAAGCCTTCCCTAGCTACTCTGACCCACATATACCTTTCACTTGGAACACTTATGTAACTGAGAGTAGGTATCACCCAGCTTAGTGCTTAACTACAACCTGTCTGGTGTTGTTCTCTGATTATTTTATGTGTTATTTCGTCCCTCCTCCTAACCTAAGACACTGCAAGTTTCTTAAATCAAGTCTTATGTTTATTTGTATTCCTTCATCCCTACTGTAGTCTACATTAAATATTTTATCTAGTTCTAGTTCTGTCAATTCTAGTTTGTAGTCCCAATGCTCACTGAAATATTAGATCTAAAATAATGAGACTAGAATGATCATTTATATGAAGATTATTTTAAAAGTATCTACTTGCCAGGTATGGTGGCACATGCCTGTGATTCCTGCTGGTAGGGATATTGAGGCAGGAGGATCTCTCGAGATTGGGAATTCTGAGCTGCAGTAGGCAAGGTACTAAGTCTGACAACAATATGGTGATACCTTAAGAACAAGGGGCCACCAAGCTGCCAGCAAAGGGTTGAGCTGGCCCAGGTGAGTTCCATGGAAGAATGAATAGACAAGGGAGATGTACATCAATAAAGAGGCCTGATTACACATAGGAAAAGTTTGATACATGTCCCTGTGGCCAAGCCAACCCTTGCCCTTCATGTATTAGGGTTCACGTGGGTGGCAGTATTTTCTGATGTTTATCTCATACATCTTAGCTACTTCGTTTCAGTGAGAAAAACTGGGTCTAGGTACTCAATTATTATCATGCTCATAAAAGCCTAGGCAAACAATAACATGAAATCAATAAAAACATTGAATTTGAAAAGAAAAGTCAATAAATGGAATCAGAGCTCCCTTGGTGAGTTCCTAGGGTTAAAAATGATCAGTTTCCCCTTCTCCATTTCAAGTCCTACATTTAGAAGAAAACAACTGTCTAAATGAGTGCATATGTGTTAACCCAGAGTCTGAGCTAGAAAGTGAAAAGAAAAGCCCACATACCAGACACATATCCAAAAGAGATTAATTAGAGAATATTCTTTATAGATTATCAGTGCCTAGCACATAATAGGCGCTTAATAAATAGTCATAGAGAATAACGAGTTGAGGGGGAAGTACTTTGATCCTCTAAATCTGCATCCAGATTAGGGAGATTTGAGGATATGGTAACTTCTCTAAGATGGCTTATCAAAGTATTATAGCACTGGAGCTGGAAAAGGTCATAGTGGCCATCTAGTCCCACTCCTTTATTTTACAGGTGATGAAATTAAGGCCCAGGGATGTCAAGTGCTTGGCCCATGGTCACACAAATAGTCATTATCAGAGGTGGGATTTGAACTCAAGAATTTTGATTCCTGAGCCAAGTAGCAGTCATCCCACTGTATTCTATATACTCCTTTCATTTTTAATCAGCCAGCGAGCATTTATTAATCACTTACTATGTGCGAGGCAGTGTGATAGGTGCAGAGGATAAAAGAAACAATGTCTGTTCACAAGTTAGTTTACATTCTTACAGGGAGACTACAAGAATGTATACAAGAATAAATATAAAGAGAATAAAGACAAATGTGTATATAATCATTAAATACAAGATAGTTTGGGAGGCTAGCAATTGAAGAGATTAGGGAAGCCTTCATGTAAGAGACTGTGCTTTTGTTGTATCTTGGAGGAAGAGAGGGATTTGATGAGTTAGAGGGGAGGAGGGAGGATGACCAATCAAGAGAAGAGGCATAGATATGGGAAAAGGAATGCTGTGTGTGAGAACAGAGAGAAAGTATAGAATATAGTGTGCAGGAGAGAGTGATGTCTATTGAGTCAGGAAAGATGGTTTAGGGTCAGGCTGTAAAGGGCTTTAAAGAGGTAAACAGAGGGCTCTAGAAACAATAGGAAGGCACTAGAATTGTTTGAGTCAAGGAATCAGATGGTCAGAACTGCTTTTAAGGAAAATCACTTAGCAGTGTGGACAAAGGACTATCGCAGGGAGAGACATAAGGCAAAAAAAAATAATTAGGAAGCTGTTGAAATAATTTGAGATAGAATGAGTGAGAGGGTTGTAGCAGTGTTAGAAGAGAGAAGGGGTTGAATGTGAGAGATGTTGTAAAGGTAGAAATAGCAACATTTGGGGAATGTGGTAACATTGTGTATGTGGGGTGAGGGAGAATGAGGAGTCCTCTATAATGTCAAGGTTATGGAGCCTGGAAGATTGGGAGGATGGCAGAGTATTTGACAGCAATAGGGAAGTTTTGAAGAGGGCCTGGCTGCCTTTTTGGGGAAAGATAATGAGTTCTGGTTGTTACACTTTGAGTTTGAGACATCTCCTGGACCTTGAGTTTGAAATGCCCAGTAGGTAATTAATGATGCAAGACTGAAGCTCAGGGGAAAGAGCAGGGCTGGTTATTTAGATCTGTGAGTCATCTGCATAGAGATGACAATTAAACCCATGGGAACTGATGAAGTCATTGGGAGTACAGAGAGAAGAATAAGGGGCCTAGGACAGAACCTTGGAGAGCACCTATAGCTAGGAGGTATGAAATGGATGTCAACCATCAAGAAACTGAAAAGAAGCTTGTCACACCACAAGTGTTTGTCATTACTATAGTGGGATATATTCAGAACTCACTTTATGTAGAGATCTTCCCTAGGTCTGTCAAAACCCAGTACTCTTTGGGTGGCTAGCTCACTTCAATCTATTCTCACACTAGTGGGCCTAGTTTCCTAGAGATACACCACTACAATAGTTACATTCCAACTCTCTTAGAGTCCTAGGGATGAGGGGGTAACCCTGATGAGTGGAAATGCATCACCACACCCTGCAACTCTGGTAACTGAGCCCTCATTTCATATATTTTCTAGCTATCCAACCAGTCACACACAAGGTAATGCACCCACACAGTATGATATTTACATAAGCAGCCACTTACAATAATGACACTTTTAAGCTTTTAAACATACTCATTTACTTAACAAAAAGGCAAAGACATAATAATACCATAGATACTCATATTAAATCCAATGCATAAAATAAAATACATCAACATTTTCACAAAAATGTGAATAATACTCTTCCACAAATACATTCAACTTCTGTGTTGATGAATGGGCACATACCCATAGGAACCTGACAGAGAAGCACATGAAATTGGAAAGCCCATGGAACCTCACAACTCTGGACTCCAGGCTTTGATGTTACTGGTCCATTCAGGACCATCTGCACCATATGAACATTCTTCTCAACTCTGGTTGACTATTGAGCCTCACCATTTTTCTGCTGGGGAAATCCTCTTCTTTTCTCTATAAGATAAGATTTACAGGTTTTCAATTTACCATCATCCTTAAGAGGGTATTTAGAAAGTGTTGTCTCTATGTAAATAGCAGTTCACTTTAAATCAGAAATGTCAAGCTCACCAAATTCGCTATTTTGGGGCTATATCTGAATTTCCTGTTGTCTAATCAGAATGGAGCTCATAGCAACGAAGCCCAGATTGACTCTTTAAGCCAGGGAATCAAATTTAGCCTTGATTACTAGGCTATAACATCAAAGGGAGAGAGGGGATGGTGGTGTAGATAAAGCAGGGAAGGAGGTTCAAAAGCAAGAAGTGGCAGCAGAGAACAACAGTCTTAGAAGAAGCTTCACCTCTCTTGAATTCTAGATTGCTCTGAAGGGCTATCTATCACTGAAATTCTTGTTCAATGAAGTCAATACTCTTTCTCACTGATCAGGAATCATTCAGCTAAATCCTTGGGTCAGCTGACATCTAACTGCCTCTGCTCCAACAGAGCAGTTTTTCAGCTTCCATTTCTACATTGTTAATTCTTCTCAGTTTCTTTTGTCAGATTCTCATAGGGGGTTCCTATACTCAGTTCCTCTGCTTTTCGCTGGCTTAAATGAGAGCCTCCTGACTCCCAGTGGCTCACATAAAAAATCACAACTCCCCAAATTTCCTTCATCAAATCCCTGATATAAAATTATGTATTAATCTCTAAATATTTGTATAATCTCTCAATTTTTTTGAGTTTTATTTTCTTTGGTGATAAAATGTGAAGAAGTCAAAAAGCTGAGATACCATAATGCTCTGCAACAAGGAAGATTTTGACATTGACATCTCTTTAGGGTCCTTGAAACTGTTTCTTGAATATGGAACTCATATTTCTCCAGTTTTCAATAAATAAAGAGTTTCCTCTGCCTCTTTATCATATCAAATTGTTCCCACATGACAGAGGCGTGGTTTTACATTGTTCACAAAGGAATTCAAAAGTCTTGTATTTACAGCTTTGTGCCTAAAACTACTAGAATACCAACTGAATGCCACATTTATTCATATACATATTAGCAGTTTTTGTTAAAAAGCAAAGTACTTTTCCTTTTTCTTTTTTAGGTATCAAAATTTTTATTGATAGTAGTAACAAAATCTTATATCATTTAGCAATTAATATAATACTGTACTTTATTAAGAAAAATTCATTTTTCTGCTCTCTTATCACTAAATTTCATATGAAAAAGACCTTGTGGAGATAGTTTACTTACAAATGACTAGGCTGATAGGTAAGAGGAGAACCAAGAGAAAGGAGTGAGATGAAACCTCAGAGATGAGAGAATACTGAGCAGGAAAGAGTGATTGTCACTGTCAAACGCAACAGAATTTTGAACTGAGAAGATGCCATCATATTTGGCAATTAAGAAATCATTGGTTGACAAAGCATTGGAAACTGAAATGGTGCCCATTAATTGGGAAATGGATGAACAAGTTATTGTGTGTGTGTGTGTATGTGTGTGTGTGTGTATGCTATTGTGCTATCAGAAATGATGAAGGGGATAGTTTTAGAAAAACCTGGAAACACTTGTATGAATTGATGCAAAATGAAGTGAGAATAATTTATACAATAACAACAATATTGTAAATATAAACAACTTTGAAAAACTTAGGAACTCTAACCAAGACACCAACCACAACTCCAGAGGACCAATGATGAATAACATGGCACACACCTCCTGAGAGTAAAGCGATAGATTGAGAGTGCACATTGGATTTTTTTTAACATGGCTAGTCTGGGAATTTGTTTTGTTTGACAATATGTATTTATAACAGGTTTTGTTTTTCTTTCTTTATCAATAGGTGGGAGAAGGGAGATAGAAGGGAGAAAATTCAGAACTGAAAATAATATTGAATGAAAAAGATAAGAGATCACTGGTAACATTGGAGAGAGCAGTTTCAGTTACAGAATTTGATGAGATTAGAAGCCAGATTGTGAAGGGTTGAGGAATGAGTGACAGAAGAGAAAGAAGAGACAATGTGTGTCTTTTTCAAGGAATTTGAGAAAGGTTGGGAAAAAAATTTAAATGACTTGTTGAGGGAATGGTTGGGTCTAGTAAAGGCTTCTTAAAGATGGGGGAACACTGAAACATGTTTGAATACAGTAGAGAAGGAATTAGCTAATAGAGAGAGGTTGAAGATTAGAGAGGGGTGGGATGATTGGAGGGATGTTTCAATCTGCTGAAGAAGGTGAGAGGAGATGGATCAGATCAAGGACATATTTAGAAGGGTTAGATTTAGAAAGGAGATGCATCATCTCATTCTTGGAGACTGGGGGAAAAGTCTGGAGAGGAAGGGGGTGGAGATATTGTTTCATCTCTGAGATGTGTTAGAGATGCTCCTTCCTTTTGGAGAATTTCAGATGATGATAAGTGGTATTATGTATTACCTCTGTTTCTAGATCTTTGACATCTTCTGAGTGCAATAATTGGTTGAGAATCATGAGAACATGGGACCTAGGGCTTCCCAATTTACTCATGTTTGGCTAACAAGGGAGATGTAGAGTAGAAGATCTTGAACATATTACAGATGTGATAATACTGTGTCAAGATGGACACATCTCTGAAGTTAGGAGAGGAGGGAGAGTCATAGATTGCTTTTAGGAGTAAAAGCAGAAAGCAATAAGAAATTCAAACTACATAGGGATACAGGATCATAGCTGAGTAACATGGATATGAGTCTTCCTAGGGAATTCTGATTCTGAACTTGCTTAGGTAGTAATAGGAGAATGGCCTTGGGTTGTTTCCTCAGAGAAGATCAGAGATGCTTATATAATCTTTTCCCTTGGGAGGATACATCTGAACATTTACTCAGCTTCTGTAGGGGAGAGGGGAATAGACTTCCAGTTCCCTGAAAGAGAATAAAGCCCTAATTATGTGTTATATATTATAGAGGTCTATATGTATGTGTGTATTTTCTAGTAAGCAATGAAATTCACTTATATTCACCAGAGTGAGTAAAGATAATATTTGCAGTTACAGAAGTCTAAGAAACAAACATATCTTCAAATACATGATGTGAAAAAAGTAATAGAAACAAGCCAGATACTAGGAAATAAATAAAGCTAGTCTCAGTTTAACCCCAGATAACAAAAAAGAAACCCCAAAATATTAGAAATATTGTCAGCATTGACAATATTTCTCTTCTTCACTAGTGTAGTCTGAGAAGGAATCTCCCAGCTCCCAGCCCCCAGGGCCTCCCTTATGAATTGGAGGGAAATCTACCCAATATCTTGTCAGCCTTAAGCAACTACCATGCCCCTAGCTCTTGATATTCATTTCCCACCCGTTTACTCTCTTGGACTTCATCATCTCCAGAAATTCATCATCCTTCAAGTTACCAACTCTGAAACTCAGATTTCCTTAATACTTCCCACTGCTAGGGCCTCTCACTCCTGATTAGAGAGGGGAGAGGGTGGCCACCAGAGAGTTCCTCCCAGATCTTCCATTTAAGGATGGTACCCAGGACAACTATCTCGTCATTCCCACCTGAGCGACAGGATTTCAGCACCCTTCTCTTTTCAGCTACTTTTTCTGTTTTCTGTTAGATTGTGAGCTCCTTGAGGGCAGGGACTGTCTTTTGCCTTTTTTTTTGTATCTCCAGTGCCTAGAACAGTGTCTGGCAAGTAGCAGGACCTTAATAAATGTTTGACTGAGGATGCAGGAGGTGGTGGCAGTGTCTGTGTTATAAGTTATAAGCTCTTTAAGGAACCCATCAAAGAAACTAGACAATGCCTAAGTGGAATTCTTTGACCACCCTCATGAATGGGAGGAAAAGACTTCTAGCTATCCAGAGCTGGGAGCTACCCCTTTGTCACATGTGTTTTCCAAGGTGGACCCCACTTTCCTCTAGATTAGAATCTGGAGGTACTTGTGGGAGATGTGGTCACAGACTTTTGGGGGAATATTTTATACCGACTGTTCTTATTGTAACCACTTTAGTCAGTACCCTTTGCTGATTAAACAATTCTCAACTGATAATTTTGGAGGGAGCACAGTAATGGGTGTATGAGCTATTGACATTACAGAATCACACCAGACCCCTATAATGGTACCCCTAAGATCCTGAGAGAGAGATAGAGCCAAAATCTAGGAATCCAAGACTCATCTGTGAGAATAGTATTTGGGATAAGGATGAACTAAATATTATATGGCTAAAGGGGGCAACCAGGTGGCATAGTGGATAGAGCACCAGCCTTAGAGTCAGGAAGACCTGAGTTCAAATCTGACCTCAGATACTTACTAGCTTTGTGACCCTGGGCAAGTTACTTAACCCCAATTGCCCTAAAAAAAGTATAATGTGGCTACAGAGGAGAGAAAAAGCTTAGAAAAACTAAGCAATCCATTAAAAAAAAAAAAAGCTCTGACATTAATTGAAGTATTCCACAGCCATAGTTACCCATTTCTGCAAAGAAGGGGCTAGGTACCTTTGCATATCTTTTCTTTGAGGCCAAGCTCGGTCATCCTAATTTCACAGCATTAAGTTTTGATTGTTATGTTATCCATATATAGTATTGCACTGAAATGAAATATTAAAAGTAGATTTTTTTTTTGCTAGTGGCGGGAGACGTGGCTTTTGCAAACTAAGAAGCTATTTGCTTAGAAGTCTGGTTCTGTCACTAAAACAGTTTGTGACTCAAGAGGACCGAATTCTGATCCTAGTTCTGCAGCTGCTGCCTCATCCTAGGACTTTTGTTCACGTCTCTTCCTTTATACATGCCTCAGTCTTTTCCTTTGTCACATGTAAATAATGATGTTGACTTATCTTCCAAGGTTCTTATAATAAAGAATTCATCACTACTCAACCGTAAAATGCTAACTCCAAATGCTTTGACATTAATGACTAAATCTGAAGAAAATAAGAGGAAGGTTCTAGGCCAGAAAAGATCAGCTAATGAATACTCTACTTTCATGAAAAAGAAAAAGATGGCAGGCTGAAGACATGTCAGTTTCAATTTTTTTTTTCTCAGGGAAAACTTTCCCTATGAATTTTCTTTTTCCTGGCAGTTCACAGTTAAGAAGCACATTATGAAATAATGTCTTCACAACAACACTGTGAGGGAGGCAGCAAAAATATTATTGTTTATACTCTACTTAATTATAGCTTAAATTATTTGCCTAAAATTATGTAACTAGTAAAGCTAGAACTTAAGCTCAGGTCTTCAAATTATCACTTCCATATTCCTTCCACTAGAGCATTGCTAGAAATGGGAAAATTTGGAGGAGAAAAGGAGTTGGAACAGAGGGTGATAGAATTGTCAAATTTTAGGTGCTATGGGAGATGTCCATTAGTCAGTTGGAGATGTGGGACTGGAATTCAGGAGTGAGATTAAGTCTCATAAATGGTTCAGGGATTCATCTATGTAGAGATGATAATCAAGCCTATACTAGCTTGATGAAGTCAAGAAGATGGAGAGTATAAAAAAAAGAAAAGAAGGTGCTTTGAGGGACATCTGTGTTTAGATGCAGATGCTCTGCAGTCTATGTGGAGGGTTGCTAAAGGGCTAAATAAGATACTTGACACCACATCATGGAGACTGAGAACACTTAGATTGGGAGCAGAAAAACCAGAGGACAGCTATTTATTTATTTTTATTTAAATTAAATTTTATGTTTATTTTTAGTTTATATCATGCATTTCCAGAAAGATTTTGAGTTACAAATTTTCTCCCCTTCTTTCCCCTACCCCCCACACCAAAACAGCGATCTCACTGTATACCCCCTCCCCCAATCTGTTCTCTTCTATATCCTTCCCCACCCCCCTCCCACTTTCCAGTAGGGCGAGATGGATCTCCCTACCCCAGTGCCTGTATGTTTTATTTCCCAGTTGCATGTAAAATAATAATAATAATATATATTTTTTAAACATTTGATTTTAAAACTTTGAATTCCAGATTCTTTCCCCTCTTCCCTCATCACCCACCCCTACTGGGAAGACAAGCAATTCAATATAGGTTGTACATGTATAGTTATACAAAACATTTCCATAGTGGATATAGTGTGAAAGGCTGACTATATTTCCCTCCACCATACCCCGTGCCCAACTTGTTCTATTTTCTACTTTGACACTGTCCCTTTACAAAAGTGTGTGCTTCTAACTACCCTACCCCAACCTGCCCTCTCCTCTGTCATCCCCCCAATCCCCTTCCCCCCTACTCTTCTGTAGGGCAAGATACCCAATTTAGTGTGTATGTCATTCCCTCCCTAAGCCAAATTCAACGAGAGTAAGGTTGACCCATTCCCTTTTGCCTTCCTGTTCTTCCCCTCCATTGTAACAGTTATCCCTTGCCTCTTCTATATGAGATAATTTACCCCATTCTGTCTCTCGCCATCTAGAGGAGAGCCTTTTAGGAGGAAGAGATGGTCAACAAGTTGGCCAGAGGGCTGGAGGATAAGGATTCAACAAAGGCCATAGGATCTGGCAAATACTGAAATGTTGGTAGGGTGGTGGAGTTGGAAGCCACTTTACAAAGAGTTGAAAAGGGAAGAGGTGGTAAGGTAACAATTATAGTGACTCTAGGAGTCTGGCAATGAAAGGAAAGAGATAGAAAGGATGACAGTCATAAAAGGAGTAATGAAAAGGACATAATGGCAAATTATGGCTTTTGCTGTATCAGACTGATGTTACATTCTCTTGTGGGGGATAGAAACGAAAGAGATTATCCCTAGGCTTTGTGTCTCTCTAAGTAGGGAAGGTTTCAGAGGTTACCCCCACCTTTACTTTTTACTACACTTCTGGCCAGCTCAAATTTGTGTGGTACTTCCTCCCTGTACTTTCAGATAGTGTGTGTGTGTGTGTGTGTGTGTGTGTGTGTGTGTGTGAGCTCATACAAAAATGTGCATGTATTTGTGCATAGAGAAATTGGAAGAATAACTTAATAGTGTCTTCCATATAAATAATGTTTTATGGTTTACAAAGTCCTTTATACATATTGTTTTATTTGATCCTTAAGATAACCCTGTGAGGTAGATATTAAAGCTTTCATTATCCCAATGAGGAAAACTAGTCCTTGACTAAGAGATCATCTAAAAGGCCATTTTTTGATGACACGGAGACAGAGGTAGGACGGTTAGGTGGTGCCATGGGTGGAATGGTAAGCTTGGAGTCAGGAAAACTCATCTTTATGAGTTCAAATCTGGCCTCTAATACTTAATAGCTGTGTGACCCTGGGAAAGTCACTTAACCCTGTTTGCCTCTGTTCCTCATCTGTAAAATGAGCTGGAGAAGGAAATGGCAAAGCACTCCAGCATGTGTGCCAAGAAAACCCCAAACAGGATCACAAAAAGTAAGACATGACTGAAATGACAGAACAGCAAAAACAAAGCAGAGAGATGTCTATTTAGCCTCAATCAGGAACTAAATAAAGGTAAAAAAAAAAAGGCTAGGACTGGTCAGTCAGGGATGTGAATTTCTCTAGAGCTCCAGTATTCCAGAAGCTAAGGTTGAATGGGAAGCCTGGTAGAGGAACAAAGGTTTTTAAACTAAGGAGGTCAACATAGGATCAGGAGACAGTCTATATGAAGGGCCATCAAAAAGTGACTATTCTAGACTTAGAAAAAATCTTAGATATCATTGAGTCCAATATTGTTATTTTGCAAATAAGAGAAGTGAGGTCCCTAGAGTTTAAGTAATTTACCTAATGTTAGACAGTTGATAAGTATATGAGTCAGGATTCGAACCCACATATTCCTGACTCCCAGACACCCACTATAGCACACTAGCTCCAATTAATCTGAATCAACTTGTCTTTCCAGAACTTTGGACTCTAATACCATTATAGTATATTCTTGCTCCCTCCCTTCCTGATGTGTCCAGATAGACATGGGCCAGATAGATCACAGGGTCACAGATTTAGAGCCAGAAGGTACCTTAGAATTCATCAAGTCCAACCCTCTCATTTTGCAGATGAATAAACCTAGATCTAGAGAGATTAAGCAGGTGGTCTAGAGAGATTAGCTGGGATCACATAACTAGCAAGTATCTGAAGCAGAATCTGATCCCAGGGCTCCTTAATTTCAAGTCCAGTCCCATTTCCACTATGCTATCTTTTTACAACAAGCTCTGTCCTCCCTTGGTCATACTGGTGGCATCATCTAGAATCTCTTTCCTTGCAATGCCTTCCTGGACTTGAGCTTTGATGGAAGGCCTCCACCTACTCTAAGACAAGCTTATTGTGTGCTGACTTCTATATTCTCTTCTCAGGCTCATTCCCTCACCCTGCCACCATACATACATCATATCATTTCACTCTCATAATAATCCTATGGTTCTTCAATTCTTAGTAGCAGCAATAGAATAATCCTTCAAGTACTACTATACCCATTTGATAGGCTCAGAAATATTAAATGAATTTTTTTTTTTTGCTTTTTGGAGGGGGAAGACAGGGCAATTGGGGTTAAGTGACTTGCCCAGGGTCACACGGCTAGTAAGTGTTAAGTGTCTGAGGCCACATTTGAACTCAGGTCCTCCTGACTTCAGGACTGGTGCTCTATTCACTGTACCACCTAGCCACCCCTGGGCTCAGAAATATTGAGTGATTCCTTTATGATCATACAGCTAGTAAGTGTCAGCAATGGGGTTTGAACCTATCTATTGCTCATTCTAAGTCCAGAAGTCTATTGACTATGCTATGATACCTTTTAGAAACAAACCCCTCCTGAGGATGGAGGGGGAAGGATTGGGAAACAAGCTGTTATAAGCCAAAGGCCCAGATTCATTAAGAACCTGGTGCTCTCTAGGGTGAGGAAATCTCAGCGGTGAAGTCAAAGAGATGAATTGGTTAAAGGACTGAGGATTTTAAGCTGGGGAATTTGTCGCAGGATCTGCAAACAATGAGTGTCAGTAAACTGGCTATTTGTCTGAATCAACTTGCCTGCTTGGACAGGTAGTGTGAAATGACCTAGGGGCTCTGGTAGTTGTAAGTTCCACATGAACCAACTGCAATGTGGTCACTAAGAGCTAATATAATCTTAGGCTGCATTAAAGAATTTCCAGACCATGGAAGTCCTTCTGTCCTTTACAAACAGCCAGAACATACCTAGTTTAAAGTACTATGTCCAATTCTGGTTCTATATTTCAGAAGAGACAATGAAAAGTGACAAAATAAAGATTATTACGCTTGTATTACCCATGCACAAGATTCTTGTGAGCAAAATGTTTTGTAAAATCTTTAGGTCTATACAACTGAGTTATGTTATTACCTCTTTCCAGTTCTGGCATTATAGAATTTGGCAAACATGTTTGTGATCATCCTATTTATTTCCTTCATTCCAATTTGAAAAAAGTTAATTTATTTTGTTTTTGTCGTCATTCAGAAACTCTCCCTTTGCCTTGAATATTGACATTTTCTTGTCTAGACAATCTAAAGCTCCATTAAGAGGCAGCAAGGTGTATTGAATAGGGCACTAGGCTGGGAAGCAAGAAACCCTGCATTAAAATTCTACCTCAGATAATTAGTAGCTGTATGACCCTATGCAGGGCTGACCTATAACTCAGTTTCCTCATCTGTAAAATGAAAGAGATGGAATTGATGACATCTGAAGTCCCTTCCAGTTCTAAATATATAATCCACTGACATCTTGATTGGAATTGAATTTCTTAAGGTCACTATAACCTAGTTGAAGGTGAATGCTCCATAATTTTGCCGAAAGATAAGGTAATATTTTCTGTTTCACTTCCAGAATGGCCCTTCTTGTGTCAGGCCATTTTAATAGCTCCCAAGATACGGGGATTTTGTTTATTCAACGAAATGCGTTCCTTGTTGTATTCAGGGAACAATTTGTCATGATTCTTAGATGCCTTTCTGTGGAAATAACTGAAAACTTGGAGCTCATCATGTTGTAAGAATGCCGTTCTCTCTTTTGGTTACTCACATGGAAGTTAAAATGGATTTAGATTAAGTGATCGAAATAGGCCATCCAAATCAATCCTTCAAATATGATTTTTATTCACTAGTGTCCTAAATTCGTGCTAGTATCAAAACAGGGAGGTGATTACATTCACAATACTTCTTTACATGATGCCATGAAACCACTGCTATGAAACTACTGGCATTAAATTACTTTTCTTTTCATGTCCCCCTTGTATCAAAACATTAATCACTGATGGAGGTTGTACAATCTCCTTCTAGAAGAACAGATAAGCCAGAGGGAAAACTGTGAAACAGGTGATAGTCTTTACTCCCCCTTCACCTATCCTATGTACTCCAGGATGAATGTCTGCTTTTTCTGATTGATATTCTAATGTTTCACCTCCTGGGTGCTTTAGCTGCTTTTCTCAGGAAACTCTCCAGCTTCATTATGCTTTCCTTGAGGCACAGCAAAAAGACCTGAACAGGGTTTGGGTTTTGTACAAAAAAATAGATCATGTTTTCCATTTTGTCTTTCCTCATCATACCTACCATTTTACTAGCATGGTGCCTAGAACATGGAGGATATATTGTAGGAACAACATCTACCCAATGCAGATTAGTCTAGTTTTTTCATAAGGTAATGAAACTGTAGCTTAATTGGTTGATCTGCTGACACAGTTTTGCAGTCAACTAAGTAGAGAAGTACCGAGGAAGATTAGCTTGTTGCTCTGACTTGGTACATGCTTCTGATGTTGTTCCAGTATGGCAAATGAGAAGTCAGGGAAGATATTCCCATAGAAATCAATGCTGTAACCTTGATGAATATCCTTTCTATTCTGTGGTTGTTAGTTTGCCTTTTGGCAAATGTTGGCTAGATGGCACTCAAGTTTCTCATTTTGTTCCAACTCTGGACCTGAACCACAGGATTTGATTGATTCAGGGTTGGTCTACAAGGTGTTGAATAAATGTGTTTTGTTTTGTTTTTTACTGATTGGTTGGTTACCAGACTCCATGATTGCCACAGCAACTATCCATTACTTCATGCTGCCCCTCTAACTTTTGAGCCTTCCTTAAAAACATAATAAAAGGGTTTATTGCTTTTAGCATTCACTGGCTGATCTAGTTCTACACTTAGAGGTGTCAGATACGTACCTGGTGGTCTGCATGTGGCCCAAAACACTCCCCACTATGGTTGAACCAGATTAAAATATAATTAGGGAAGAAAGGGAGGAAGATGGCTGGAGTAGGTCAGAAAATTCTAAACTCTCAAGATTTCCCCCCACAAAAGAGATAAAATAGCACCTTAGGGAGAACAAAGTACAAGTAAAAATAAATAAAAAGTAGGGGCACAACAGGAGTCTTCCTGTGACAATTTGAGAAGATCAGAAGAAAAATCCCAAGATGAAGTTTGGTCCCTGTGAAGAGTAAACACCTCCAGGCTAGGGTCCTCTTTAACAACAAGTGGCAAGCCCTGGGGTTAGTTAATTTGGGAGAATTCCTCAACCCCAGCCACAGGAACTTTTTTCTTGGGGATAGTGAGCAGAGTTGGGCTTCTGAGCCAGGAAGATCAAGGGAACTTCTGGTGACAAGGACAGTGGGGCAAGAAGGAACCAGCACACACCTGCCTGGTGAATGCAGAAGCAGTGGGCAGAAAGACCCTGGCTGTAGGCTCTTACAGGAGGTTGGAGGTTTGACTTTGGTTCCAGGCTAGAGGGGAAAACTGAAGATGTAGGCCAAGAGGTACCATCCCCCATACCCTAATGCTAGAGGTGATTACAAAAATTAAACTCTTGTCACAAAAATGCACAGGCAAAGGAGAAAGAAACCAACCACAGAAAGCTATTATGGGAATAGAGAAGACTGGGGTTCATCTTCAGAGGAGAATATTGAAGGAAAGAAACCTCCTTCTACTCCAAAGAGTGTCAGTGGTGTCACTTTTGACACAAAAGTGTCAAATGGTCACCTGCCCCCTCCCAAATTCATAGAAAATCTTTTAAAAGACTTTAAAAATCAAATGAAAGAGATGAAGGAAAAACTAAAAAAAATTATAAGAATAATCCAAGAAAAATAATACAATTATGAAAAGAAAGAGAAAAGGAGATCCACAATCTTAAGGAAGAGAATGACACCTTGAAAATTAGAACTGGGCGAAGTGAAGCCAGTGAAATTATAAGAAATCAAGAAATAATTAAACAAAATATGAGTAATGAAAAAATAGAAGAGAAAGTGAAACATCTTATAAGAAAAACAACAGATCTGGAGAAAAATATAAAAATAATTGGACTAACTGAAAGCAATGATCAAAAAAAGAATCTTGATACAATAATACAAGCAATAATTAAGGAAAATTGTCCTGAAGCATTAGAACAAGGGGGGAATGTAGAAATAGAAAAAAAATGCTTCAATCACCACTTAGAAGAGATCCTATGAGGAAAACTCACAGAAATATTATATTCAAATTCTAAAACCTGCAACTCAAGGATAAAATATTAAAAGCCACAAAAATAAAGCAATTTAAATATGATGTTGTCACAGTTAGAATCACACAACACCTACCAGTGAACACATTAAAGGACTGCAAGTCTTAGAACATAATATATTGAAGAATAAAAGAATTGGGGCTCTGGCCAAAAATACCATACCCAGCAAAGTTAAGCATAATCCTGAATGGAAAAAAAAATGGATATTTGATCAACTGTTAAACTTTCAAGACGTTGTCAAAACAAACAAACAAACAAACTTGAACTTAATACAAGATTTGACATACAAGAGCCATGAGAAACAGAAAGAACACACTGAAGACTGATTACAAGGGATTCAATAAGGACAGACCATTTATTTCTTACATATGTAAAATGCAAAATGTATTTCTAAGATTCTTATTAATAATTGGGTAGCTCATAAGAAAGATTGGGATAAACCTGAGTGTGATATGAATTTTAAAAGTAAAACCATTTAGGAACAGCTAAAAAGAGTGATTATTTTATACGAATGAGGAGCAAGAGGAAGAATTGATACAGAGGAATTAGATAGGGAAGGAGGGTTGGTAGTTCTGGTAACCTGCTTTCATCAATATATGTATTTAGAAGAGTATAAAAGTCTTTTAAATTCAGAAGAAATAAAATGGTAAGGGGATAGGGAGGGGGAGAAGATAAGAGAGGGATCTTTAGAGAGGAGGATGAGGGAATAGGTAAAAGGGGGCTTATAAAAAGGTGTTTAGATTGGGAGGATAAGGGAGGGATCCTTGGAGGGAAGTAGGCAAGTAGGAGGGTAAGATAGGGGGTAGAAGTAGAGTAGAGGACGCAGGAGGGATAGGAAACGAGATATGCACAAACATAAAAATGAAGATCAGGAGTAGAATGTGTTTGGGAAAGTATATGTATGTATATATGTATATGTGTATGTATATATCTATAGCTATAGAGAAATATATCTGCACTTAATTGTAGCCTTGGTGGGGGAATGGGGAGGGGAAAAAATAAAGTAAAAAAGTGCACAGCAGAGAACAAAAGAAAACTTACAAGGAAACAAAGAAAAAATGGACAGCTCTCAAAACAGCACAGACTTTCTTGAAATGAAAGTTTGTTGTTACATATTTAGAATCCTCTCATGCTCTGCTGCGCACATGGCATGCTTTTCTCTTCCTTTCTTACTTTGTGTTTAAGTTCCAATATTTAAGTTTATTTTTGTGTTTGTTTTTGTTAATTTTTTTGGTTTTTGTTTTGTTTTCTCTATTTTGTTTCATTTTTTGTTTTTGTTTCTTTTCTCTATTCTGTATTTGCATCCTGGTGTTTGAGTCTAATAAAAAAATATTAAATGTTTAACAAAATAAATTAAAATATAATAAAACATAGGCAATGTTACAGTTTTAAACCAGGTCAATGTGTGGCCCACAAAGATTCTTATGGACATTTTACTGGCCCCCATTTCTATTTGAGGTGACACCACTGACCTACAATGTCCTTTTAGTTCTAACAATTGATTCTGACCACAACTAGACTGGTACCAAGAACCTTTCTCAGTCCCCCTTAATGCTAGTGCTTTATTGCCCTTGATCTCTTCCATTATATCCTATATGCATGTTGTTTATAGGAGCAGCTAGGTAGTAGAGTGCCAGGTCTGAAGTCCTGAAGACATGAGTTCAAATCTAGCCTCAAACACTTACTTGTCGCGTGATCCTGGACAAGTCACTTAACCCTATTTACTTCAGGTTCCTCATCTGTAAAATGAGCTGAAGAACGAAATGGCAAACCTCTTCAGCATCTTTGTCAAGAAAACCCCCAAAAGGGATTTTCAGACACAACTGGAAAAAACAACAACCTTGTTGGTACATGTTTTTTGCATGTTGTCTCCTCTGTAAGACTGTGAGCTCCTTGAGGGTGGAAACTGTCTTTGGCCTTTCTTTGCATCCCTAAAGGTTAGTGCAGTGATTGGCATATACTAGGTACTTAATGAATTCTTAGTGACTGATTGTGTTGCAACTTACAGTCTTATGGAGTTGCCAGGGTCACTAAAAAGCTCGGTGACCTTCTGAGCCAGTACGTATCTCAGATGTGGGACAGGAACCTACCTCTCTCTGATTCCCATGCTAGCTCCCATATGTATGTCTCTGAACATCTCCATAATGTCTCTGAACATATTGATTAGGATACCAAAACCAAAGGAGGTCTAGGATACTGACCCATTTTCTACCTCAACTTGATTCCCCAAACCTTGCATCTTTCATAGCAGCTGCATTTAGTCAGATGTGCTTGTAAGGCCTGCCAGCCCTCCCCTGACTCTGCCACTCCAGGGGGACTATGTAGCAGTGAGATCTACATGTTGACCGGGTAATCTCCTTTTACCCTATGTTTTTATTGCTTCATGAAAGCAGTCTCTGTAACTGAAAACCTTGCATAAAATGTGGGAAATTAATATTTATGAGGTACAACTGAAATTTGATTTCAAGCTTATGCATGAACAGCTGTTTTGAAAACATGTCCACCTCAGAGTAAACCAGAAGATTGCCCACATGCAAATAAATATCCCGAAGCTTTATTCTGCACAGTATCTCTGGAGAAGTAACTGGAACGAAATGAGTTAGATGCTCGTTTGAGTGATTTACTGTGTTTTGGAGAGGCAGCTGAATAGAAGAAGGGTTTGACTCTCAAAGGGAATAAACAATGTGTAGTGAATAGCAAAGATGCCAAACTTCATCCCAAGATAAATGTGTTCGTAACTTGCTTTTATCATTGCATTGCAATTAATGCTTAAAGCAAATTATGAAGATGTGCAAATAACTCTCTCCCTTATTGGACTGGGGAATCTGCTGCTACTAGTTCTGTTTTCCCTACTGCTGTTATTCAGAGTGGCAGCAAGGATCTCAATGCTGCCTTCTTCTCCCTGGCAGGGAAACTGATCCTAGCCTGGGCTACTACTTCGTCTTCCCTGGAGAAATCTAGTAGGGTACAGGGCTACTGAACTCTACCCACTCCAGAGGTAAGAGCTATAGCTCCTACTTTGCTCCTTTAGCACAAGGAATAAGACTCAGGAAAAGAAGGCAAAGGATCTGGGAGAGCCAGATTCCTTTTTCTTCATTTTCAGGATGGAATTACATCAGGGATGGCTGGGCAAGAAGAGCTACTAATGAGGTACCGTTCCCCTTTGCCTTTGTCCCTTGTCTGACGACTCTGATCTGTCCAGAGCCTAGCCTGGGCAGCCAATTGGAATAACTACATGGCTGTTTATACCACTTAGATAAGTTGGGCATTATCAACTAAAAGTCTTCCAGTGGGATGGAGGACCAACAGACCTTACCATCAGCCCTGGCCACTGTGTCATAATGTCCTACAGCCCCTACTGCCTGAAGGGCCGCTATTTTCTGCAGACTTTGGGTCACTGTCGTCTCACCTGCAAATACATCCTAAGGAACCCTGTACCTTTCCATTCTCCCCCACTCCTCCCCACTACTGAAGTCTTAGAGTTTCTTAGCCTTTTCATCCTTCCTACTGCAGAATTGAGGTTCCCATCCAGGTCTGTGACTCCCTATACATTTTTCTTGCCACTACATTAAGCTGATTAAATAGTCTTCTTATATAACAAATAAAACTTAAAAATGAAACAATTACTATTGTTAGCATAGTAAAAACACCAGCTACTACAGAGAAACATTGAGTATATGATTTCTCATAGACCTTTCTTGATGCTTTTTGACATTCTCCCTTGGACTCTACTTATTAATACAAGTGACTAATTCTCCCTGTAAAACTAGAGAAAGAGAAAATTAGAAGCCATTTGAGAGCAGGGGCCATGTCTTATTTACTCTGTAAATCCCAGATTCTAGCACAAGGCCTTTTCATATTGTAAGTACTTAATAACATGCTCATTAAATTGAACTAAATAAATCCTTTTAACAGTCTATTGCTGCCATGAGTATTCATGTATTATTCATTTTCTTTTGGGGTTCTGGCTCTAGCTATGGCTTGTTACATAACCCTCTAGCCTAGAATCACAAAGCTGTTGATTCCTTCTTTGCTGTCAACTTTCTGTCAACACATAAACTGCTTTGCATCATGTGGAATATAAAACAGAAGGATAAATTATGACATCAGATAATATCTATAGTCTAACCACCATAAAAGGATTAAAAATTTAAATCTGGGAGGGGCTTTGGATACCTTCTGGCCCAATCATTTCATTTTGCAGATGAGGAGACTGAAGCTTCCAAGGAGGATAGTAGCCCAAGGTCAAACAAAGAGTAGTAGCAAAGCTGGGCTTCAAACCTGTTTTTGGATTCCACATCTAACTCACTTTTTACTAGACCAGACTGTTATTAATCCATCAAAATTTAATGGACTGTGATATTGGAAGGTAGATATTGTAGATATTGGAAGGTAGATATTGTAGATATTGGAAGGTAGAAAGAGGGTTAGCATCAATGATGCCAATAACAAGAGAGCTGTCGAAGCTTTTTAAAAAATGAACAAAAGAGAGCAGAAGGAAGCACAAATAACCAGGACAGTTTTGAAAGTGACTCGTGGAATTATGTACTTAAAAAAAAGCCAACAACTATGTAATATGAAATGGAGACTCCTGGTTTCATACGCAATCCTCTTTTTGTATCATGCTGTTTATGAAAATTCTCTTATTTGTGTATTTAAATTCAGAATGAAAAAACAAAATAAAAAAGAAACCACATGTTGGCTAACTGAAAAGAAAGGTAGTATATAGTGAATATAACACCTTAATATATTATTATTGTAATATTCTCTCCTCCCTCTCATCCTCCCAAAGTTATTCAAGATTTGAATCTAGGTCCTCTGACTCCAGTGGGTCTTTTTTTGTCTCCCTTAATGGTTGATGTTCTCAAACACCTCAACCAGTATTCAATGAATTAATTTCAGATGAACTGATTGTTTGCTAATTCCTCCTAGGAGACATACTAAGCTTTTTCCATGCATGCATTATTTGTGATGTCCTCCAACTCTTCTGTGGGTGAAGGTGCAGCATTTTGCCTTCTGTTCCACAGGTGGTGAGGGGGAGGATTCTGTGAATAAATTGTCTTTTATATTGGCCCTGGGCAATGATTGCTTAACAACTTCTTTGATTTATTCAAAGGCTGTTTGCTAATAAATGCAAATTTGAGAGTAAGAACAAAACAATCTTTCTTGTCAATCACTATTATTATTATCATTTAACACTGTTGGCTCCTTAGGGCTTGATTCTTTATATTAGCTAATTTTTATAATACCCCGATAGATAGATAAGCCTGTGTCTAACAGAGGCAAGTATATTCCATGATGTTTTTTCCTCTCACCTTCTTTTCATTATCTACTTGGACTATAATGAATCTTAGTAGGGAGTAAACAACGTTTTATTTGAGTGGCTTCATCAACAATGTTCCTTTTCAACTGGAGTTTACCAAACTGAGGGTCATGCTCACTGTGGTCGTGGGAATCAGACCCACTCAGGGGGCTCATGAAGCAATGGCTAAAATTATTGGATATTTTCAAATGTCATTTCTACACAAACATCTACTTTTTAAAGTGAAACCAAAGTTCAAATCAGTCAACAAAAAGCGAGATTAACACAGTGACTTTGTTCCAGCTGATAGGTAATGAAGCATAGCTATTGTTTAGGTATTTTAAAGAGTTAGTCAATCAGTAAGCATTTATTAAACACCTACTTTGTGCCAAGCACTGTGCTAAGCACTGGGCATATTGAGAAAGGAAAACAAACAAACAAACAAACAAAAAAACAACAGTAAAAAACCAGTCCAAGGAGCTCACAGGCTAATGGAAGAGATAACACAACAACATGGAAACAACTATGTATGTATATGTATGTTTATATGTGTGTATCTATATCTATATCATCTATCTATTGTTGACCTGAAAGTTTGATTAAAGGAGAAGAACAGGCTAGGTGATATACATTTATATCTTTATTCCCTTAAAGCTAGCAGATATGTGCTGCATAGAGCCAGAACCCAAGTTCTGACTGCCTGATACAAGAATGACAAAGTTTTTATATATGTTTTAGGACAATCTCAAGATGTCTGTGTCCCTCAGATTTATGGTCTCCATATGTTTATAAGACAATTGACAAAGTAGTGTCAGCTGGATCCCAGGATACCTGAGCTTTTCCCCCATATACAATATGTCCCTGAGATAAGAGAAACCCCACTATTCTGATTGCAAGCATCCTGTCATAAACAAGAAGAATACCCATTGTTGATCTGATCTGATCTTTCAAGTTACTAACACAGGAAGGAGCATTTTTAGAGCAAAGCAGTCTGATTGATTAATCCAGGATTTGGCTTTCATTGAGGTCCAAAAATGATATTAAATTATTATCACTCTCTGTCTATCCGTCTGTGGATTTGTCTGTCTGTATGGAGAGGGAAGGCACTATGATTAAAGAGGACTCAGAGATCTGAAGGAATCCAGAGAAACTAGGAGGGGGAGGAGAGAGAGAGAGTTTCAGGAATAGGGGGTAACCAGTGAAAATGCTTGGTCAGGAGATAGAGTGTCTTGTACGAAGAATAGCAAGAAGGTCAATATCATTGGATCATAGAGGGGAGTAAGGTGCAAGAAGACTGAAAAGATAGGAAGGGGCCATTAAAGCAAAACAGAGGATTTTATATTGAATCTTGGAGGTGATAGGGAGCCACTAGAGTTTATCAGATGAGGGTTAATGTCAGTATCACCATTAAAAGACATAGGCTCATGATACAGGTGTGTTGTGTCATTAAACTACTTACTACATTTTAAACTGGACTGTGTCAATTCAAAATTAAGCAATCTTTGTATGGAAGTTAATATTTCTTATATTTATCAATCTAATTCATTTTGGTAAGTAATATAATAAAAAGATTTCTAAAAAAATTCAACTTTTTGAAAAACACAATAATTCAAGAATGATTAATCACTTGACCTTTTCAACAATTTAGTGTTTTAAATTTTACATTGCCTACTTTTAAAAAATTAAATAATGTCTCATGGTGATGGATAAATACATAGCTGGTTTGAACAGAAAAATCACTAGAGCAGCTGAAGCTAATACAAAGATAATAGAGACCATTTAAGGAGCAGAAATGTGGAAACACAAAGTAAAAAACTCAGATCCAGAATACATAATCCACTATAAAAAGATCACCTTTTGCTTTATACAAAAAGTTTTGCTGCAAAAAGTATAAAATATATTAAATTAAAATGTCATCTTAAAATATACATGCAGAATAATTGGCAAGATGAGCATTTTCTCCAGGAAAATTAGAGGCTCTTAATAAGCAAAACCAAATTTCTTAAAAAATGATGTCCATGATACTGAAAGGATTGCTTGCATTGTATAAGGTTGTTTATAGAATTGCTAAGTACAAAAAGCTTTATCCAATAGGAGAAGTGTTGTTGTGACATAAAACTATCGACATGGTTCAAATGATGCTTGGTGATTCATGTGCAAAGCCTTTCAGATGGTTACATTTGCAGTTATATGATGAGGAGAACTGCCCACATGTCTGAAGACCTTTGAGATCAATTAATTAAGAAACTAAAACCTTTATACTTTGCATTGTAGGTGGATGAATAATAATAGCAGCAACAGATGTAGGAAATATGGCTCAGTAGATTACATATACGTGCTATGCTATTGAATTTGGCATGAGGAACAGTTTTTTACCTTGCAAAACAATGGAGGGCAATGCCACATCAAGAGAAAAATTTCATAATAACTGAAATTTTTAATGAAAATGTTATATGACATGAAAAAATTGTATTGGGCTCTGCAACATGAGAATTGATATCAAGATGAAAAAAGTTCATAATTTGATAGGTTTGACCAGCCTTGCAAGTGAAATACAGGAAATAAGGGTTGATTAATTACTTAATGACGGTTTGTGGAAGTAATTCTCATTATAGTTGAAAAAGCTAAGTATTTTGAAATATGAATGGAGAAGTTCCATTTGCCTTGGACAAACATGTCATATATGGGCTTACTCAATCTGAAAAGAATGGGTAATAGACTTGTCTTATGATATAATACCAAAATAAGCATTTGAATTAGAAAGTCCTGCTATCTTTTAACTCTGGGTAAATAAGGAGTTCTTTGGTCGTCAAACAAAGTGATAAACATTTTGCAACTACTCGTCATGTATCATTTATGTGAAATGGGCTTTTCTGCTATACCTGTTATATCAAAATATCAATATTGGTCAGTAAGGGAAAAAGAATTATGATTAGAAATATCACCAGTGCCACTATTTTTAAAGAAACTTTGCTCTGGAGAACCAGATGACTCATCATAATAATTATATTATATTTATTTTTGTGCATTAAAAATATGAAATTTTAAAATAATTTTATCAACAGTATTTGCATGTGATG
>CM053580.1:74289946-74308967 GCA_028627135.1 Pseudochirops cupreus
ACAAACACTTCCATCCATAGATTCTATTTGCCAGTGGGTTGGGCCTTAATTTAGGGAGTAGAGAGCAGTTGAATGTACTGCTTAAAGCTTCTTGGGTATATGGAATTTCAGATTTAAGGGTGAAGAGTACATGAAGTTTCAGAACTAAGTCATGGAACATATTGGGAGACGAAGAGTTAAGGATATAAAGTATCCTATCTGTTTGGTAGTCAGATCCTGGATTTTTAAAAATTGTACGTGCTTTTGACTATTTAGATGATGAAGATGATAGCATCAGATATATTTGCAATAGTGTTCTTTATTGATATATGTTGTTGTTTGTCCTTCATTCTTAAAGAGGATCATGACATCAGGATTGACTTGAAAGTGAATTGGGTTTAAAGGAGGGAGAGCTATGCAAAGTCATCAGCCATACTTTATCCTCCAGCGCCATCTGGGTCTGGTAACAAGATATAGATCAGAATGACTAAAGATGGCCCTTCATGCAGTGGAAGACTGTGACCTTTTTAAGCTAAGGTTTTTCTTATGTCTCAGTTTGACTGAGGCAATGGCCATTCAGTAATTAAGGTTAGGTAAGAAATGAGTCAAAGAATGGTCTCTTCTACCTAGTAAAAAAAAAAATCAATCTGGGAGGGTAAGACCCTCAGTGTTTCTGGTCAAAACAGAAACAATTGCTATTTATACTCAGGCCAAGCCATCAGAGACCAATGATAACCAAGTGAGGCTTGGGCTAGGACCTATTGTTGATTAATCAGTGAGAGCCAAACCCCAAGATATCTTGTACAGGATATGGATAGGCAGTTTTCAAAGGAAGAAATCCAAATTATCAATGACCATGTAAAAAAAAATATTAACTTGATCAGAGAAATTGATGTTAAAGTAACTCTGAAGTTCCATTTCACAACTATCAGATTGGAAAAGCTGACCAAAATGTCAAAGAACAAATATTGGAGGCACTGCAAGAAAATAGGCATATTAATGGACTATTGGTGAAACTGTGAACTGGTTCAGCCATTCTGGAAAACAATTTTGAACTATGTCCAAAAAGTCATTAAATTGCATATTCTTCAATCAAAGGATATCACTACTTAGTTTATATAGCAAAGAAAAAAAGAGGAAAAGAACCCATATGTACAAAAAAAATACTTACAGTGTCTCTTTTTTTGTAGTGGCAAATCACTGGAAACTATGCAGCCCATCAGTGAAGAATTGTACAAATTACAGCATATAAATGTAATGGAATATTGTTGCGACAAAGAAACTTGAAAAAACTATGCAACTCTGATCAATGTAAAGATCGATTATAATTAAAGGAGAACAATAATGAAGCATGCTAATTCCCTTACTTTCCACAAAAATTCCAACAATGGCCATATCCAAAAATATGTCTCATTCTGTACCTTGCATCCATCACCTCAAGGTGTGGGATGAGATATATATCTTTGGGTATGACCACTGTTGGAATTTGTTTTACATGATTATGTATATTTGTTATAAAGGTTTTTTTGTTTTCCCTTTTTTTTAGTGAGGGGGAAATGGGAAAGAGAAAATAAATGTTTATTAATTAAAAAAATTAAACTAATAAAAGACATGAAAGAAATATATGATCAGAAAAGGAGATGAGTGGATTTTATAACAAGAGTAAGGGATGATTGATAGACTGCCTAAGTGTTACACTGATACCCAAGAATTGTTAAAAGACCTAGAGGACTAATTAATCCTTCCGACATTCTATCCAATATGCTCGTCACTATGGTAAAATGTCTATGGAAGATCAATGCAAAAATGTGGGGACATTACATAGGAAAAGGAGGGGTAGATAATGTATACCAGGGTAGAAATGTTTAATCCTCAGTGAGATTATTGGTACACTGAAGTACAAAAGTAACTATAAAATGAGGAGAATTAATATTTGTACAGCCTACCTTACAGAATTGCTGTTTATTAATATGTACAAAAATTTGTTGTAAACTCTTAGCTGCTATATGCACAGAGTATTATTATTACAGAATTTTCAAGCTACAAATTATCTTAGACATCACTTTGTTCAACTGTCTTCACTTTACAGACAAGTAAAATGAAATTAGGAGAGGTTAAGTAACTTGTACCATGTCAGATAATTGGCTAACCTAGCAGGTAATAGGGCTAGGACTTGTACATAAATGATTCTTTGTAAAATGAATGCAACAATTAATTCACACTACTTGCTTGATCAAAAAACTCTAGGGGCTCCCTATTACCCATATGATCAAACACAAATTCATAGGGTTTGGCATTTAAAGCCTTTACAAAAGTACTCATATACACCAAAATATTTATAGTAGTACTTCTAATGATAGCAAAGAACTGGAAACAAAGTAGATACCCCTTGATTGGATAATGACTAAACAAATTGTGGCACATGAATATAATGGAATATTACTGTGCTATAAGAAATAATGAATGTGATAAATACAGAGAAGCATGAAAAGAAATATATGGACAGATTCAGAGTGAAGTAAATAGAACCAAGAAAATAATATACGTGACTACACTAATGTAATTGGAAAGAACAACCATCACATACACAAAAAAGTAAATATAACAAGATTTTAAAGATCAAGCAGAACTCGAGTGAAGAGAGGTAAGAATTTACCCCCCAACCTACCCCTTTGTGGAGGTGGGAGGTGCATAGGTGTTATACATTGCCCTTGTTTTTGGACTTTTGGGGCAGCTAGGTGGCATAGTAGATAAAGCACTGGGTTTGGAATCAGGAAGACACATCTTCATGAGTTCAAATATGACCTCAGACACTTACTAGCTGTGTAATCCTGGACAAGTCACTTAACCCTACTTGCCTCAGTTTCCTCATCTGTAAAATGATTTGGAGAAGAAAATGGCAAACCACTCCAGTATCTTTGCCAAGAAAACCCCAGATGGGGTCATGGAGAGTTAGACATGACAGAAATGACTCAATAACAAAACTGAGTTTTTTCCCCCCTTTTTTTTTGTCTATATATGGGATGGCTCTCTGGAAGGGGGAAGGTGAAGGATGTTGAGGATAGCTATGATGATGTAAAAAACAGAAAATAGCAATAAAAACTCATTTTTAAAAAACCTTCATAATCTGGGTCCAATCTATTCCTCCATCAATATAATATACTACTCTCTCCTTCATGCACATTATGGATCAGTCAAATTCACCCATAAATCTTTATATACAATATTCCATCTCTTAACTCTGTACCTGTGCACAGGCTATCCCTAATATCTAAAATGTATTCTCTTCTACCCTCTGGCTCTCAGCATTCTTAGTGTCCATCAAAGTTCAGGTCAGGTTCAACCACAAGGCCTTTCCTGACCCTGATCTTCCCAGTTGCTAGTACCCTGGTCCAAGAAATTAACTTATATTTATTTCATATAAATTTATATAACTATAAATATTTGCTGCTGGGCCCAGAGGGGATGATGAACTCATCCTCTCCTCCACTAAGGGACCTTCTTAACTGTGGATCCATACACAGGAACTGGGTTTAGGTCTAGAGTAATTTGGCCACTAGAATGGGATTAATAACAATTAATAATAATAGCAGGGACTTATATAGTGCTTTACAAATATTCTCATCTGATTCTCACAACAAACCTACGAGGTACGTGCTATTGTTATACCCATTTTATAGCTGAAGAACTGAGGTAGGCAGAGGTTAAGTGACTTACTCAGAGTCACACAACTAGTAAGTATCTGAGGGTGTATTTGAACTTGTCTTCCTGACTCCAGGTCTAGCCCTCTGTGCACTGTGGTGCCCTCTAGCATTCTAGGTCTGTGCACGTGTGTTCAGAACTGAGAAAGGACCCTCTGTGGAGAGGGAAAAGTGAACCCTCTAGCCAAATTTCCTAGCTACTCTAACTGAAACCCAATTTTCTTTCCTCTCTTTTTTAGATTAGTTCTATTCTCTAAAATTAATTGGGTTCTTGTGTTTGATAGGAATGTATGTGTAGAGCCCATGTTAGATTGCAAACCATCTTGGGGAAAGAGGGGGAGAAAATTAAAACTTGTGGAAGTGAATGTTGAAAGCTAAAAATAAATAACTTAATAAAAAAATTTAATTGGATTCTTAAATTGTTTTCTCTCTCTGCATATGTACACACACATATATACACAAATAAATGCATATATACACATGCGTATACACATAAATGTGTTGTTGTTCAATCATTTCAGTTGTGTCTGACCCTTTGTGACTCCATTTGGGGTTTTCTTGGCAAAGATACTGGAGTCAGTTTGTCATTCCCTTCTCTAGCTCCTTTCATAGATGAAGAAACTGGACAAACAGAGTTAAGGGATTTGCTCAGGGTCGCGTAGCTACTAAGTGTCTAAGGTCACGTTTGAACTCAGGAAAATTAATCTTTCTGACTCCAGGCCTGACATTCAATCCATTGCACTACCTAGTTGCCCCCACATATTAACTACATATATATATATATATATATATATATATATATATATATGTATATATATATATATATAAACTATAAGTACGTTTAATATGTATGTATGTGTGTGTGTGTAGATCTATAGCTACACATATATTATACAAATAAATTCTTCAATCCCTCAACCATATTGAAAATTCCTTGAGGGCAAGGATATGTATTAGAAATCTCTATAATGTCCATAGTACTTGTTTCATGAATTGCTAATGAAGACCAACTGGATTGTGAAAAGAGAATACTTCTTTAAAAAAAAAATTCAACATAGAACCAGGAAGACCATTTCTATAATTAACAGCAATACTGTAAAGAAAAACAACTTTGAAAGACTTAAGAACTCTGATTAATGTGAAGCCAAAACATGTTTTTGGAGGACCGATGATAAACCCCCCAACTACTTCTTGATAGAAGGTTGAAAAACTCAAGATGAAAAACAAGACATACATTTTTAGACAGCCAAAGTGGAAATTTGTTTTGCTTGAGTACAGGTAAGTATAACACACTTAATTATACTAGGTATAGTTAAGAAAACAAGAAAGCCAGGTGGTGCGTGTGTAGAGTGTTAGATTTGGAGTTAGGATGACCCGAATTGGAATCCTGCCCAGAGACTTACAGCCTGTGTGACCCAGGGCAAGTCACTTAATCTCTTTCAGCTTCTGGCTTCCTCATTCGTAAAATGGTGATAATACTTCCCAGGGTTGTTTTGTTGTGAGGAAAATGAAGTAACATATAATGTCCTTTACAAACTTTAGAGAATTATATAAATGCTGACTGTTGGTTGTGATCATTATTTGCTGGTTATGATTTACATGGGCTTTGTTGTCAATTTTTTTCACTGGAGGGAGATGGAAGGGCAAGGAAGGATAGAGATAGTGTAGCAAAGAAAGAAAAGTAAACAAAGAAGGCTATTAAAGCATCTTTTTTTTTAATGGAGAGAAAGAAACAGAAGGAAGGACAGAAAGAAGGTCAGGTAGGCACAACAATGTTGAAAACTCTAAGTTAATCTTATTATTTACTTAAGAAAAGCAAGATGTATGGGATAGAGATTGTATTTTCATAAACAATTTCCCTATTTCTGTTCTACTCTGTATATGCTGACACCCATTTTAATTAGGTGTTTTAGCATAAAAATAAATAATAACATTCCCTTCCTCCCTCCCCTTGCACTGTGCCACGTGTTTGATAAGACTCCTTAGTATAAGGCACAGGGTATGGGGGGGCACTTTAAAGGACACCACTTCAGAACCCCAAAGAATATTGCAAAAAAAAAAAAACAAATGGACCAGCTGTACTCATTTAATTACTGAAGCAGCAGAAAGAAGGAGTGTAGTGAGGGATAGGCACCATGGAATGCAGAGCTCGTATCCTGGTCATTTGTGTTAGAGAGTCAAGCTTACAGGTGAAAGCATGGGATGTCTTCCTTAAGGGTATCAACTTGGGAAGTTGGTGACTTTTGAATTTACAAATCATGCCCCTAGAAGACATATCTAGATGGCCAAATAGTTATAATTCTAGCCTTGTACCACCTCGCTCTGAGGGAAACAGAGCAGCAAGCCTCGTGGCCTTTTCTTCTCTTCCCCTCAAGGCAGAAATCACAGTAATCCTTGGAGAGGAGAGGACAAGATTCCAGAGATATCTATCCCTGCTTCCTTGTGAGCTGCATTTAGACCATCTATGTAGACACAGATAACCCACATGTACAGGATACCCTTTTTCCTTGCTTGCTTCATGTTTTGGTATCTAAGTATCAACCTCCCAAGACAGTATTATGATAGTTATTGCTTGTTTAAGTCTTTGTCAATGTGTGAGTCTCTTTTGTGTGAAAAAATAAATATTTGTCCTATACCTTATTTATACCAAATATCTTCTTTTCTCCTCTTATGGAGAGACCCTAGACATTCTCTCTGGGGCACTGGGGTAAGTAGTGGAAAGGTTATATAGCATTCAAGAAAAAAAGGGCCTAACTCCTCTTTTTAGAGGCCAGGGTCCCCTAGGCCTTGATCTGGTCAATGTATAAGGGTCTAGAGGCTGAGAGAAATCCCTTAGTAAGAGGGAGATGGTAAATGCCCTTGTCCTTAATGTTGTTGTTCTACAGTTTTGTCCAACTCTTTGTGACCTCGTTTGGAGTTTCCTTGGCAAAGATAGGGATTGCCATTTCCTTCTTCAGCTCATTTTACAGATGAGGAAACTGAGGTAAACAGGGCTAAGTGACTTTCCCAGGGTCACTCAGCTGGTAAGTGTCTGAGGTCACATTTGAACTCAGGAAATGAGTCTTCCTGGCTCCAGGAAGTACTCCATCTATTGTACCACCTAGCTGCCCAGTCCCCCATAGCCCAGAGACAATTATTTCTGTTACACTTATAAGGTTACATTGTTACACTTACATTGCTTTCCCCTAATAGATTATAAACTCCTTGAGGGAAGGTATCATTTAATTTTTGCCTTTGCATCCTCAGTGCTTGGCATATAGTAGACACTTAATAAATTCTTCAACTATTAATTTTAAATATTATTGCAGCAAAATAAAAATTCTGAGTATTGGCATATAGATGCCCAACTATCATTACAATGCTAACCCATGTTCTTATAAACTTACTTTTGTGCCCCAGGCCTGCAAGGTTAGCAGGGAGGCTAAGGAAGGAAGAGAAGCAGTAATAACCTGAGCACAATACCTCACTGCCAGACGTTCACAGAATGACCAATCCCAAGATCCCATTCTGCAGAGAACTGTGTCAGGAAGAAAACAAAAATGCTTTGAATGATAACAACTGGCTTCCCACAAAATTCAATCTATGGCAGCAGCATTTTACCATAGCGAGTCATCCTTCCCTCCCTCTATCTGTAGGCAATGCATGCAGCAGAGAACCTGGAAACAAGTCAGTTTTCTTAGTTTGTTGCTCACTCAGTATGACAGCCTTTTCACCATTTAAAAATAAAAACCTACAAGCAGACATTATTTGGTTGAAACTTTAGGTGAAAACATTTCAGATAAGTAAAGAGAAATGTTTCCCAGGTGAGAGGGAGAATAATGAGGAGAATAAGAAGAAATAGAGGTATAGACAAAGAGATCTTGGACCCAGTGCAGGGATTATGCTTTAAAAAACACTGACAAAAAACAGGGCAAATAAAACTGATTCATGTTGGTGAGGCATCTCCTCCCCCCTTGATTTTTTTTAATGTACTTTATTCTGACTTAGTCACCATTCTGAGCCACCTGTATTGTATTCTCTTTCTTTTATTAGCTTTTATGGAGGACTGAAACCAGAAGAAATGAGATAAGCATGTCCAGTGCTCATGGGTTGCAAATTAGAAGCATTGGCAGCTTACCCTTATAGCTTTTTAAAATCTTTTTTGATATAAAAAAAAAATCAGACATCATTTTCACCTGCAATCAAGTTATCACTTGTTCCAATATTCCCATTCCTAGTGGAGAGGCACTAGTAAGCACTGATGGTCCTGCATGATCATTTAAAACAAAAGCCCGATAGCATCATCATCACTGTCTATTCTTCTCTTCCAGAAAAGTGCCACTCAAAAGAGATGTTATGGGGATGACCTGATTGTAGCAGCACCAACATCTGTAAAGCAGCGTTTGATGGTTTTTTTACTTAGCTATAATACAAAAATGGCAACACGCAGTCACTAACACCATGTACTAGGCAACTTGGCTCCAACCTAAGCAGGGGGAGGAAAAGGCAGCCTTGTGCTACTCACTATGTCTGGAGAGAGAAGTGACTCCTGATTGGTGGAGAGAATGCAGAGTCACACTTCCTACCTGAGAAAGGATGGAGTTGTGCCAGAGAGTCTTTGGAGAGGGAAATGTGTGGTCTCAGAGACATTTTTTTAGGAAAGAGAAACTGTAAGATATGTCAGGAAAGCCAGCTCTTCAAAATGTCCCTGAATTTTAGCTTGTCTCCTAGACACCGCTAGACTGGACTTCCCTGGGTGAGCAGGCCCTCTTTCTTGGTTTGAGCTGAGATTTCATCTTTCTCTGAACTAAAGAGCTCATTTACTCATACATATGTGGTATATGTAAATCTGTGTAGCTATTTTCTTCTTGCTGGGTTGACTCACCATTTACTATTTGTGATGGTTTTTTGTGTAACCAGAGTTTGTTGGGAAGGAGCTAAGCTGGAGAGGGCAAGCTAAGGACTTGTTTAGTTGTTTTTCAGCTGCATCCAACTCTGCATGACCCCATTTGGGGTTTCTTGGCAAAGACACTGATGTGGTTTGCTATTTCCTTATTCAGCTCATTTTACAGATGAGGAAACTGAGGCAAACAGGACTAAGTGACTTGCCCAGAGTCACACAGCTAGTAAGCTTCTGAAGTTAGATTTGAACTCAGAAAGAGGAGTCTTCCTGACTCTAGGACCAGCCCTCCATCCACTGTGCCACCTAACTGCCCTAGCTGACCTTACTGAAAATTATAAAGCATTATATAAATGCATAATATAATAAGGACTGGGGGTGGCTATGTGGCACAGTGAAGAGAACACCGGCCCTGGAGTCAGGAGGACCTGAGTTCAAATCCGGCCTCAGACACTTGACACACTTACTAGCTGTGTGACTTTGGGAAAGTCACTTAACCCCAACTGCCAAAAGCAAAAAAAAAAAAAAGTAAAAAAAAATATAATAAGGGCTGAAAGATGGAGGGAAGCAGGCAAAGTATTCCAGACATGGGAATAGTAGATGGAAAGGTACAGAGATTGGAGATGGAGTGTTGTGTTTGAGGAACTGGAAGAAGGCTGGTGTCACAGTGTGATAGAGTGTGGGGGGGAGTAAAGTATACTGGAAAAGTAGGAAAGCTTTAAATTCCAAACAGAGGTTTTATATTTGAACCTGAAGGTAAAGGAAGCCATTGATGTTAATTAAGCAAGGAGGTGATGTGGTCAGACCTATTCTTTAGAAAAACTCCGTAGGCAGCTAAGTGGAGGATATTTTGAAATGGAAGGAGATTTGAAGCAGAGAGAGTAATTCTAGGAGAGTAGATCAGGAAAAGTGATGGGGATCTGAACTAGACTGGTTGCTATATGAGTGGAGAACATCTATGAGGATAGTTGTGAAGGCAGAAATAACAAGATTTGACAGTTGGGGTGAGCACAAGTGAAAAATTGAGGGTGATACCACAATTGTGAATCTGGGAGACTCTAAGGATGTTGGTTCTCTCAACAGTAAGGGGAAACCACAGAAGTGCAGAGGGTTTATGAGTAGGGAGAAGATAATGAGTTTAGTTTTGATATACTGAGTTTGAGATGCCTACAGAACACCCAGTCTGAGATGCTCAAGAGGAAACTGGAGATTTTCTGTGGGACTCCTCCAGAAAGAGATGAAGACTTATTAATACTAATATTGTGTTACCTTCTCTTTGGATGCAGTTCTTTTTTTCAATAGATTTCCCTGATCTCCAACATCAATGAATTACAAACCACTGCCAACCACTATGAGTCACATAAGCCAAAGTAGCCTGCTGGAACTGATTTGATTTCCTAACTCTTAGGGGGCGCAGTGGATAGAACTCTGGAATTGGAGTCAGATAGACTTGGATTAAAATCTAGCTTCAGACACCTACCAGATGTGTGACTCTGAACAAATTATTTAACCTTTCTCAGTCTCAACATTCTTCCAAATGGGGATAATAGTAGCATCTAACTCCCTGGGTTATTTTGAAGATCAAATAAATAATACTTGTGAAATTCTTTGCAAACTTTAAAACTCTATATAAATTTTAACTATAATAATAACTATCATCATTATCATTTTTACCTCTAAACATGACAGAAAATGTATACAATGCTTGGCACATGGTAAATAATAAATGCCTTTTCATTCAATCATTCATTTAGTCAGTTATACAGTAGTCAGAATTTGTCAATGCATCTATCAGAGAGAGGCAAAAAGATGATAGGCAGAATGATTGAAAGGATGCTTAACATCCTGCCCTGGAGCTCACTGCCCTCACTCACATATCCAGTGGCCAGCAGGGTTTCCATGGGGTTGGTTGTTACTACTCCCCAGGTTGCCCCAGGTTGCAGGAGTAATGTTGTGGTGATGATCTGCTTAAATACAAGCTCATGAGTCCCCACTGGAGTGCTTCCTTTTAACAATCAGCCAGTAGACTCAGAGCCTCAACAAGGCATTTACTCAAAAGACATAGCGAGAATGAGAGTTACAAATTATTTTCCTCAAACCTGGGGCACACTTTCACACAAATATACCCAGAGTCTAGGAGGGGGGAAGAGTTATTAGGAACTCAAAATACAGTAGAAGTGATGCACACATGTAGGGGTTACACATGGCCAGGGAAACTCATATATATCACTTCTCTGGAACCAAAGATTTCTCTCCTGAGGGTCTTCACAAACTTCCCTATGAGTAGTTTCACTTTTTAGTGGGGTGTAATGGTAATGGTAATGGTAATTTGAAGATCTTCCCTGCCCCTTAATAGGCTGAATGTAATCACATGGAGCCTGTGATGGGAGGAGTTTGCTGAATGGATGAAGCAGGAAAGGTGCAGCAGAGCCCAGGGGAAGCTGGGAGTCAGAGCAGCTAGACCAGAGGGGAGACAATGCAGGCAAGAAGACAGCTAAGTTTGGAGTGTTTGTTTGTGGGAAGGCTTTGGGATAGTGTTGCTTTCTGCATTGATAATATGTATTAACTTTGTTGTTATGATGGATTCAGTTTTCTGGTGTTGGGATTTGGCTTGTTGTTTTACTTATATCTTCTAAATGGAGAGTCTGTTATATTTTGTTATTCAGAACTATGCCAGCATATTCATAGTTGCTGTTGGTGCCATGAATATCACATTGGTGCTACATGGGACTATTTCTTTGCAGGCCATGTTGTCTCTGGTTGCTCAACTGAATTTATTCATCTTAGGGCATGATGTCTTGGCTGGAAGGGCCAACCTGCAGGTGGACTAGACCAGGCAGGTCACTCAATGGCTATACAGGCTCTTCACTAGACTCTGCAACTCCTATACTGTGCTGGATGAGTTCTGCTGCTGGATAGTGCATTAGGCAGTGGCTTTCAGACAGGGCCCAAGGTATAGCAGGACATTCATCTCTCCTCAGAGTGCAGTATCAGCAGATAGGTAAATCTGTAGTCTCCAGAGCTTGCTCTTCAAATGAGCAGTTGCAGTCTTTTTCTATCTTCAGCCACTGTCTGGGCTGAGGGGTAGTACACTCTCTTTAGTCAGAGTACTATAAAAGCTGTTTTGATCTAATGCAATGAATAAGCCTTAGCTTAGGATCAGCACCTTTTCTCCTTTGACTCTCCCAGAGCCTTAGCTCTGGGGTTGTTTGTAAACTTCATGCTGGAGATGGAAGCCTTGCTTCTTCTATTTTTACAAATTTGTCCTGAACCCCAAGCCTCTTCCTTTTTCCTTAGGGTGATCAGTAAGTTTCAACACTAGTCCTACTTTGGGAATATTACATTGATGAATTTCCAGGGACAGCTATATGAACACAGTCTATGACTCTGAGGCATGTTGATTGCCTTTCAGACCACTTCATCTGGAATTAAAGTATTTAAGCCTCTCCTTCTTTCTAAGATAGGGAATGTCTATTTTGTATCTAAAGGATTTTTCTTTTACCTTTCACTATCTGTTTTTTAGCCTCTGTAGACTTTCAGCTTTTGCTGAAGTCTCACCCTCCTTTCACTTACATTTAGGATTTCCTTTCAGATAGCTTTGGTTTGGTTCAAGGAAAAGAGGACCATTCAGATGCTATAGCCCTTGGACTCCCTGTCTGTCTCTCTAGTGTCTCTCAGCAGGGCAAAGCAAACCAATATCTCAAACAAATGCCCTTATCTTTCTGAATGAGCCTATTCAGTTACTACAGTTTACTATTGGATCTTGGTTCTGAAGTACCATCCCAAAGGAGATAGGATAATAGGGGTAGAAAGGATGAATAAATGCAGACCCTATCCTTCTTCTTTTATGCAAATTTGTGAAAAATGGCTGATGATGCCATTCACTGCATTCTTTTTCTTCTCTGGCAAGAAGAAACCACATGCTTTGGATTGATTTCCTTGAAGTCCCCCGAGAAACTTCTGCTGGCAGCTATGGTAACTATTTCAAAACAGAAAAAGAAAAAAAAAAGGAATGTGGGGGTGGGGTGGCGTGGGGAAGTTGTGGTGGTGGTGGTAATTATGTTAGGAAAACATTTTTTTTTCAAATTTTATTTTAAATTGACTTGTGTATATGTGTGGGAAAGATGTGAAATAATATGGTGTGGTATGTCACTGTTCGTAGTATATGAAGAACGTTCAGATTATTTTCAGTTATGCAAGGAGCTAATTGCTTATCTGATGTGTCTAAACTAACAATATACTCTACCCAATATGGTGGTATCTAGAACTAGTTGGCTGCCAATCTGAAATGCCTAGAAAATGATGGTTCTTAAAAAAAAAAAGAAAGAAAATGATGGTTCTTTAAAGGAGCTTAGGGAAGCATCTTAGCATCCTTTTTTTAATCCACCCCCAAGCACATTCCTTGATACATCCACAGAGGCATCAGTATTACAGAAACTTTATAGTGAGATACACTTGATCAATTCCTTTCTCACAACCTCTCTGCCATATCTATATTGACCTATATCTATTTATCTTTCTGTATGTATATATACATAAATATATAAATGCGTGTGTGTGCGTGTGTGTTCATGTACATATATTTGTAGATATATAATGTATGTGCGTGTGTATACACACACACATACATATACACACACACACACACACTGTAGTTTATAGACTATGAAACTATGGCCCTGCATTTCATTATGTTTGGTTTTCTTTATAATCCTATGTATTTTATTTTATGAATTTAAAAACATTATTCGGAGGAGTCTATAGGATTCAGCAGCCTGCTAAAGTAGACCATGAGACAGAAAGGTTAGGAATGTCTGCCTTAGAATATTGAAATATTTATCACCTAAATAGCCCCTACACTTTAGTAACATCCATGAAAGACGTTCATTGACCATTTATTTTTTTATTTTTTTATTTTTTTTATTTTTGGGGGGGAGGGGGAAAGGCAAAGCAATTGGGGTTAAGTGACTTGCCCAAGGTCACACAGCTAGTAAGTGTGTCAAGTGCCTGAGGTTGGACTTGAACTCAGGTCCTCCTGACTTCAGGGCCAGTGTTCTAGTCACTGTGCCACCTAGCTGCCTGACAGTTTATTTAACTTCTGATTAATCAAAGTCAAGGGGGGAAAGGGTTGAGAATAAATAATGATGTCACTATTGTAACTAATGTTAATGCTTTTGCAATTTGACTGCCATGTTGCCTGGGAGTTTGGGACAATATAAAAGAGAAAAATCTAGCTATCTTCTCGTTTACTTGAGCAACTTTTATTTATTTTAGCATTTGCTTTAGACTATTGTATAGACTTCTTTCCCCTAGAGGCTTAGGAAGTAATGGAGTTTACTTATTGTATATATAATTTATTGTCTTTTCGTAGAATTATGTAAATAACATGTCCTGGCCATTAATTTCTAAAATAAATAATGTTCAACTTGTTAATATTGAAAATAGGAGGAAAAATGAAAGTGGAAGATAAGGAAACCTAGGATCATAGATCTGGAGCAAAAGAGACGTGAGAAGCCAAAATGGGAAGTGGAATGAACAGTGAGGGGCCAGTCTTGGAAGCAGGCGAAGGAGACCTGTGCGAGAGTTTGGTGAGCCTATCTGTGCAACCACCTGATGACATGGAATGGAGGGACATGGCTCTCCACTTGAAAGCATGAGCAGGAATTATTTGACTTTTTTCTGCATACTTACTAAGTAGTGAAGAAAAGCTTTTTTATTGGCTGTTGAGTCAGAACTGAGAGTAGATTTTTAAAAAGCTCTAATGGAGAAATTTGCTCTTTCTTTCATGTTGACCCAAAGGTGACAATTCTTTGAGGACTGCTTGAGGGGAGACGTTGTTGTTCTTCTCTACCAGACTGGCCTGTAGGCTCATGACTTCCATGACCTTTTATTGGGGCATATGTCCTGTTTTTCTCTTTCCTTTGTTACCAGACCTTGTGAGATTTCAAAACATTGGAAAAGCTGAGAGATGTCCAATAGTCAAACCTGTAAAGGAGCCAGCTTTGAGGATCAACCTTCTTGACCCAGCCCAGCAGTAAAATAAACTGACCTGGAAGCAAAATGAAATACTCTACGAGAAAGAGAGTGAGTGACACCATCCGTTGGCTATGCCACATTTGGAAGTGAACTTTGTGGGGCTGTTTCATAGCAACCATTTTAAGTCTGATCCCTTTCTGCTCAGGAACTAAGGTGGTAGAGGGGAGAGTATGCATCTAGTTTGAGGGAATGTGCCTGTACTTCTTGCTATATTGTTTTATTAAATACCTTTTGCAAAAGGGAATGGCTGTTAATTGGCTATCCCTACTATCACAGGAAAAACAAGTGACCAAATTGATACTGAGATTCTAGCTACTGGGTGAATAGATTATGTGTGGGAGATACAAATTCTGTCTGATGGGGAGAACACACTGGAATGGAAGTTTAAGCTGAAAGAATTGGAAGAACCCCATTGGCCTTCAAATTCCAACATGTAGAGGTTGCTACACCGTGGGAACTTGATTTTCCATTGTGAATGGGAGCTGGAATGAGGTCTTGTTACTTAAGCATGAAGACATTAAAGTCCAGGAAGACACTTGCCCAAGATCACATATATGACAGGAATCAAAGGCAAGGTTTGAACCCAGCTCTTTTGACTTCATGGTATGTGCAGGATAGCAGTAGTGTGACAAAAATGGGAATGGAATGAAATACAGGCAACTTTAACATAAGGCAGTAAGAATCAAAACACCACCATGTTTCTTTCTTCTGATCCCATCATCTGGGGAGTCTTTTATTTGTATGTTAATGGAGCAATATGTTTTGGTCCATTGAATTATTTTTTAATAGTCAACAAACAATGAGCACAGTGGGATTTTGTATGCTCTACATGTTTCCATCAATTGTTTGATGGTAGAGATGTGGTTGATGTGGAATATCATTTGAGAAAGCCTGTCTGTTCCATTCAGTGATACTCTTGATGTGTGTATATATTAATGTCATAAATATTTTAGATAGAAAAGTAGGCATATTGGTCAGTAGTTGTTGATTTTTTTCCCAGGTGCCTTTTTGAGTAGTAATAATATCTTTTTTTCCTTTAGTGTTTTTTGGGCATTAGTGATTTTTTGTGTATGTGATTCTGACCTTCACAAACACATTTTCAAACACGACAAACAGGAAAAAACGATTGTTTAGGGAACCATGGATTTCTATCGTGCGCTTGCTTTTGAAAGTACATAATAAATTCAGCACACTGGTTTCTCAACATCTGGCTTGTTTGTGTCTCCTTCTGAACATACTTCTATCCTCTTCTGCACATTTAAAAAATATTTCAGTGACTCTCTTTTTATGTTCTTTTGTCTTTTGGAATATTGTACTCCTAGATCTTCTCTCGATTTTAGTGGAAACTGGTAGGTCTTGTGTGGTCTTGATTATGGTTCCTTGGTACTTTCTGAATGCTTACAGCATTTTTTCACTGACATGGAGACCTGGATTGTGGCTATGACATTTCTGGGACTTTTCCTTTTAGAGTCTCTTTCAGGAGACGTTTGTTGGATTTATTCTAGCTTCATATTACCATCTGGTTCTAATAGGTCTGGGCAGTTTTCATTTATGATTCCTTGAAATAAGGTGTTCAGGCTTTTAAAAAAAATAGGCCATGGTTTTCAGGGAGTTCTGCAATTCTTAAATTACTTCTTTTCAACCTAATTGCAGATGAGTTTTTAAAAATATTTTATTTTACATTTTATTTACATTTTCTTCTATTTGGCAATCTTTTGATTTAGTTCCAATAGCTCTTGCTATGTCATGGCGTTATTAATTTCTGTTTGATCTATTCTAGTTTTGGGAGCATTCAAAACTTGGGTAAGGTTTACCATTTTCTCCCCCAAGCTATTTGGTCTACTTCCAATTCTTTCCTCAACAGCTTTTATTCATTTTTTTATCTCTAATTTTTCCTAGGTACTCATGTATAACCATAGCCCAACTCTAATCATGACACTAAACCTAAAAATCCATTTTTTCCCTTTATATCTCTGCTTTTACTTATTATTGTGTTTCTCCCTGCAAGGGTGGGGTGAGTAATCTCTAAATTTATAATAAGTCTTAGTACTGGTCAGCGCCTTCTTTCATTTAAAATACCTATCTCTCCAGCTTTAGCTTCTCGACTCAACCCTAATACACTTGTTAGTCCTGCTGGAGTAGATGTTGGGAAGCTTGGTGTCTGCCTTAGTTTAGGCAGCCATCTTGACTGGGACTCCTTCATGCAAGACCTTTCCAGCCTAATTGTACATTTCTCTCTTTTATCTACTCTGGGCCATCCAATCTAACTCTCTTAATGTTCCTTCCTCACACTAGACATTATATCTCCATTTCCCATTGTTGTGCCTTTGCATAGGCAGTCCTCCATTCTTGGGATGCTCTCCCTTTTTGCCTTTGCCAGTTAAGAGTCCCCAGCTTCCTTCAAAGCTCTGTTCAAATGTCAGCTCCTACATCATGCTTTTCTGATTGCTCCAGCTGCTGAATTGACTTCTCTTTATCACACGCACATAGTACATACTTATCTTATATGTACTTTTCTCTGGGCATCCTATCTTCCCCTATAGAATTTAAATTCCTTGAAGGAAGAGACTATATTTTTTACGTCTCTGCATCTCTAGCACTTAGCACTAATAGGTGCTTAAATATAAGCATTTCTTTATTGCTTAATCAACTCTCCTTCCTGACATGGTTTTGAAGGGTGTCGCTAAAAAATGAACTCTGACAAGGCAAGACATGGGGGAAAGTGGCACATTCCTGTCTTATCTCAAAGGGAGCTGGGATAGAAACTGGTTTCTAGGAAATACTAACTTAATTATAAAAACAAAGCTTAATATATTCAGTAGTCATAGATTAGGGCAGCTAGGTGGAGCAGTGGAGAGAGTGCCAGGTCTGGATTCGGGAAGACCTGAGTTCAAATCTGCCTTCAGACACTTACTAGCTATGTGACCCTGGGCAAGTCATTTCACTCTGTTGGCCTCAGCTTCCCCATCTATAAAACAAGCTGGAGAAGGAAATGGCGAGCCAGTTCATTGTCTTTGTCAAGAAAACCTCAAATGGGTTCATGGAGAGTTGTATGTGATTGAAACAACTTAACAACAACAAGTACATAAATGGCAAATAGGTTTAATATGGGTGATGGGTCCTTTGAGCCTATTTGTATGACAATAACATAACTGCAATTGTCTCTGCTAGTACCACTTTCTTTGTTCTAAACAAGATGCCAATTTTCCTGGCATAAACAACCAAGTTACTCCAGGTTTCTTTGCAAATGGTATAGTGCAGCTCACACCTCAGTTGCTCATGGTTCAACTCATACTGAGCTAAGTTCTTCTGACATACTACTTTGGTAGATGGAATTCAATGACTCATTTCTTAACCTTTTACTCTTGGCATGTGGTGCAGTGAGAAGGATTTTTGGGACCTCATAGAAACTGCCAAGAAGGAAGAGATCTCTACAGAACTGAAACTCTTTTCCATATTTGGTTTTGTTTCTTCTTCTTTTTTTTAAGTAACTTTTGTTTATTTTTCGTTTACATCATTGATTTCCACAAGATTTTGAGTTACAAATTTTCTCCCTGTCTTTCCCCTACCCATCCCTCCAAAAGAGTGATCCCACTGTATACCCCCTCCTCCAATCTGCTCTCTCCTATATCCTCCCCCATAACCACTCTGACTTTCTGTTAGAGTAAGATGCATCTCCCTATCCCAGTGCCTGTATATCTTTTTTCCCAGTTGCATGTAGATAATAATAATAATATATATATATATATATATTTTTAACATATGATTTTAGAACTTTAAATTCTAGATTCTTTCCCTTCCTCTCTTGTCACCCACCCCCACTGAAAAGACAAGCAATTCAATACAGGCTGTACATTTGTAGTTACGCGGAACATCTCCACAATGGACATATTACGTAACACTGACAATATTTCCCTCCTTTCTATCCCTCCCTACCCTTGTTCTATTCCCAACTTTGTCCCTGTCCCTTTACAGAAGTGTGTGCTTCTAACAACCGTCCCCCCCAACCTGCCCTCCCCTCCATCATCCCCATCTAATTCCCTTCCCCCCTATTCTCCTGTAGGGCAAGATACTCATTTTAGAGTGTATGTCATTCCCTCCCTAAGTCAAATTCAATGAGAGTAGGGTTGACCCATTCCCTTTTTGCCTTCCTGTTCTTCCCCTCCATTGTAACAGTTATCTCTTGCCTCTTCTATATGAAATGACTGACCCCATTCTGTCTTTCCCTGTCTCCTCTCATTCTATTCCTCTCCCACCTCTTAATTTAACCTTTTAAAATATCATCCCTTCCTATTCAATTGATCCTGTGCCCTCTGTCTATGTACACATATGTACACACACTCCCATATGTATTCATATGCATATATACCCTCCTCTATAGACATATGTGTATGTATACATATATGTGTATATATGTATATATGTG
>CM053580.1:74309467-74344533 GCA_028627135.1 Pseudochirops cupreus
TTCTAACAATGATCACATAATCACCATGATAATACAAACATTATAATAATAGAATAATTGACAATAACGGTCATAATATGATCTTTACCTTAATAATACAACAAAATAATAATCATAATGACACAATACAATAATCGTAATTAATATATTATCCTTATGACAATTTACATTTATATAGCACTTCAAAGTTTACCAAGTAGTTTCCTCACAAAAACCTGTGCTATCGGAAACTGCAAGTATCCTTCCTCAGTTTACAAATGTGGAAAATAAGGTCACAAGAAATTAAGGGCCGAGTTCAAGGTCACAAAGTGACAGAGCCACCCCTCGAACCCAAGCATTTCTGATGACAAATGGAATGTTCCTTTCACTGCTCCATGCATGCTCCCCCTCCTACTAACACCTTATGTAGCCCTTCATTGCTTGCGGTCTTGGTTCCTTTCACTGTCTCATTCGATACCTACTACTGCAAGAAGTGTGGTGAAAGTATTATATAGCCCCATTTTAGAGAGAAACTGAGCCCAGACATGTGGAATGCTTACCCAAGATCACACAGCTATTAAGTGGCAGATCCTGGATCGCTACTACCTTTCCAGCACCTCACGATGCCTCTCTTGTCCCCTCCCAAAGTCTTCAAAGGAGGTATGCAGGAAATATAGAGAAGTCATTTCTTATGGCATAATAATCAAGTCAACAAGCATTCACCGTGCGTTTCCTATGTGCCCGACACTATGCTAAACACTGGGACTACAAAGAAAGGGGAACGAAAAGTCGCTGCCCTTCAGGTGCCGACAGTCTAATGCGAGATACAAAATGCAAAAAACCATGTGCAAACACAATATATACAAGAGATGCAGGTGATCTCAGAGGCAAGGCACTAGCATTCGGGTAGATTGGCAATGGCTTCTTGCAGAAGGTGATTGTCAGGTCCGGAATTCCTCGCCTAGGGAACGCTGTATCTCCCTCCCAAAACAATGGGACAAGTTCCATACTGAAGGAAGAGGCCAAGGGGCTCCAGACTGATCACTGGAGTTTAATCAATCATTAATAATTACTTACAAACAAGGGCAATCTGGGGCAGCTGCCAGACGATACAGAGGATCCCTTCGAAGACCCCCCAAAATCCCCATGCTAATCATAGAAATCAAACAAAGCGAGGAGCCATAGGGTGCTTCACTGCAGATTGGTGAATATTTTGGGTGTTTCTGCTTAGTTAGTGTTTCTGCTAATATTTTACCTTATACTTAGAATTGTACCCAGTTCTCAGACATGCAGTTACCCAGAGCTGTTAGTACTCAAGGTGGGGTACTGGTCACGTGTCCATCATGTACCAGTCACAGCATCTAAGTTATGACTCAGAATCTGAGTTATGATTCAGTATCTAACTTCTGATTTTTTAATATTCACATTTCCTCACTTCTACCATTCACAGAGTTTAAGTTAATGGCTTTTCATTTCTTACTGTGTGTTATAGCTTTTGCCCAATCAGGACCCCACAGTGGAATTTTAGCTAAGACAATTTTGTATACCATAATTTGTTCAGCCATTCCCCAACTGATGGCTATACCTTTAGTTGTCCAATTCTTTTTCACCACAGAAAAAACTGCACTAAATATTTTGTACATATAGATCCTTTTCTTCTTTCTTTTATGTGAGTTTGTGTACAAAAACACCCACCACACACACACACACACACACACACACACACACTTGTTGTTGAGTCTTTCCAATTGTGTACAATTCTTTGTGACCCCATTTGGGTTTGTTTGTTGTTTTTTTGGCAGATACTGAAGTGGCTTGCCATTTCCTTCTCCAGCTCATTTTACAGATGAGGAAACTGAGGCAAACAGGGTTAAGTGACTTGCGGGGGGGTGGTGTCACATAAGAGGCTGGATTTGAACTCAGGTCTTCCTGACTCTAGGCCTAGCACTCAATCCACTGCTCCACCTAGATATGTTCTTTTCTCTATAAAAATGTTTTTTTTTAAAACCTACAACCAGGGCAGCATTCCTCTAATGCTGCTCAAATTATCAGGATTTGCTTATATCTTAATTAACTTCATGAGTGGGAAGATAGGCATGGGGGGACAGGATTAAGAGAAGCCAGCTTCTCTGTTAAGATTATAAACCCTTTGGGAGACTGCATGGTTAACAGTAGCACCCAGAATATTTTTTAGGCCTGTAAAAGAGGAGGCAGGAAAAATAAAGTAAATTGAACTTTCTAGCTACTTTAGTAATCAATAAAGTTATTTATTTTTATGTATATCCATTGTCTCCACAAAGAGGTTGTAAACCCATTATGGGAAGGAACTCTATCTTATAATTTTCTCTAATTCAGGGATTCTTTTTTTTTGCTTTTTGGAGGGGGGAAATTAGGGCAAGTAGGGTTAAGTGACTTGCCCAAGGTCATGTGGCTAGTAAGTGTTAAGTGTCTGAGGCTGGATTTGAACTCAGGTCCTCTTGACTCCAGGGCTGGGGCTCTATTCACTATGCCCCCTAGCCACCTCCTAAACCAGGGATTCTTAACCTGCGTCTGTGAACTTTAAAAAACAAAACAAAACATTTTGATGATTGTATTGCGATATAATTGATTTATTTTATAATCCTATATATTTTATTTTACAATTTAAAAACATTATTCAGAGAAGGGGTCCATAGACTTTATCAGACTGTCAAATGGGTCCGTAACAGAAAAACCATCAAGGACCCTTCCTCCAAAGTGCCTCGCATCTAGCAAATGGCTCCATAAACAGTTGTCAGTGATTATGAGCTACTGGGTTGTATAATGATCTGATTTATTCTCTTCGGCAAGTGGATGTGTGAGTGTAGGTACGTCAGCCAACAACCATTTATTAAGTGCCTACTACATACTGGGTGTTGTGCTAAGCTCCTGGGATAAAGCAAGGCAAAAGACAGTCTTTGCTCTTAAAACACAACCTACCTGTATTTGATTGCATGCTGCCATGGCGGGGGAAAGTGGGCAGGAGAGAGAGGGGGAGAAAATTTGAAACTCAAGGGATCGTGGAACTGAATGTTGTAAGCTAAAAGTAAATAAACAAATTAAAATAACATTTTTTTAAAAAAGATACAATCTAATAGGGGAAAGGACATGCAAACAGCTATGTTCAAACAAGATATATACAAGATAATTAGGAAATAATGAACAGAGGGGAGTCAATAAAATTAGGAGAGACCAGGAAAGGTTTCCTGTAGAAGATAGGATCTCAGTTGGGACTTGGAGGAAGCCAGGAGGCAGGGATGAGGAGGGAGAGCATTCTAGGTATAGGGGATTGCCAGACTGTGGAAATGAGGTGTCTTGTTTCAACAGCCAGGGGGCCAGTGTCACTAGACTGAAGAGGGTGTGAGAGGTGTGGGGGAGCCATAAGGTGTAAGAAGACTGGAAAGCAGGAGTGGGTTATGAAAAGCTTTGAACACTCAAACAGAGGATTTTAGATGTGATGCTGGAGGTGATAGGGAGCCTGTGGTATTTATTGAGTTGGGGGGGGAAAGGGTGTTATATGGTCAGACCTAACCTTTAGGAAAATCATTTTAGTGGCTAAATGGAGGAGATTGGAGTGGAGAGAAACCTGAAGCAGGCAGACCCAGCAGCAGGTTATTGCAATAATCCAGGTGTGAGCTGGCAAAGGCCTGCACCAGAGTGGTGACAGTATTAGAGGAGAAAAGGAGAGATATTGCAAAGATGGGATTGACAGGCCTTGGCAACAGGTTGGATATGGGAGGGTGAGAGAGAGTGAGGAGTCCAGGACAACTCCTAGGTTCCAAGCCTGAGGGACTAGGAAGATGGTGTTGCCTTCTACAGTAATAGGGAAGGTAGGAGTGGGGAGGGTTTAGGCCAGAGGTGGGTAGCCTCCAGACTACATGTGGCCTTCTAGGTCCTTGTTTGTGGCCTTTTGACTGAATCTACATTTTACAGAACAAATCCTTTAATTAAGGGGATTTATTCTGTGAAGTCTGGATTCAGTCAAAGGCCGGTCCTAGAGGGCCACATGTAGCCTCAAGGCCACAGGTTCCCCACCCCTGGTTTAGGGGAAAGATAATAAGTTCCATTTTGGACAAAACTGAGATTAAGACATCTACTGGACATATAGTTGGAGATATTTGGAAGAAGGTTGGAAATAGGAGACTAGAGATCAGAAGAGAGATTGGGACTGGATACGTAGATTTAAGAATCATCATCATAGAAATGAATTAAAGCCATGGGAGCTGATAAGATCACTGAGTGAAGTAGTATAAAGGGAGAAAAGAAGGGGGCCTAGGACAGAACCCTACGGAACACCTATGGTTAGTCGGCTTGACCTGGATGAAGAAAGGCAATTTTTCTTATTATTTTTGTCTTGCAAAGATGATTAAGTTTGTCAATATTCTCAGGCTTCTGGTAGTTGATTAAATTTTTAAAAAAAAAAGAGGTAATGTCATTTTCAGACTGAGTTTAATTATAGCTTTTATAAAGCATCCACTGAAGCAGTAAAAAGCCCCAGTACAGAGAAACCTTAGAATGTCAGCTTGAAGGACAGAGAATGGAAATTGGAAAACTCTTAAACACTTGGTCTTAAGTGGTAATATGACTATTTATCTTCCAGCCATAATTAGCTGGCAGTATTTATTAAGCATCTATTTACATATGTTGTCACAAATAGAAAGAATCTTACTTAGGCTTCTGTATCCTCCCCCCATCCCTGTTCTCCATGTTGTTGCTATGGCAATGTGCTAGACAGGGAATAGCACTGGATTTCTTCAGATGATCTGAGTTTGAATCCAACCTTTGCTCTATTTCCTCTATTACTTTGAATAAGCATTTTCATTTCTTTTGTCCTTTGCTTCCTCATCTGCCCAGGGCATTGGATCAAAAGATGGTCTCTATCTTCTAGCTCTCAAACTATGCTCCTAGTAGGACCTTATAAATTACAGTGGTGACTGATTACTAACGTAATTCTTCAAAAGTTTATCAAGTGTGTAAAGAACACAGTGCTGGCACTGATTCAGTTAGAAAGTTTAGGTAAGATATGGTCCTATGATCCTGGCCCTCTTGGAGCTTCTGTTTGATTAATTTACTAAGAATAGAAAAAAAAAAATCTAAGGAATTCATACTGACCCAAGATTTAAAATAAAGAGTCCTTAGATTTACAGCCTGCTAAGATACAACTCTCAGAAACTACAGGGCTAAATTATGCAGTGTTACAAGCCATACTTAACTGTCCCAGAAGCAATACACACACACACACACACACACACACACACACACACACACACACACACACACACACTTATTGTTCCTACACAACAGCTGTGTTTATGCTTAGTAAGCCCTGTCTAATCATGGTTGGATCATTTCCATAAAAATGGCAGAGGGAGTTAGTTCTAACTTTAAGCCAAGAGGCAGTTTCTGGTAATGACAATCTACTGTTGTTCCCTCTTCTACCAGGATAAATGCAAAAAATGCAGGTTGCCTTCTAAGCCTTGCGGGGAATTTTTGAGACAGTTGGACCATGATTCCCACCCCCTCAAGAAAGTCTGTCTGATAAACTAAGAATGGAGTCAATATGCTTATGGCGTTATGAATGAAGCATCCAACAATAAGCCAGGATTAATAAGGTTGTGTTTGTTTACCTAAAGGTTGATTTCTTTTTAAAAATTGCATTTGAGGGAAAATAGACAAACAGTAAAGGTGGGTCTGACCTTGCCCTAGATAGAGTGTTCAGGTTCAAACTCCAGGGTTTGTCGTAAATTATTCTTATCTAGAAGTCCAAAAGGGGAGTCCCTTCCTTTTTCTTAGGTCTGGAATCTAGCCATTCAGAGGTTTCACCATTGGCCATTGTCACTGTTCAATGGATTACAGTACACAGCAACAAGTTTATGCAAACTTTTTGATTGCACATCGAGGTAGTATAGAGTATGAAAATATCACTGGTCCTGGAATAATTCTGACTGCCACTTGTTTCTTCTGTAAAATGTGGTCTTAGATAGACTAGTAGTTTATGAAGTGGATGCTATGGGTCCACTGGGGGAATGTGACATGGCTCCAATGGGTATGTGATGAACCAGAAGGTGAGACACATCCTCCCTTTTCCATGATACCCAATAATGGGGCTTGTTTCCAACATAACCAAATAGCCTTATTCCCCCATTCCTCTCTCTAACTCTATCATGTTAATTCTCAACTTGCACAAGGGGATCAATCCTTAAGGACAGTTATATTCTAACGGCAACTGCACCAGTGCCATTGGGAAAGTCTACTATTCAGCCCCCTCCCACAGTATATCTACCTCTCGTTCCCCAGATCCCTTCATCGCTGTGGTAGGTACCCCAACTGTGCTCTTTAGCTTTAATCAGGGTAAGGGCCCTGACTTCCTTTTCATTTTGGGTGATACAGCATAAGCTATACAAGATGAGCAAGCCTGGATGGGTACTATCTACAGCACACATTTCAGTACATTATATTCTCTACCCCTCCCTCCCATTTATTCTTCTTCCAAACTCCCCCATTACTGTCAAAAACATCACCATCCTTCCCTTCCTTCAGGTTCACAATGGCCATCTGACTTCTCAATGACCTTCACTTCACCTATCCAATGAGTTGCTAAGTCTTGTCAGTTCTAACCTTCCACATTTCTCACTATTCACACCCACCCTTCCTTTAATCTCCCCACTCATAAAGTCTAGTTCAGATTATTACTTCTTTGCCGGACTTTGGCAATAGGTATCACCCACACAGCTGCCAAAGTGATTTTCCTTAAGTGCTTACCATTTCCTTTTAAGTAATGCTTGGGCAGGGACCTATGGTTGTCCAATCCATGAGATCCAGAGTGAATTGCGTTTAAGTCTTGGTGTTTGAGACAGAATGGTAGCCAGTAAACCCCAAGTTAATTAGGTAGCTTTTGGTCATAAAAAATTTACCTTCCTTTGGGAAGAACACCCTCAGGTAAGGGGAGAAGGGAGTGGAGGGGAGGGGGGAAGACAGAACCATGATATCAGAGAGATGATGACATGATTTGCAATTGACTTTGATTTGAGGGAGGGTTATGCAAAGTCCCCAGCCTCACTTTCTCCTCCAGAGCCATCAGGGTCCAGTGGCCAGATACTTATCAGGACGACTGGAGATTTCCTAAAGAATTGGATACAACTGAAATGATTCAGTAACAAAAAAATTCACAGTGAAGGGAGATATACTAATTTTCTTTAACTTGATGGGGAGGGGTATATGATCAAAAGAGTTTGGAAAGCATTTGTCCAGATGATGTCTGATACCCCTTATAGCTCTATTATGATAAAGATGTATTCAATTCTCAGAGTAATTTAAAGGTCTTAACCATTCCTTTTGCTTTCTTACATTACTCACTATTCTTGTCCTTTCAGACAGTCCCTGCTCCTGTATGTTCAAGATTCTTATGTCCCAGGAGACCATATCTATTAAACAATCACATTTATGAAATGACTATTGAAAATGACTTTTTCCCTCTTTCACTTCAACTCATTGGTTTCTTTTCCTGTTTTGTTTTGAGACTGGGTCTATCTCACCTAAACTGTAAATGTAGCAGCCACTCACAGCTTGATCTGTTGATTGGCATGAAAATTCTGACCCGTTTTTCTGACCCTAATGCTAAATTTAATGCAGACACTTGATTGGCTTAGCCATATTGCAGCTCAGGACTCTTGAGCTAGAGTTATCCACCAACCTCAGCCTCTCCAGCAGCTCCCAATGTGCAATCACAACCACCTCTCTACCTTCGCCCTTAAGTTCCTTAAATCAGATGTCACCTGATTCTGGTTAAAGGGAGAGGTCCTACCCACTTGACACCTTGAACCTTAAAGAAATCTTTGCTTTCTTTTAGCTGTACTCAGCTCCACTTCCTACAAGAAACTTTTCTTGATAAATGAAACAAATATTTATCAAGTGCTTACTATGTCAAGACATCATGCTAAGTATTGGGGGACACAAACAGAAGAGAGACAGTCTCTGCCCTCAAGGAGCTTATATTTTAATAGGGAGAGTCAACACATAAAGAGGTTGGAGCCAGGGAAGGGAATGTCTCAAGAGTCACAGGAATGCTGTGCTGATCCATAGAGCAGCCAATCAACAGAGTCCTTCTAATAATGGTAGAATTGGTTTAATTTCTGTGTCCATGGTACGAGGTGGGACAAGGTGAGGTGGGGCTGATGGGTGGCTGGTTACGTAGGCATAAGAGGCCTAGCTGAGTTTGAACTTTGTCTCAGTCCTCCCAAATAGGAGGGGAGAAGTGCTGTTCCAAGTGGTGAGAAGCAAGGCAGATGGAAAGATGGCCGGAGTAGCCAGCTATACGTGATGGAAAGGATGACCTGATGGATCTGGTTTGAGACCAGCTAATGAGGTAGTTGAATTTGTGCTTTTCCTCTCACTGCATTATCTTTACTTATTTGTGTACATGTTATATCCCCCTAGCACAGTGGTTTTCAACCTGTGGGTCGAGACCCCTTTGGGGAGGGGGGGAGATCCAACGATCCTTTCACAGGGGTCACAGGGGTCGCCTAAGACCGTCAGAAAACACTTATTTCCGATGGTCTTGGGAACCAAGATACGGCTCCTCTATCCGTCTCCAGGTGGGTCCGCTCACATGCAGATATGCCCACATATGAGTATTAAAGGGTCACGAGATTAGGAAGGTTGAGAACTACTGCCCTAGCAGAATGGCATAGGTTTACAGACTTAATTTATTACTAAAGAAATTTTTAATGAACAAAAATCTATTTTCTCTCCCTCTCACCTCCTTTCACCCTCTCCCTCTTGGAAAAAAAAACAGACAAAAAAAACCCCTTGAAACAAAGATTCATAGTCATGTGAAAACAATTCCCCCATTGGCCATGTCCAGAGACAGTTTGTCTTAATTCTGTACCAAGTCCAGAGCCTTTGTAGCAGGAGGTATCATGCTTCATGTGGTTAGTTATTGTGTTGAACAGAGTTCTTAAGTCTTTCAGGTTTGTTTGTTTTCACAATGTCGTTGTATAAACTGTTCCTGGTTCTTCACTTCATTCTGCATTAGTTCATACAATTCTTCCCAGGTTTCTATGAATCTATCTTTTTCATCATTTCTTACAGCACAATAATATTCCATGGCATACCCTAACTTGTTCAGTCATTCCCGAGGATCACAGACTTAGCTGGCACCTCTGAAGTCATCGCATCCAAACCCCTGATTTTCAGTTAGGGAAACCAAGGCAGAGGTTAAGTAGTTTTTCCAGAGGTTCTAAGTGGCAGTCTTTACTTGAACCTAGCCCTCTGACTCCAAATCCAACACACTTTAGGAAAAGGGTTTTCTATGTTTTTCCCCATAAATCCCCAGTACTTAGTAATATGGTAGATGCTTAATAAATGTTTATTGAGTTGTAGTAGAAGTGAATATTGAATTTGTAGTAGAAAAATAGGATTTTAAATACTATTTAATGTCTATTCTCTTCCTCCCCCAAACTGCATGGTGCTTTAAAAGGATCTTCATCATCTCTCTTCTTGCCTGAGTTATATGTTTAACAAATACTCAATACCCTCCTTGACACTGAGGGAACAGATAACCCTAAAACTGCCATCACTCTTAGTGTGATAGGGGAGAGAAGTCGGTGTTTTCTCCCAACAACTCAAACGATTATAGTTGATTTCTAAGCTGAAGAAAATAACCTCATTGTGAGAATCGCTTATACCAGAAATACTGATGATTTTTTAAAAAATCACTTTGCAATATTAAACAAACCTTTATTTCCAGGTTAAGCATCACATCTTGGGAACAGTATTTTTTTTCAAAAACAGTTCTTTAATTGTAAAGTTCATAATGACAAGACTGGATGAAGAAGCACATACATATTTTTCCATATTCATATTTCACACCAGGGATAAATTTAAAGTGATTTTTGAGTTTGAAAAAATTAACCTTTCCTGCAGAAGGAAACATAATCTCTTATGACTTGAATTTTAAATCCCATGATGCATCAAATGCAAGTTCAAAATAAACTGATGAACTACAGTAGAAACCCTCATTTATTTCTGTTTAGTGGGCAAGACTGCCTACCCTTTTCCTCCATGATAATTCTTATTAGGAATGACTAGATGGAGAGTATTTCTTCTGGCAAACTATATGAACACTCCAAAAAGACAAAAGAGGAAGAAATAACAGCAGCTTGCAAAGCTGTCTTTGGTTTCTGTATATAATGACAGTCCATCTTCCAAGGTCCTGGGTTCCTAAATACTGTTAAATAAATGTTACTACTCTTAAATAAGTGTGATTCATGACAATTAGCAGCTTTGTTTAAAAAAAAAAGACAGATTGTGTATTAATGCTGCAACATTTTTATAGTCAAATGGCTTATATAGAAAGTACTAATCAATTTTGAGGAGCTATGGTATTAGTAATGGATGAACTTCTATGAACTAGTCTGGACAAATTCCACACAGCAATTCCCAAAACACTATTATTTGACAATCATCAAAGCCACGCAATAATAAAAAAAAGCTAGATGTGTATTTGGAGGACAACGACTAGTCCAAATGTATGAGCTTTTTAAAACACACAAGGGTTTGGTTTCTCTAACAAAAACAGCATAATTATCTATACCTACATCATATACTTTTTAGATCAGAAAAAAATTTATACACATACAACTCTTTACTTACCTAGATATGAACATGAATATCTGAATCAATATGACTTATCAGTTTTTCCCACAATTTAAAGAGATGGCTTTATGGACAATGTCAGATGTTCCCTCGGACAATGTTAAATGCTAAATTCAATAGGAGAGAATATTAAAATACTTCCTAAACATCTCATTAATCAAGGCTTTTTTTTTAGCTGAAAGTCCCCTAAACTTAACTTCTAGTGTGCAGGCAAGCCCAAATCTCTGACATGGTATCAGAGACTGGATTTCAACAAGCCTTCTGCAGAGCTGAATGACAGGAAGCGCCCTTTCCTTTTCTGCATCTGTCCATTCATTTTCTGGGTTTCTGGCAAGAGTCTGTGCAGCTTTTATTGGAGGGCCAGTTTAGCTAAGTTGAGAGAGGCTGGCTCCATATCAGACTCACCACAGGAATTCTCAAGGACTGGAAGCATGGCTGTCTGCCTTAGTGGCAGGAAAATCAACCCTGAGGAAATCACAAATCTCTGAAAGCTCAGAGAAAAAAGGCTCAAGCCTGGGACTTGTTCCTATGCTTATTAAAATGTCATGAAAGGTGGTACAAAACAACTTGTTGGATGCAGTGCATCAAGGTAAGTGGGCACAATGCAGAAAGCACATCTTCCCTTTGGTCCTGGGGTAGGCAATGTGTGTGTCCCCAGCATGGAGAGGAGAATGCTAACTGTAAGAAAGAGGTTTGTGCAGAAATATCACCTTAAAATCAAAAATATTTTCTTACTCACAGAATTTCTATGTCAAAGCAAAGATTTGCAAAAGAAAAGTTAAGTGACTGTGCTAACAGTGGGGCTGGGAATCTTAGCTTTGAACTCAGTTCTTCTGCCAGGAAAGAATATACCTATGAAGAAGTAACAAAATACCCAAAGAAAATTTCATGCAGACCTTCTTCAGAATTCCTGAAAAAAGACAGGTGTACATAAAGACGCTATTAAAAATATTTCTGGCTTATTTTGGTAAAACATTTTTAAAGACAAAACTAAATGAAGACTAAGGAAGCCTTTGTGCTCTGGAAGATGGTGAAAAGAAAAAGTTGCACTCTGCATCTTTGTCGTGTTGACTTTTTTTCCTTTCCCCAAACTGAAGTTAAACTTTATTTAGTGACATTTCAGTGAAACTGTTTGTTCACTGTTTCAGAAAGTAATAACTCGTCTTTCATGAACTACTATTTGCATTTGTGACTCTCTTAGGAAAGACAACACGAGAGAAAGAGAGAGAGAGGGAGAGAGGGAGAGAGAGAGAAAGAGAAAGCCATTTGTTCGATGGTATGACCCAAGAGTTCATTCCATGGTGAAAAGTAGAAATTGAGTTTTCAATAAAAATGAATTCTCCCACTACTGATATTAGCCCCATATGCTTTTTCAAAACCAGAACCAAGAAGCAGTGGAACAAATGTGATTAATTTGTTAAAGAATATGAGTAATGGAATTTGCATATGAAATTAGAGTTTTATATCTAACATAGTAAGAAGAACAGCTTAAAGCATTACAAGTTATCTTAATACCTTCATTTGGGCAGCTGAAATTAAAGGTTGCATGAATTTCCCGTTTATGTTTCTCCTATTTAGGGGATTTAGCCATCTGTAAATAAAATGGCATTCATTTCTCAACAGCTTCTCAATAGTTCTCAAACAGCTGCTTAAATATATTAGCTGAAAACTTTCAAATTCATGAACAAACATGAAAACATACCCCTTAACAAACCCCAAAGATTAAGACAACTTTGTTATAAGACCTGAACAAAAAAAATGATTGTTCTTCTTACCTCCATGTAAACATTACAGACCTTATTTCTATTAAAAAAAACCAGCAACAATAATTTTACTTAGAAGTGATTGCTGGCACAAGCAACTGTTTAAAGGGAAATGCTCATAACTCTTAGGTTAGAGGACTTAGCGCAAACATTTTCTTCACACACTGATCCCAGGGAAGACTGAATCAGGGAGGCACAATCTGAGGTCAGAGCTTGTGAAGGGATCAGCAACCAACCACACAGGGTGTTCGGTCCCAAGGGTCTTAGCACAGGTTTAAATTTTCACAGATTTCACAACACCCTGTGGTTGTTAAGCTTTTATGGCACAATAAAATAATGATGAGATGAAAAGCTCACAATAATTATTTATAGAAAAGCCCATACAAAGAGGCCAGAGAGGTTGGATGCTGTACTGGATTCTACATATAGACCACTATTTTCTTCTGCTTTCACATTTTAAAGGCCACAAGAGATAATGCAGATTTATAGGTTTACTTGAATATGAAGGAAGACTCTAAAAAAAGACTAACACAAAGGAATAAAGATAGAACAGAGACTAATCCTTCACTGACTTTTACCACAAGAAATTACAATTCCTCCCTACCACACCCCATTCCCCCAGAGGCAGGAAAAAACGGTTTAATACATTCATCTACAGCTATAGCTTTAATTGTTTTTTTTCCCCCTCAACCACTCAGGAAAATAACTGCTCCTGTTTTAATAGGTTTTTTTAGTTTAAGGTAATGAACTGATTAATTCCAGTTATTTCATTATGTTTTCAGTCCTTATGTTATTGATACGCGTCAAGTAAAACTAGGGAATGAGTATAAAAAGAAGCCTCTTGGCCTTTAAGAACGGTCTTGGCCATGCAGACTACGTTTCAATAGCGTTTTTTGGTGAAATTGAACGTAAGAACACGTTTATTTCCAGAACAGAGTGCTGCCAAGTCCCCTTCCTCCGAGCGTCAGTGAGCCGTTTCCCAGAGGCCTCCAAGCTACAGCCACTTATGTCTGTGTTTACACTTCCTCTAACACTTTCGTAGCAACGTTCTCTTTCTGACTGTCAATCCCAACGCAAGAGTATGTTGTTATTAAACTGCATTTTCTCTTCAAGGTTGAGTTTCAAAAACCAAAGATTTTATTTATATAGAAAGGCAGTATTAGAATTGACTCTCTTTTAAAATAAAATACATTTTGTATACAAATAAAAGAATATTTACATATCAAATAACTGAATCCATAACTTCAAAGTACATAAGTATGAAAATACACCTTGATGCAAAGAGTAGGATACTCACATCATAAAAACATGTTGCCTTTGCCATGTGAAAACCGGCTATTTAGTTCTCTAGATTTCTTAATCAGAGCTTTCTTCTGGGCCTCATCAAAACGGCTGACTTTGAGGTCCTGATCACGGTCAAACGGCCTTCTCTCTTGGGGCTTATTTTTGTCTTCTGCTGTCTTGTTTTTTAATTTTTTGTGATGTATGTCCATAAGAGATTCTGATCTTTTTGAATCCTGGGGTGGGATGGAAAGGGGCATATAGGGAAGATGAAAAGAAAATGTAGGCATGGACATTATAAAGACAAAGTCTCCTGATGAAGTATAATTATGAGATAATAGTAGTCAACATCAAAAAGAATGCTATTTGACTCCTGGCTGCCTTTTCAAAACCCAAAGACAGGTAGAATCTACAGGACATAAGTTAATGTAAATTAGACACAACTTGGGACTTATATTAGCTGTAACCACTGAGAAAAAAAGATCTAGGGGTCACTGTAAACATCTTAATATTCCAGTGTGCAGAACTGACACTAAGAAAGGAATACTGAAAAAGGAAAAAAAATTATAATAGCTTACTTTGTTAGAGCCTCATAACATGAATAAATCAAATAGTGCTAAAATATAGGTAGTATATATTGCTCAATAATACTGATAGCAGACAGTCATTACTATACTATTACATAAGGGGAAAGATGGAAAAGGTGAACGAATGGGCTTGAAAAGTCAAATGTTTATTTCAGGTCTAGAAAAGATGGTGGTTTCAGAGTCAGTTACACTCAGTTAAACTCTGACAATACAAAGCAGGAAAAGAAGATGTTCAAAGAAAGATAAGAGCTAAATTAAATATGTGAATAGATAAAAGAAATATTCATCATAGGTCAATCAAGTATCTATGTACAAAATGAACTAAACAGAATCAGGTATGAACTGGAGAGGACTTTGGAGGTTACCTAGTCCAACAGAGGCAGTTAAGTGTGTGGTCCAGTCATTCAGGTTGGATGTGGCAAAGCAAATACAGATTTTATAACCCCAGATCTAGTGATTTTTTACTATACTGTTATACAAGAGTAACATGACAAAGTTTAATTTCATTTCTAGGCTATGACGTACAAGTGACCAAAGGTACTAAATTTGTGGGGGGAAAATAATAGCAAAAATATTATGAGAAGCACCAACTCAAAAGAGAATACAATTATGAAAAATGCCTGAAATTCATGTGATAGTTGTCATTTTTCAAAACAATATGAAAAATAAGGGAAAAAAGTTAAGTGTTTATTTTCCCATGTAAGAATAATCCTTCTAAGGTTATGTATCTGTGCCCAAAGCAATGCTCCCTAATACCTCTGCTGGCGTTCTAAACTCCACAAGTTAAGAAAGGAATAACAACCTAAAGAGTTAACAAGCTATGGATTAAAAATGGACAACCACAAATGATTCTGTTCTCCTGGTGAGTTACCATTTGCTGGAGTTTTGAAAGACTTAATGTAGAAGAGGAAAGACTGTCTCTTGTATCTGGTGGAAAGACTCTCTCAAATGTTGTACTGCAAACATAAAAACATCTTCCTTTCAGCATCCTAGCTAACTGGCCGACTGTAGTAATCATTAAAGTTGCAGGGAAGCCCCCTACAGCTCCACATGTCAATATAGGAAAGAAGGGCTTGGTATAAGGAGATAAGACTAACCAAGATGCTAAATATAGATCAGCTCTCAATAATCATGCAAGAGGAGGCACAACAGTTCTAAGTAATGAATCTTATTTGGTTTTGAAGTGCGGTCAGGGAGAGAGAGCGGGGGACTGACTCAATATGAATCGGACATCTTTAACCAGTTATCTCTAACTCTACTCGGCTCTGCTTTAAGACCTGCAGCCGGGCGTCTGGCTGAGGGTGTAGGAATGGGCCACAAACTCAATAATCGGAAAGATAGAAGAAACTACCGGGAGGTTCATTTTTGGCCAAGGAAACCAAAGTTTCCTGGAGGGGCTATTGAGCTGGAGAGGAAATGATGAGATAGGGCTGTGGCCATTAACAATTGACCGATGACTAAAATGCCTCTTGCCTTTCTTCCCTTGGTGTTTCAGCAACAACAGAAAAGAGAGGGCTGCCCCTCCGGCTGATTGGGAGTATGGGAGGTAAGCCGAAAGATGGCCATCAACAAGGCTGCTACTCGCTGTTAGCAAGTTTAACCATGTCATGGTTTTAAGATTTTGTTTACAACCATTGAAATGACTGTTAATGAGCAGTTAGGGGATTTTCCTCAAAAACAAATGGAAAAATGTTTTGGGTTTCAACAGTCTCAATGACTTGTATCAACTTCTTGAAGATGGAAAGCATTCCTTAGAGGTACCAGAGACTATGACAGAAAAGAGAAAAAAGACAATGACGCTCCCAGTGAATCTGTTAACTGTGATTCCTTTAGGCTCCTCTGGGTCTAGACCTTTACATAAAACATGCCACATGTTTCTTCTTTAAGCTCCTGAACACTGATGAAGATCTGTACGGCTTTGGAAGGCTCTTACTTCCTGAAAAAGGGCTGTCTATCCCCAGTAATGGAAGTTCTGACATGAGTCACTTAAACAAAATAAAAATTGAAACTATTACATGAGAACACACAAAAAAGATCCTACACAAAGGGGTATTTTTAAAAAAGTCTGACACTGCTTTCAGCAGCAGTTAAAAAAGACAAGGCTATGGTGATATTACCATGGAAACCAACAGAGCCGGGTATTTTTCAAGAGAGACACACAGAGAGGGAAGCAGCGAAAGAGACAGGTGTACGTGTGTGCGTGTGTATGTGTTTGAAGGGGGGAGGATTAGTGAGGGTGGGTAGAAGACAGAGAAAAAGAGAGAAGTTAAAACAAAGGAGATGAGCATTTTGCTTTATCACTCACATTGTATGAAGACACTTGCTCAGCCAATCTCTTATCCCTTCCTGATAATATACGTTCCTCATCACTCTTACTGGTTTGCTTCTTTGCATCCTGTGCTTCCTAGTGAACGAAAAAAAGATGAAGCATTACCAAATTGTAAGAGAAAAAAAATAAAAACAAATCAATACCAGTAACATTCAGGTTAAATGACAACAAAATACTAAATTAAGGCTGGGTCATGGAATTCCCTCCGTGATGATGCTGCTAAATAGAAAACAGATGGATCTGAAATTCTTTGCATCAGTATGATGGGACTGAATGGCTTTGGTGAAACAAGAGAGACGAGAGTTTTGTTTTTAACTTCAGTGTTTTGTTTGCAAGGCCTTTGCAATTTTACCAGCACCACGAAATTATCTTTTAGAATTTGGTAATGTCGTACACATTATCCATAAGGATCACATCAGCTCCTTATCCATAAAACAAGGGTTGTTCTAAATTATTCCTACACTTTCTTTCATTCCAAATTTATGATCCTAAGTAAAGCCAAGTTAGAGACACCTAGCATCACTTGTGTTTTTTTGGATCTGGGATATAGGGCTTAAATTAGAATGTTTCCATCCATCCTGGTTACTGAATGAATAAATAAAAAAAGCATTTACTAAGTATTTATTCTGTGCAGAGCGCCATGTGAAGTGCTGGGCATACAAAAAGAAGAAGAAAGTCCCAGTTCTTCACAAGCTTACATTTTAATGGGGGAGATGACATAGAGAGGTTTCATTTGCAAACCAGAAGGAAAGGTCTGGTGGTCCTTCACAATTTCTGGGTGTTGAGAGGCAGCTAGCTGCCAGGTCCCATCTCTATAAGAGCTGTTGGATAATGATTGCAGGGGATGGCCATAAGCAGTGCATGAAGTTAAAAAATTAGGAACATTTATCACTTCTTGTCTTTTCAAGATGCTCTGATTTTCCAAAATTTTCTAAGATGGATAATGGCACAAAACATCCCCCCTGCCAATTTTTTTTTTTATTCAGCTCTGGTCTTTTTAATTAGGAATGCTTGAATATTATCCTCTATCTTGTTAAATATTCATTTTCTTTCCCACTGAAAGATTATATTCAGTTTTGCTAGGTAGGTGATTCTTGGTGGTAATCCTAATTCCTTTGCCTTCTGGTATGTCATCTTCTAAACCCTCTAGTTCTTTAATGGGGAAGCTGCCAAATCCTGTATAGTCCTGACCGTAGCTCCACAATATTTTAATTGTTTCTTTTTGGCTGCTTGCAATACTTTCTCTTTGGTCTGGGAGCTCTGGAATTTGGTTATAAAATTCCTGGAAGTTTTGATTTTGGGATCTTTTTCAGGCAGTGATTCTCTTAATTTCTATTTTGCCCTCTGGGTCTAATATATCAGGGCAGTTTCCTTTGATAATGTCTTGATGTTGTCTGGGCCGTTTTTTTTTTTTTAAATATCATGGCTTTTAGGTAGTCCAATAATTCTTATATTATCTCTCCTGGATCTATTTTCTAGACCAGTTGTTTTTCCAATGAGAAATTTCACATTTTCTTCTATTTTTTCTTTTACTTTTTTTGATTTTGTTTTATTGTATCTTGATGTCTTAGTCATTGGTTTCTACTTATTCAATTCTAATTTTTAAGGAATTACTTTCTTCAGTAAGCTTTTGTACTTCTTTTTCTGTTTAATTCTGTTTTGGGGGAATTACTTTCCTCAGGAAATTTTTATATCTCTTTTCCCATGCTACTGACTCTTTTTTCATGATTTTCATGTACTACTTTTATTTCTTTCCCCAATTTTTCTTCTATTTCCTAATTTGATTTTTAACATCCTTTTAAAACTTTTCTAGGAATTCTTTTTGAGCCTGAGACCAAATCACATTTTTCTTTGAGGCTTCACATGTAGCCATTTGGACACTGTTGTCCTCTTATGCCTTGATCCTCCCTATCACCATAGTAACTTTCTATAGTTAAGCTTTTTTTTTTTGCTTTTTGCTCATTTTTTCCCTGCCTTTTTGGGAGTGACTCAGTGTTTTTTATGTGAGAACTGGGCTCTGGTCCCACACTGTCCTAAGCTTTTTGTGTTGGGGCTCTGGGTCTTACTGCTGGCTTTCACTGGGCTTTAGGACTTAGCTGCTTACTTTCTCTGGAGGGTAGGCTTTCCTTTGGGTTTGTACTGGGAGTAGGGGTGGGGTCTCCCTGTAGGCCTCCCCTGGGTATAGGGTTTAGCTGCTGGCCTGTTTGAGGGGTGGGGCCCCGTTGCTGGGTTGCTATGGAAACATAGCAAACAAACTCACTGCTAGAGAGGGGTATCAAACATCATCTGGACCGGTGCTTTCCAAACTTTTTTGATCATACACCCCTCCCTAGCAGGTTAAAAAAATTAATATATCTCCCTTCACTGTTAATTTTTTTTTTGTTATTGAATCATTTCAATTGTGACCAATTCTTTGTGAAATCTCCAGTTGTCCTGATGAATATCTGGCCACTGGACCCAGATGGCTCTGGAGGAGAAAATGAGGCTGGTGACCTTGCACAGCCTTCCCTCACTCAAATCAAAGTCAACTGCAAGTCATGCCATCATTTCCCTGATGTCATGGTCCTCTTTGAGAACAAGAGACAAACACAACCTGTATGTGAGTAAGTCTGTCCTCTCCTTTCCCCTTAGCTGAGGGTGCTCTTCCCAAAGGAAGGCACTGGCTAGATTTCTTTCTCAAAGTCCAAACCCTAAACCCAATTCACTCTGGAGCTGATAGACTGGACAACAATAGGTCCTTGCCTGCCTAGCTCAGAGTGAATGTAAGTAGTAACTGTTTCTCTTTTGGCCAGTATCCTTTAGAGTTTCCTCCTCCCAGTTTGATTTTTTTTTTAATTAAAGGGGTCATCCTTTGACTCACTTCTTAAAAGTGACCTATTCACTGAATGGGCATTACCTCACTCAAAGTGAAAACCTGAAAAATCCTTAGCTTAAAAGCACCAGAGTCTCCCACTGCATCCTGGGCCATCTCCAGTTGATCTGATCTATATCCACCACTGCACCCAGACGGCTCTGAGGGGGAAAGTGAGGCTGGTGACCTTGCACAGCCCTCCATCACTCAAATCAAAGTCAACTGCAAGTCATGTCATCATCTCCCTGATGTCATGGTCCTCTTGAGAATGAAGGACAAAACACAATTTTGTTGCTGATCTGTCTCAGGGTCTTGTGGTTGGCCAGCCCCTGGGGGTGGGGTTGAGTTGCTGAGCTTCACAGAGACTATTCATATGCCTAGTGGGCTGCTGGATTACGGGGAATGTGGGGTCTCCCGGGTGGATTGCCACAGGCTTGGAATCTTGCTGCAAGCCCCCTGTGGTAAGGCTGGAGGCAGCTGCTGTTGCTGTTGTTCTTGGACCTTGCTCCCCTCCCATCTCAGTGAGACAGACCTTTCCTGTGATGCTGGTAAACTATTTCCCTGCTCCTAGATCAATTCTGAGGTGGTTCTAGTTGTATGGAGTGGATTTTGGGAGGGCTTCAGAGGTTTCCTTCCTCAGTCCACCATCCTGGCACCAGAAAGTACACACAAAACATGTTTTTAGAAAAACAAAATTAAGCCAGATCATCTTGAATGAAACTTGAAAGAGGAGGCAAAAAAAAAAAATCAAAAAACAACAAAAACAAAAACTGATAAAGACATGTCAAGGTTTCTTTAAACAAACTATTTTCTCCATCGATGACAACGAAGCCACCATATTTGGCCTCAATTCTAACCCTGATGCATGAGGTGAAGAGGGAGAAATGGAATTGAAGAAAACAAAGCTAGGAAGAGCAGCAGGGCCAGAACAAGAACACAGAAAGGAGGTCTATGCTGGAAGTATTGAAGGGTTTATATAAAAGACAAGAGGATCCAAATATTTGAGAGAAAAAAATCACCTAAGTTTTTACAACCAAGAAAAGGCAACTGATAAAATATCACCAAATATGTGCATATGCTTACTTTTTCATTTCTATAAAATCTTTATGAGAATAATCTACACACATGTGCCACGGAGAAGTTGGATGAAGGTATGAAAGGGAATCAGGCCGACTTTTATAAAGAATATTAGACAGCTGACCACATCTGTATGGTCACACTTAGCCACTGAAAGGGGCTTATTTACTGTGTTTACAGTCTCTTGACTAAAAAAGTCCTTGACTTGGTAGAGCAAAATGGCCCCACCAAAAGTCTCTCCTTCCAGTAAGGATTCTCTCATGTATGTACTAAGATCATATAAGATTCCTTGAAAGATGACTCTGCTAAATGTCCCTCTGATTATAAATATAAAACAGGGATATGTACCAAAGGAATTTGCCTGTCTCATGGAGAGAGTCCATCATAAAGTCCAAACTGAAAAGGGATTCCCTCTAGGTGATGAAGTCCTCCTGAAGTTCCTGTTTGCACACGGCTGTATGTTCGTTGCATTAAGTGTCACTACACTGCAGAACTTCCTAGATGAGATCCATCCTCACTCAAGAATTCAATCTAACTATCTACACTGGAAAAGCCAAGTGGGTAAAAAAATGCATTGTCTAGACCCTGGTGTGGTCCCTAGGTCTTTGGGTGTGGTCTTTTGACAGAGTCCAAGTTTTACAGAACAAATCCTTTTATTAAGGGGATTTGTTCTGTGAAGTTTGGATTCAGTCAAAAGGCTGCACTTGAGGACCTAGAGGTCCACATGTGGCCTGGAGTCTACAGGTTCCCCACCCCTGGTATAGATTATGATATGGAACTCAAGAGGATAGCCCATAGGGTTGCCCCATCAATATATAGTTTGGGCAGACACAGTGAGCAGAGAACTGAGTACTGACTAGGAGGAAGAGAGAGGACTGGATTGTATTTGGGTAACTGTGTAGTACTTTTAATGACCTGTCATTGTATTACGCAATTAAATTATACTACATAAAGTACTGAAATGACAGTATTTTAATGAGCTTCTTCTTGAAACAAAGGCCCATATTTTTAATACCAATATTCTTCCAGTATGAATAATGGAATAATGAATAATGGGATAACACAGTCTCTGAAGAATAAACATCATGAGTCACCCAAATGCCATGGAGAAGTACATGGTACATACGAGCACACCATGGTCTATTAACAGAGAAGAACTGTTCCAAAGAAGCAGTACAGAAGAAATTAAAGAGATGTGGACTGGCCCTGTAGCAAGTCTGGGAAAGCAAGAATGGGAAGCCTGAATGGAGCATAGTCCCTAAGTAACGTCAATAGACTTAAGAGTGGGTTCCTGAGGGTATCCAATGGGCTGCCTGTGGCAGATCTATGAGAGAACACAGACAAGAGCTGTACAGGATGAAAAGACATGGATGGATGACTTGTCAATCGCACTGCTGGCAGGGGGTACCCACACTGACAGATCAAAGACTCGAGGAAGTACTGAAGAGTAGGGGACCCACCCCCCAGATTATACATGGATTGCTGAGTATTTTTAGAGGGGGGGGGTAGGGGATCCAGAAAGATGTGGGTTAAAGTCCCGCCTCCGAAACATACTAGTTACGTTACCTAAACTCTCAATGCTCCAGAGGCTTAAAACTCAAATAGAAACTTATTCCTGAGGGTCAGAGCCCCATACTGACTTAGAAAATCCCAAATAACATTGTCTATGTTGTACTGTATTGAATGACAGTCACTTGTCACTGAATTGTTAGCTCTGTTCAACGACTGATCCAGACCAACAGGAAGCTGGCCTTCTGCTCACATGTGACTGGGACCAGCAGGCAGTAACAGGCAGCTCTTAAATATTTGATTCTTCAGGCAGGGAGGTGAAGACTTAATGCCCACTTAAAGTGGGCATTCCCAGGCACTCATCTGAACAGCTCTTCTTATTTCTTTCTATACCTTCTCCCTTAACAATGGAATTAGGATCCATGGCATCTATGCCATGGGGTCACACCTCAATATTTTTCTGCTGGACTCTCTCAAAGCTCTTGACCCACCCCCACCTTCAGCTGCCATGAGGCTTCTCTCTATGCAGCTATCCTGCAAGTGCTTCAATTCAACACCCTTAAAGACTAATCATATTTTCCTTCCCTAATAACTAATATTCCTCCTTCTGACTTCACTATTTTTGTTATCCAATTCAAGAAACACTTATTAAGGGTCTGCGATGCACTACACACTGAGGACGAAAAAAAATCTAAGTCAAATCCCTGTCCTCCAGAAGCTTACATTCCTATGAAATCACAGGTCCAGACCTATGTGCATAAAAACATAAGAAGAGTTATGATAGGACAAAGGAGATTCCTTCAAAGTGCTCCAGGAAAACAAAGGTGTAAGAACACTTGGAGCTGGGGGAGACTTCAGAGAAACAGTCCCTGAGGGAGGGGAGGGAGGAAGGGAAGAAGGGAGGAAGAAAGGATGAAAGATGTCCTAGGTATGGCAGATGGCAGATAGGTGGCAAGTTACATTTGGGGAACACTTGAGAGTATGGCTGAAACAGTAATGTGAAACAAAGCTGAAAAGGTAACTGCAGTAAGACCATGGAGAGCCTTGAATACTGGAGAAAGGAGTTTGCATTTGACCTCAGAAGCAGCAGAGAGATAGTATAAGCTTCCGAGTTGGGGAGTGACCTGGTCAGACCCATATCTTAGGAAGATCACTATAGATTACTAGCTATTAGTACAAATTAATACTATATTTGACCCTTGCCTCTTGCTCATACCTCTTGAGTAAAATTTGTCTTATGTCTTATTATACAGAAAATCTGTATACCTAGGGTAAATGAAAATGTGCTTACTTTAGCTTTTCTTTCTTTGTCGGCTGGAGTATCTGTCCAAACTGATCGATCACCAGATTTGTCATCAGCTCTTCTCTTGAACGTTCTTGGGCCAAGACCAAAACCTTTCAGTTCTGGAGGCAGCTCAGTCATCCATGATTCCCTTGTAACTGGTCTGGACCCATCCTTCATGAGATATTTAATTAAAATAAAAAAAATAAGAATACACATAACATTTTATATCAATTACTACAATTCTCAATTGATGCTTTTGACAAGGTTGCTGTCAGTTAATATTCAACCAGTGAAGTATAATTGGACTTGCTAAATTTATAACTAAGTATTACTAATGCATCAAAGAGATATTTAAAATACTTACATCGTCTCCTTTAGTGAGTTTTTCTTTCATTCTTTGAGCTCTCCGTTCAAATTCTTTAGTTACACTATAATCAACTGGTCCTTTCGTAGGCATTGGTCCAATGATGGCCTCATCATCTTCACTACTCTCTGTTCCCTTTAAAAACAAAACATAATTACTATATTAAACAAGGAAGTTAGACAGATCAGTAGTATTAAGAACAAATGAAGTTTCTAAATTATATACTTATACAAACTGCCTAGCATTATAAGCACTGTCAAAAAATATTTGTCAATCATATAACTAAGTGCTAGGTACCAACTGCCATAAGATGAGATCACACCTGCCTTTTAAAATGAGATAATGCATGTAAAGTGCTATATAAGAAATAATAATAGCTATCATTATTAGCATGTAAAAGATCTTCAGCCATATTCACCACTGCCCAGGCTATCAACTGTAGAATAACACATTAGGAGCTCTAGGAAGCAGCATTAATTTTTATGGGTCAATAGGAGCATAATTCAGTACAATTAATGAAAAAGAAAGGTAATATCAGAATTAATGGAGACTACAGATCTGAGAGTTAATGTAGTTTTCCAAAATTTCAAATGGGTGTAGCATATGCCCTAGTAGAGTCTACGTACTTTTGTAACTGAACCCAATTTCTCTTTCTTGAATGAGTTCTAGAAAGAAGATTCACAAGTATGATACTTTGCTCAGAGTTACTTACAACAAACATGGGACTGCATAAAGAGCACCGGACTTGGAATAAAGAAAAATCTCAGGTAAGTATTGCAGCTCTGTGATAAGTAAGCTACTATGCGATCTTAGGTCAGTGGCTTAAACTCTCTGGGCCTTGGACTAATCATTTGTACAATGAGGGAGCTAAACAAGCTCCACTGAGCTAGATAATGCTGTTTTCAGTTCTGTGTACAAAACTGAATGATACTGATTCCTTCTTGTTTTGCCTGCCCAAGGTAGCAAATAGTATTGAAAGTAGCAGTCCCTCAATCTCGCAAGAGATTTTTCACTTGGTGAATTGGTAATTAGGATTTAGTGTAAGTGGTTCCTTAGCTCCTATTGATTCCACTGTCTCCCAAGAAATTCATTCTTGTATAAGTAGCCTATATTTGCATTTTCCATCTTCTCCCTATCCACTCTACCCTTCATTTGGTTTTGGCCTTCTTGAGTCTCCTGAAAACTGCACTCTTGACTGTCCACTATGACCAATAGCCTCTCTTTAGTCCCCATTCTACTGGGTATCTTTATGGTAACTGATACTGTTGACTCTTTCCTTCCTCAGTTTCCATGATGCTACCCTAATGGAGTGAATAGAGCTTCGGACTCTAGTTAGAAGGTATAGGTTCTAATCCTGAAGGCTACTAATGAGCCATGAAACCTTGGGCAAGTTATGTTATGTCTCTGAGCCTGTTTCTTCATGTCTAAAATAAAGGAGTTGGATTAGTTATCTCTAAGAGCCTTTCCAGCTATAAAGATCTACAGTTCTACTATTCTAGTTCTTCTCCCAGCTTTGTGACTATACCTTGTCTCTTCACTAGCTTTTCCTTCTCTTTTCCCTTAAACTTGGCCAGTCTCCAAGTTTTGGTTCTTGGACTTTACGTTTCGAAATATTCTCTTTCTTGGGGATTTAATCCATCCTACTCTCATTTCTCAGTGTATGACTACCAAATCTATATATTTATGGCCTTGACTTCTCAATTCATTTCCAGACCTACATACCCAAACATCTCGAAAGTCCTGATGTTATGTTTAATGCAGCTAAAACTCAACTCCTACTTTTCTTCCCTGAAAGTAGTTTCCAGATTGTGTTTTTTTATTTTTGCTAGACAACAATTTTCTCTACCTCTAATCCTTAGTCATCTTTGATGTCTCCCTCTCCTCCACGATGCCCTTATTATCTCAAAAGAATGGAAACAGATATGATACAATATACCAAACCATATCAAATTTCATAATAATGTAGCACATTGTACCAAGTGCCACGATAAGATAATTCTGTAGACACATGCGTCTTCCATTTTGCTTCCTTTTGCTTATATATAAATGCCTACAGAGGCTTGCACAGAAGAGACATTCTCCAATTCATGGCTCCGAATAAGTATTAAATAACAACTCCATAGAGTCATTTACTTAGACTATTCTGGGTTTTATGTCTGACATGATCTCTCAGGCCGTGTCTTCTTTATTCTTTCTCTTCCTTCCCTTAGTAAACCAATCAAGTGTAAAGACTTAAGTTTCTGAGATACAAATTCATTATTTGGTAAAAATGGGAAAGCAGTCTTGCAGAAATTCGACATAGACCAATATCTTATAACATATACCAAGATAAGATCAAAACGGACACATGACCTAGATTTAAAGAGAGATAATTCAAAGAAAATTTGAAGAACATGGACTATATTACCTATCAGATATGTTTAGGCAAACAATTTATAAATAAACAAGAAAGCAGTGTGAGGTATAAAATGAGTAATTTTGATTACATTAAATTAAAAAGGTTTTGTACAAATAAAATGCAGCCAAGATCATAAGGAAATCAGAAAATTGGAAAAAAAAATTATAAAGGTCTCATATCTTAAATATAAAGAACTTTGTCCAATCTATAAGAATACAAGTATTCCTCAATTGATAAATGGTCAAAGGATATGAACAGGCAGTTTTCCAAGGAAGAAATCAAATCAACTTATAGTCATATAAAAAAGTGCTCTAAATCATTACTGATTAGAGAAATGCAAATTAAAACAACTTTGAGTTATCATTTTACACCTACCAGATTGGCTAAAATGACTGAAGGGGAAAGCGACAAATGTTGGCGATGTGGAAAAATTAGGGAACTACTGTTCCACTGTTGGTGGAACGGTGAAATGATCCAACCATTCTGGAGAACAATCTGGAATTATGCCCAGTAAGTTACTAAACTGCCTATAACCTTTGACCCAGCAATACCTCTACTAGGTCTGTTTCCCAAGAAGATTAGGGAAAAAGGAAAAGAACGTATACATGGTAAAATATTTATAGCACCCCTCTTTGTTGTGACAAAGAACTAGAAATTGTGAGGATGCCCATCAATTGGGGAACAGATGAATAAGTTGTGGTATATGATTGTGATGGAAAACTACTGTGTTATAAGAAATGATGAGCTCAATGATCTTAGAAAAATATGGAAAGCTTTGTATGAAATAATGAAAAGTCAAATGAGCAGAACCAAGAGAACACTGTATATACTGACAACAATATTGTCTTAAGAACAACTTTGAGTGACTAAGTCATTTGGACTTTTATAAATACTCAAGTTAACTACAAAGGACACATGAAGGAAGATGCTCTATGCATCTAGGAAAAGAACTGATAAAGAAAAGTATGTATAGAATGGTTTTACATACATACACACAATACATATTTGTGTCTTACATATATACACACACATATACACACATATATACATATATATATTTTAAATAGCAAGTTGTACTTAATAGATTTGCAGTTTCATGTACAACCATCTTTTTTCTATTCTAATATGTTATGGAAATGTTTGCTTTGTTTCTTAAGTTCAGAATAAAATAAGTAAAATAAAAAAAAATGTCAAATACTGGAGAGAAATTAAGTAACCAGAAGGGTGAGAGAAAGTCATTTGATCTGGTGAGAGCAATGTCAGCTGAGTGATGGGGTCAGAAGCCAGAACATGATAAAAGCAAGTGAAAGGAAAGCAAATAGAAACACCTGGTAGACATTTTTTAGTACAAGTTTCTTTGCAAAAAGGAGGTGAAATAATGGATACATTGAGGGGATGGTAGGGTTGACTAACATTCTGTTAGGATCAAAGATTTTGGAGTTTTTGATTCCTAAAGTGGAATCTATGTGGGTGATGTGAGACTTGGTCATGAGAGTTGAGGACACTGAGGAAGTGGGAGATTAGAATGCTTAAGAGAACATCAACATGAATCTTGAAGATTCCTGGTATAAGAGCCCAGGCTAAAGTAGAGAGGAACCCTGGGAGCCAGGTACCAAGCTCCTTGGGAAAGGAGGCAGAATGCTCTGGAGAGCTTAAGAGAACTGCTACAAGGAGCTAGATGAGATGATAAATTCCAATAAGGAATTATAATCACCTATGTAGAAAGGTCCCTCCACTGGGAGTCAGACCTCAGTTTTAGTCCACACTGACACAAAGGTACCACCAGCTGTATAACCTTGGGCAAGTTACTTAACCCATAAAGGTTTTAGTTTCCATATCTTTAAAATGAAAGGGTAAGATGGGAGGTGTCAAACGTGTGGCCCACAATACTCTCATGCAGTCTGACCCAGACTAAAATGTAGTCTCCTATCTAGCTGGTCTGTTCCAAAAGTCACAGAAATATTGTCCAGGTGCTCTCCTTTGTCTCACAGGAGACACACACACACACACACACATTAATGAACGAAGAAGACATCTGTCGCTCAGAGACAAAAGAACAGACATTATGGAGCAATGTGATTTTTCTCATTCCCTGCCATCTGCTGAAAAGGGACGCTACAGAAAAGCTTTAAAAACATCTTCATGGACAATGGCCACCACCTTAAATCTTTTTTAACTAATCATCTAACATTTCAATTAACTGCTAATCTGAAAAACAGTTCTATCTCTTGCCCCACCACAAAGGCATATATAATAACATCCAATAAACTGTAGGCCTATGAATATATTTTAGTGATATGAGTCATGAAGATGTTCAATTAAAATGTTCTCATTGCCAAAAATTCCCTTACGCACAGAAAATCTATACTGTCCCTTTCTAAGGTGCATTAATGCTACTCATTTTCCTTCGTATGTTCTTCATGTTGCTAGATTTAGAATATATAAACACCTTCTTTGTAGCAAATACACTGAATTTTCCCCAAAAAATTATAGAAAAGGGCCACAGAAAGAACTGACTTCTTTCTAATTAACGTTAGGCCCAGTGCCTTATGTACTTTGCCCAAGTATTGATTTGTTTGGCTGAACATGTGAAGAAGGGGGACCCAAATATAAGAAGAAAAGTCTATGTATTGCTAAATTAAACAAAGAAGCATTTAAGAAGAGCCATATTTAGCAAAATTTGCTTAAGGTCACAAAAGATTGATTAAAACCCCCCTGCAATTTATGGGGCACTTTTCCCAAAGCTATGATGAAACAAAGTGAATGCTGACTGTTCAAAATTCTATCTTAAGGCAGGATTACCCATCTACAGAAAAAAAAAATTGCCACCACATTTAGATGGGGGAAAAAAAAAAGAAAACAGGTATATCATGTGGCCTGCAACATGTCTTCTAATTATTTTATGTCTCCCCTACAGCATGGATTACAATGAACCAGACATAATACAGATGAATGTTGACTGACTCTATTGGAAGTAAAATTACTTTAAAATTCCTGCAGCAAAACTGTTTCCCAATAGGAATCGTTTTCTTTCAATTTGCTCTATAGTCCTTGATGAATAATAGGTGGAGTAATTTTCTTTTCTACAACATACTGACAACCTCACTTTCATGGTGCTCACCATCATGAATATAGCTGATGCTTAATAAATATTTGTTGAATGAACGAATCAAGAATTTTTCAATAAGAAGATAACTAGTCATTATTCATTAATTAACAATACTTCAACCAAGTACTTAAGATGTCACAGCATCATTCTTCACAGAAACCCTGACAAAACAGAACGCAGGAGTTGGAAAAATGAGTATGTTGTCAAGAACTGCCCACCAAAGAAAGCCTATGGTAATTATCACAGCCTCGTAATTTTTTCTGAATCCCAGTGTCGGCAGTCATCTTTCTCGCTTGTTTCACAATGCTGGTAAAATCAGCGATATATTATATTTAGAGTAGGAGTTTGTATTTGGTTGTAAATCATATAAACAATTGACACTGCTTCCCTTTCACCTCTTTCTCTCCCAGAAAATAGCAGCAGCTAGCAGAAACATTTGTAAACAATGAAATACACACAAATAAAAGAAGCAAGAAAAAAGAGGATATAAAAATCAAGCAAATCAGAAAAAAATCCTAATTCTAGAAAAGTGCATTAGATCCTTTTGATATGAAAGTTTTTTAAAATAATATTTTATTTTTTCTCCAATTACATATAAAAAGAATTTTTAACATTAAAAAAAATGAGTTCCAAATTCTATCCTTCCTTCTCTTCCCTGATCCCGCCCTGAAATGTAATATCATGTAAAATACTTCCATATTAGTCATTTTGTTCAAGAAAACTTAACGAAAAAGAAAGAAAAAGAAAGGAAGGAAGGAAGAGCATGCTTCAGACAGCATCAGTTCTTTCTCTGGAGGTAGATAGTATTTTTCCTCATGAATCTTTTGGGATTATCTTGGATCACTGTATCGCTGAAAAGAGCCAAGTCTTTCACAGATCTTCATTGCACAATAGTGTTATTACTGTATATAATGTTTTTCTGGTTCCACTTACTTCATTTTGTATCAATTCATCTATGTCTTTGCATGGTATTTAAAAAATCATCTTGCTTATCATTTCTTATAGCACAATAATATCCCATCACAATCATATACCACAACAGGTTCAGCCATTCTCCAACTGATGGGCATCTCCTCAATTTCCAATTCTTTGCCACCACAAAAGGAGTTGCTATAAATATTTTTGTACAATTAGGTTCTTTTCCTTTTTTTTTAATCTCTCTGGAATACAGACCTAGCAGTGGTATTGCTGAATCAAAGGATATGCAGAGTTTTGTAGCTCTTTGGGCATAGTTTCAAATTGCTCTCTAAAATGGTTCAATCAGTTTACAACTCCACCAACAGTGTATTAATGTCGCAATTTTCCCACATTCCCTCCAACATTTATCATGTTCCTTTTTTGTTATATTAGTCAATCTAATGATTGGCTACCGATGGGTATAAGGTGATACCTCAGAGTTGTTTTGATTTGCATTTCTCCAATCAATAGTGATTTAGAGCATTTTTTCATAATTATAGATAGCTTTGATTCCTTTGTCTGAAAACTGCCTGTTCATATCCTTTGATTATTTGTCAACTAGGGAATGACTTGTATTCCTGTAAATTTGACTCAGTTCTCTATATATTTGAGAATTAGGCCTTTATCAGAGATATTTGCTATAAAAAATTCCCTTCCCTCCCCAGTTCTCTGCTTTCCTTCTAATTTTGGTTGCATTGGTTTTGTTTCTGCAAAAACTTTTTAATTTTACATAATCAAAGTAATCCATTTTACATTTTGTACTGCTCTCTCCACTTTGTTTTGTCCTAAATTCTTCCTTTATCCATAAATAAACTATTTCATGTTTTCCTAATTTGCTTATTAAGGTATCAGCCTTTATGTTTAAATCATGTACCCATTTTGATCTTATCTTGGTATATGGTGTGAAATGTTGGTTTTATACATACTTTCTGCCATGCTGTTTACCAGTGTTCCAAGCAGTTTTTGTCAAATAATGAGTTTTTGTCCCAAAAGCTTAGATCTTTGGGTTTGCCAAACACTAGATTACTGTGGTCATTTACTACTATGTATTGTGTACCTAATCTATTCCACTGATCCACCATTCTATTGCTTAGATAGTACTGGACTGTTTTGATAATTATCACTTTAGAATACAGATTGAAATCTGGTATGGCTAGACTACCTTCTTTCACATTTTTTTTTCACTGATTCCTTTGATATTCTTGACCCTTTGTTCTTCCAGATGAATTTTGATATTATTTTTTCTAGTTCTATAATTTTTGTAGTTTAACTGGTATACCACTGAATAAATACATTAATTTAGGTCAGATTGTCATTTTTATCATAATGGCTTGGTCTACCCATGAGCAATTACTATTTTGCCAGTTGTTTAAATCTGATTTTACTTGTGTGAAAAGTGTTTTGTAATGGTGTTCATATAGTTCCTATGTTTGTCTTGTGGACTCTCCCATCCCCAACCCAGTATTTTATATTGTCTATAGTTATTTTAAACAGAGCTTTTCTACTTCTTACTGATGGACTTTGTTGGTAATATATAGAAATGCTGAGAATTTATGTAGGTTTATTTTATAACCGGCAATTTTGCTGAAATTGTTAATTATTTCAACTAGTTTTTTAAATTGATTATCTAGGATTGTCTAAATAGACCATCATATCTTCAAAGAGTGAGTTTTGTTTCCTCATCGCCTATTCTAATCCCTTCAATTTCTTTTTCCTCTCTTATTGGTATAAGCTATCATTCCTAGTACAATATTGAATAAGAGTGGTGTTAATGGGTATCCTTGTGGCCCTCCCCCCCACACCCACCCCTGCCTTAATTCTACTGGGAAGGCTTCTAGCTTATCCCCATTACAAATAATGCTTGCTGAATTTCCATTTATTCCTATGCTCCCTAGTATTTTTAATAGGAATGGGTGTTATATTTTGTAAAAGGCTTTTTCTGAACCTTTTGAAATAATCATATGTCTGTTGATTTTGTTACTGATATGGCCAATTATGCCGATAGTTTTACTAATATTGAACCAGCCCTGCATTCCTGGTAAAAATTACATCTGGTCTGAGTGTATGATATATTGCTATAATCTCCTTGTAAGTATTTTATTTAAATTTTTTGCATCAATAGTCATTAGGGAAATTGGTCTGTAATTTTCTTTTTCTGTTTTTGCGCTTCCTGGTTCAGGTATCAGTACCATATTTGTGTCATAAAAGGAATTTGCTAAGATTCCTTATTTGCCCCAAATAGTTTTGAGATTAATTATTCTTTAAATGTTTAGTAGAATTTGCTTGTGAATCCATCTGGCCATGGGAACTTTTTCTTAGGGAGTTCTCTGATGGCTTGTTTAATTTCTTTTCCTGAGATGAGGTTATTTAAGTATTTTATTTCTTCTTCTGTTAATTTGGGCAATTGATAATTTTTATAAATATCCATCTAAAACTTGAAAATGTATAGTAAGTCTTTTCTATGTTACATATGTTGGAATAGTCACACTATCTCACGTTATATTTAAAGGGACCATGGATAGAAGTGCTAAAAACATTTTGAATTTAAATACTAGGTACTTTAGTAAATCAAGAATTAAACTGGGCAATTATGTGTTTAGTGCTGCCAGAGTTCAGCAACTCTCCAGTGCAGGTTGGCCATTCAGCCAAGAACTGGTCAAGTAGATTGCACTGCATGAGAGCTCCCATAGCTCCTTGAAAATTTCATCAAGTGGAATAAATGATGTGAGGACTAGAAGGAATATGGACATCACTCCAGCATGGCTGAACTCCTTTACATAAGCCTGGTTAAGGATGTTCTCCATCTGGTTATCATTTTTGGCTAGTGGTCATAACGACAGCAGCAAGTACTTGTTTAACAGTTTGGGGTCATCTCCACACCATGATGCTTGTGTGCTCTGGCCAGTATCCTCATCTTCTTCCCCACTCGAACCTTTGACTCTGCCCTGGGGACAACAGGCTCTGATGCATGAATTTTCACTGTATCTTGCCCAGGAGCAGGCCTTCACACTGCTTCCCTGGTATTTTCATATCATGCTACTGCTGCTGCATGCACTCTCACAACTCTATGTGTGGTCCACACAGAGAGGGAAGGGACTATCTTCTATCTTGCTTGCATTTGTATATTCAACACTCAGCAGAAAATGCTTAATAAATGTGCTCTCCCCCACCTCTTTTCTTCCCACTCTCATCCCCCTCCCTTTCCCTCTCTGTCTCTTTCCTACCTCCCCTTCCTTTCCTTCTCCTCGTCTAATTTCTCTGCTTCTACACAGCTAGGGCTACATCATTTACCAGTATCTCTGCTTTAAGTCACAGAACTTCAGGGGAAATGACTAATTATCAGACAAGAAGCTAGAGAATTGTCTCCTACCTAAGAACTGACTTCCTACCTTGGGATGAGAGAGACAAAAGTGATGAGGGCCATCTTCTCTTTGTGATTTGGGTTACTCACCCTGACACTGTAGGCAACCATTACCTATACGCAGCCCTTCAGAACTTAGTTATCTATGGACGCTTTTAAGTACCCATGAAAATGGTTATCCTGTTATTTTCCAGAATGATCTAGTTCACTGGTGTCACTCAAATAGAAATGGATCCGTGGGGATCCATGTTGACCTAGAAAAGCACAAATATTATCTCTCTTGGGTGATGTATTTTTTTTTATTTTGTTGAACAATTTTCAACTACATTTTAATCTGGTTCAGGCAGCACTAAGAGTATTGTGGCCACAAGTGTGATACCTCTGATCTAGTCCATCCCAATGGTTCCAAGTAGAATTCTATCTCTTGTAACTCTTCCACACTCTAGTATTTAAGTCTTTTATTGTTATTTAACTTTTCTTATCTTTTCATCTCTCCAGCTCAATTATAAGATCTTTAAGGGGAGAGAAGATACCTTAAAATTTTTTTTTGCTTTTATTTGACATAGGTCTCCAGCCTATATTTAAAGATAGTCAAGGAAGGAGATTTTACTTCCTTTGTCGCCCATTCCAGTATCTAATAATCTAGTCAGAAATTCTACCTTATCTTTAACCTGAATCCTTCTTGTTAAATATACAATAAATCTAGTTGAGTTTGTTTTGTCCTCAGTGGAAATGGGAAATTGTTGAGCATAATCTTCTGGATTGAAGTTCTTTACTTATTTAAAGTCCAAGCATAAAATTAACACCTAGGGGATAGAGAAATGGCTTAGAATGGTCCCTGACCTCATGGTGATGAAAGGTTTAGCAGGACAGATAAGATGTGTACAGAAATGACTATGATGTGAAGTACAAAGTGAAAGTTTGATAAAAGAGGCACAGAGTATTCTATTCATCTTAATTTTTACGATTCAAATTTTCCAAACCTCAGAGTTGAAAGATGATGATGCTGGTACTCCTAGATCATCTCTGTTTTCCCCAGTCTTCTGTGCTCGGCTCTTAAAACCGGGTGGCAATGCTGGACCTATAATTGGCCTAAAAAGAAAATGACAAATTTGTAGCTGTTCCGACATTCAACATAAAAGCATACAAAACTAGGCTAGTCAAAAACCAGGTACATTAAAAAAAATTCAAATTATTCAAACATTATTTTGAAAAGGAACTCTCACCCCAAAATACCCATAAAATAGGACTCTAAACCAATCCTAGAACTCCAAAACGCACACAAAGATACTTCCCACTAAAGTCAACTCAGCTACGAGGAACCATATCAGCACTGCGAATCGAAACCAGCCTGGCCTGAAGCCGTGGCTATGCCTCGGGGGCGGCTAGAAGGGAAGAGCTGAGGAGCTTCAGGTGAGCGGATTAGCGGCAGCTGTGAATGGGATTTGTGAAAGGGGGAGATAAGCAGTCTGGCCAGAAGGCCTCCAGAGCAGAAAAGTGAAAGGCAGAGGTTTTGCACCCGCCTCCACTTTGCAGCTTCCC
>CM053580.1:74345033-74394738 GCA_028627135.1 Pseudochirops cupreus
ATATGTGTATATAATTATTATTATTATTTACATGCAACTGGGTAATAAGATATACAGGCACTGGGGTACGAAGATCCATCTTGCCCTACTGGAAAGTCAGAGGGGTGATGGGGGAGGATATAGGAAAGAGCAGATTGGGGGAGGGGATATACAGTAGGATCGCTGTTTTTGGGGTGGTGGGTAGGGGAAAGATGGGGAGAAAATTTGTAACTCAAAATCTCGTGGAAATGAATGATGTAAACTAAAAATAAACAAAAGGGAATAAAAAAATGAAAATGGAAAAAAATTTTTAAGTGAGTTAAGTATCTGTTCTAATATCTATCTAAATTTATTTTGTTATTTTATTTATTTTAGACATTTAAAATATTCAGAGTATTTTAAGAATCAAATGAGATAACATATATCTTTAAGGTACTATCTTGATGGAAACCAGGGAAGCAGGAGGTGAAGGTGAGGGAAAGAACAGCCAGACAGGCAACAAACATTTAGTAAGTGAATACTACGTCTTAGGCACTGTGCTAAGTGTAGGGGATACAAATACAGGCAAAAAGAAAGACAGTCGGGGGCAGCCAGGTGGCGACTAGGTGGTGCAGTGAACAGAGCACCGGCCCTGGAGTCAGGAGGACCTGAATTCAAATCCAGCCTCAGACACTTAACACTTACTAGTTGTATGACCTTGGGCAAGTCACTTAACCCCAAATGCCCTGCCCTCCCCCCTCCAAAAAGCAAAAAAAAAAAGGAAAGAAAGAAAGACAGTCTCTGCCCTCAAGGAGTTTACATTTTAACCGGGGAAAACAACACGTTAAAAAGCTGAAAAGTTGGAGGGGTAGGGAGAAGATACTTGTATGAGGGCATTGAGGTAAAGCCCAGGAAGACTCAAAGCACAGTTAGAGGCATAACTACTCTGCCTACTCCCCCTTCCCCCAAGGCACTAAGGGGAGAAGGGGACCAGCATGGTGGACAACTGTCAGGCATACGGGGCAGCCAGTGAGGAGGCACAAACCAGGAGAAAGAAGTTTGTGTATGAAGAACAGCAAGAAAGCCAGTCTTGCTGGATGTTAAAGCGTGTGCAAGAAAGTAAAGTGTTAAGAAGACTGTAAAGATCAGAACGGGAAAAGGGCTTTTTATAACAAAGCATTTTATACTGCACTTCCTGCCTGGGCCCCTCACTCTCACAGCAGAAGGTGGGGGGTGGACACTGGAGAGCTCCTCCCAGATCCTCTACCACTTGAGGATGGTACCCAAGGATTCTCCTCATTGTTTCCAACCCAACTACTTTCCTGCCTTCATCATCTCCAGAAACTCATCATTCTGCAAGATGAAATCTACTAGGAAACTCAGATATCTCTGAATCCTTTCCTAACCCGACTGCACAACTTCACGGCATGGCCGTGTGAGGTAACCTTCTCCCCAGCCCCCCTCTCCACCCTTACTCTTCAGTATCTCTGTATTTGTTATCTCCTCCTTCAGACAGGGAGCTCCTCGAGGGCAGAGACCATCTTATGCCTTTCCTTGTATCCCCAGTGCTCAGCACAGTGCTTGGCACATAGTAGGCACGTACTACGTTGCCTTACTCTGATCCTGGAGATGACAGGGAGCCACTGGAGTTTACTAAGTGGTGAGATGGGGAAGGAAATTATATGGACAGATGTGTTTTAGGAAAATCACTTTGGTAGCTCAGTGGAGGATGGACAGCAGTGGGAAGAAACTTGAGGCAGAGAGACCATTCAGAAGACTAATGCAATAATCCAGGCAATGAGGAGGTAATCAGGGCCGATACTGTAATGGCGGCTGTGTGAGTAAAGAAAAAGGAACATATTCGACATGTGTTGTGAAGGTACAAACAATATGACTGTGCAGAAGATCAGAAATGTGGGGTGAGTACACATGAGGAGTCAAGGATGACACGCAGATTCTGAACTTGGGCAACTGGGAGTATGGCACTGCCGCTAGCAGGAATAGGCAAGTTCAGAAGAGAGGAGGGTTTGGAGGGGAAAAGATGATGAGTTCTGTTTTGAGAATGTTGAGTGTGAGAAGCCTAAGGGAGATTACATCAGAGACATCCAACAGGCTATAGGGCATGCCTGATTAGAAGAGAGAGGTTGGATTAACAACTCTGAAAGTCATCTGTGTAGAGATGACAATGGAACTCAGGAGATAACATCACCTACCAAGATAGTGTATGGGGAGAACAGACTGCTGGGTGACACCCACAATTACCGGTCATAACCCAGATGAAACTACAGCCAAGGAGATTAAGGAGTGGTCAGGCAAAGGGATAGAACCAAGAGAGAGCCATGTCATGAAAACCTAGAGAAGAGAGTGTGCAGGAAGAGGATGGGTTATAGTGTCAAAGGCTGCAGTGGGCTCAAGAAGGGTGAGGACTAAGAAAAGGCCACTGGATTTGGCTGTGAGGAGATCAATGGTGACTTTGGGGAGAGCAGTTTTATTTCAATGATGAGGCTGGAAGCCTCCAGTTTAGGAGGTTTAGAAAGAGTGATAGGAGAGTAAGTGAAGGCACCTATCATAGATGGCCATCTCATAGAGTCTAGCCACAAAAGGGAGATACTATATTTGGGAAAAAGGTCTTTAGGAAATTAAGAGGATAGGGACAAAAACTGTGATTCTACTGGTATAGAAGAGAACCTATGGGCAGCAAACTCCTCTTCCAATGAAGGTCAATGTCTTCTCTGCAACTTTTAGTCTCAGAGAGCATCCTACAGCATTGAGGGGTTAAGTAACTTTCCTAGTTACACAGCCAGTGGGACTTTAACCCAAATTTGCTGGTTCTCTAGCCCTGAGAACTAGCACACAAGATACACTAATTATAAGAATCTCACTTGGAAAAGATCGACTTGTACTATTATTTCATGTTAGTTACCTCTGTGGAGAATCATCCTGCTTTTTAAATCCAGGAGGAAGAGCTGGCCCAAAAAAGCCATCATCATCATCATCATCATCATCATCTTCTTCTTCATCTTCATTTTGATTTCTTCTCTGTTTTCTGAAAAGGAAGCAATTTCACTTCATTTACACAAAAGAGAAACACAAGCACAATATTATTTCAGGAAAATTTATCAGAAAAACTCTCATATTTTATGGGAAGTCATATATTCAACTGATTAAGACAAAACACCAGGCTGAAAAAAAATGGGACTCATCCAAGAAAGAATGAAGTAATTTTACACGGCACACAGACTTTTTCCTGGAGTTTTTGCTTGCCTAAACATCACTAAGAAATCACATTCTTCTTCAGAATAGCAACAAATCAACTACATCTGAAGTATCTTTTATAAAGATATTCTAAGTTCATGAGTGGGGCATATTTAAGCCCAAAAGTTAGCAATCCCACTCTTAAGAACCATGTGAGGAAGAGTTGAGGGGCTTTTCTCAGAGGCACAAGAAAGCCTCAATACCAAATAACTTGCTACAGATACCAATTTTTACATTAACCTGATGATACATGGTTACAATGAGAGTGTAAAGATAGGATGAAGTTGTAAAGGTCTTAAAAAGCCAAAGAGAGTTATAGTTTACATCCGAGGCATTCTAGCTATGCTTAAGGAAAATTACTTTGGAAGCAGCATGAATGATGGACCTGATTGGTAAGAGACTTAAGGTAGGAAGACCAATTAAGAGACTACTGCAATATCAGCCTCTTTTTGTACCTCTAGTGCTCAGAACAGTGTCTGGCACACAGTAGTTTCATAATAAGTATTTACTGAATGAATGAAATGATATAAATAAGAGGTGCTGGGGTCCTGAGACTAAGGTGGTAACTGTGAACCAAGAGAAGATTTTCAACTAGAAATATTGCACAGGTGGAAAGGTATTGACTTGGCTCCTAGTTATACATGTGGAATGACCGAGGGGGAGGATTGAAAGATAACGCTGAGATCAGCAACCTAGGCTACCAGAAGGGCAGTGATACTTCGAACGAATTAAGAATGTTGGGAAGAAGGGACAGTTTTTGAGTTTAAGGATATAAGTGTCCAACAGACAAATGGTGAGGTGAGACTGATGCTCAATGTGGAGACTGGGGCTGGAGATATATAAAAACAGATACACAAACGTCTATAGATACCTATCTACAGACAGCTATATACACACATACATCCATATTCATGTTAATCTACACAGAAAGGATAATTAAACCCATGCAAGCTGATGAGGTTGCCAAAAGAGAGAGTGGACATGAAGAAGAGAAGAGGACCTAGGGCAGTCTTGGGGAATACCTACAGTTACAAGATGTGATGTGGATGATAAGCCATCAAAGAAGATGGAGAAATAGCAGTCAGAAATTTAAGAGGAGAACCAGGAGAGAATGGTGTCAGAAAAGCCCAGAGTGAGCATCCAAAAGGAGAGGGGTGGGGGTCAACAGTGTCAAATACAATAGACAGGAAGTATAAGGGCTGAGATATTGCCATCAGATTTGCTGATTAAGAGACTGTTGATAATTTTGAAGAAAGCAGTTTCAGCTGAGTCATGTAGCTATAAGTCAGACTGCAAAGCGCTGAGGAATGAGTGAGAGGAGAGAAAGCGAAGGCAGCAAGTACTGACAGCTTTTCCTGGGAGTTTTAGCTGAGAAAGGGAGGAGAGATTTAGGACAACAGTTTGAGGAAACGGTATGGTTTAATGTCAGTTTTCTATGGATGGGGGAGGGTTGGGCATTTTTGAAGGCAGCAGGGAAGGAACTAGGATATGGGGAGATGTTGAGGATGAGAGAGAGAAAGAGAGAGACTGAGAGAGAGAGAAAGAGAGAGAGAAAGACAGAGAAAGACAGAGAGAGAGAGAGAGAGAGAGAGAGGAGACAATCTGAAATCTGCTGCAGAAGATGGATGGGGAGTTGATCTAGCACACATGTACAGGAACTGGCCTTGCCCATGAGAAGAGTTGCATCACTGTTAGAGAGTGGGGGAAAGGAGGCAGGAGTGAGGGATGAAATCAAGACATTTAGAAACTAATAAAATGAGAGGACTCTTTGAATGGCCTAATTTTTTCTGCACAAAGATAAGATCCTCACCTGAGCACCAGGAGGATGGGAAAAGTATCTTCATTCTTCGGTTTAATATACAGAGTATATTATGCTGAGCCAGTTCAATAATAAAGTAACAATTTTAGGAGTTCCTCTTTTCCCCCATACCTTTCAAGGAGAAGGTGGAGAGGAGCTGGGAAATTAAGGCCCCAGCTGGCTGATGGAGTGTCCCAATGTCACACAGCCCATGTGTGACAAAGTCAGAACTAGACTATGGTTTACTAACTCCAGGTCCTGCTCTTACTTGTTCTTTAATTTCCCGCACAAAGCAGTTAGATGCATACAGCTATAACACGACAAATGTTTGTTGTGTGATTGCTCTATAAAAGGCACTGGGTGAGACACTAAGGACACAAAGATGGAAAAACAACAGTTTCTGCACTTAAATGTGAATCATAAAAAGGGAGTTATGACATGGATACACATGAACAGAAATGAGTATGTGTCAGCAAAATGTGATAGGTGTACAAAGAGGAGATTTATGCTAAGTCTTAGGAAAATTTGAGGGGAGGTTATTTTCATCTGAGGGGATTAGAGAAAGCTTTCTGGAGGAGACTGTACCCAAGCTGGGACTTGAAGAAAAGGATCAAAGATTAATGTGGATGAATCAAATTAATTAATTAATTAAAAGGATCCGAGATTAATCAAAAGGGCACTATAGTCCTGGGGAGCAAGAATGTACTGAGGTAGCAGACCACAGGGACCAGACAACAGCCCAGTCTGGCTGGAGGAAACTGGTATGAAATCATGCTGAACCAGATCGTAGAAAGAATTATATGCAACATTAAAAAATGTGTAGTTTATCCCAGAAGCAGGAGTAGTAGGGAGCCTCTGAATGTTTTTCTGCAGGAGAGTAATATGGTCAGGCCCATTTACTAGAAGGATTATTTTGCAGGCTATGTGAGGAATAAGTTAGTGAAAGGAAAGAATGGAGGGAGGGATACTAGTTGCTGAGGTATTCTAAGAGTCTAGAGGAGCGGTGATAAGGGCTAGACCTAAGGTAGTGGCTATGCAGACAAAGAAGGAGTTTGTAGAAGATGTCATGGAGGCAGAATTAACCAGGACTAGAGTGAAAAATAACATCAAGGTTTCCAGCCTGGGAAGAAGATGTGGGTGTTATCAACAGGAACAGGGAAGCCAACATTAGGAAACAAGATCAGATGATTTCAGATGATAATGTTAAGTCTGTGGTTCCAATGGAGCATTAAGGCTGAGAAGGTCAGCCAATAGCTAGAGAAGTGTGAAGGGAGAAATGAGGACTAGATACAGAGCTCTCTAAGGCATTTCCTCCATGACTGAAGTGATGGGGGTGAGAGAGATTGTGGAGGGTGAGAGTGTAATTCCATGATCCTCACTCCTCAAGCTGCTTTGTTTTTATCTTGAAAATATTTTGCATTTACTCACCTGCCTACATGTTGCTTCCCCCTCAGGAGAATGTAAGCTCCTTAAAAGAGGGAATTGTTTTATTTTTGTCTTTGTACCCTAGTGGATGCCACAATCCTGGGCACAAAATTATGCACTTACTGTCTGTGGAATTAAATTTAGAGAAAAAAAAGAGGACCAAAGACAGACCTTGGGGTGGGTGGGTGGGAGGGAGGTAGTCAACTACATTTAGGTACATGATGATGAACCATCAAAAGAAAGAAAGAGGAAACAATCAGACAAGTAGTTAAGGAACCAGGGGACAGCAGTGTCCGGGAACCCAAGGAGAGAGAAAATTATCAAGCTGAAGAGTGGTGGTCAATAGTGTCAAATACTGTACAAGTCACAGAGGACAAGAACTAAGATCAGTTTTAACAAAGTTGTGAGATTAGCAGTAAGAGGTGAGGAGCTGACCGGGCAGTGAAGAAGCAGAGGAAGTTAAGTACAGGCTACTTTCCCCATAAGTTTGGCAGTGAAGAGGAAAAAACATGGGAAAACAGCTTGAGGGGATGACAGGAATGCCTTTTTTGGGATGGTGGGGCTTTAGCATACTTGTAGGAGCAGGAAAGACATGGCTGACAGAAGAAAAGAGAAGGAGATTGATCAGAGTCTAAGAGGAGGCAGGAGAGATGAGATCAAGGGCAAAAGCAGAAGTATGAACAAGGAAAGGGGCAACTTCAGTTCTGATTCTAGAGCAAAGAGAGTATGGATGAGGATCCAGAGAAGTTGTGAGTCACGTCAGAGGCTGAACGGATTTAAAATTTGATGGCCTCAACTTTCTTGGTATGAAGTAAGATCATTTTCTGAGAGAGATGGAAAAGTGATGGGGGGAGGAGAAGAGAAGTGACTGAAGGTGAGCTGGAGACTTGGACGTTTGGAACAGCTCCTGTGGAGACCATGACATGGAGTCAGTCAGAGATGAATAAAATGATTGCTAAGCAGGGGCCAGGGAAAGTGAGGGATGTCAGATACCATGAATTTATCATGGCCTAAGTCACCAAAGTTTCCTGAGTTCCTACAGAAGTACTTTGGAGTAGAAATAAAAAAGGCAGATGGGGCAGGAGGGATGGTGACCCTGGGTTGGTGAGTTAAAGGGCAGTAACAGGACAAGCAGGAAGGGAGATAAGAACAAAGGGCAGACTCTCATGGAAATGGCTAAGTCCTTGAAGGTGGAAAATAAAGCCAAAACAGAGATCATCACCGATAACACATGAGACCAAGGGAGTAGAGGCTGAGATAGCAGTGAAAGAACTGGTTCAGAAAATGTCAAGCTGTGACAGCCAGAAAAAAGACAGGAAAGTACGGGGGGAGGGGGGGGGGGGAGGGTGACTGCAGAGTTCAAGATCTTACAGGTAGCACAGTTCCAGGTGTTCAAATGGTCTAAGGAATGACTGACAGTCATGCCTTTGGGTGAATGAATGGAAACAAAAGCTTAGAATTTAGGGTGGCTCCATGTAGAGACAGGACTAAAGTAAGCAAGCTTGTAACAGAAAAGGGGTATGGGGAAATAGATATAAATCTTTCTCCAAAAAGGTAAAAATAGAGCAATGGGTACAAAATAGGATATGTATATTTGGGAACATATCATAAAGATATTTTCTGTCTTGGAAGGAAAAATATACTTTCAACCAAATTAATATATTATAAACTTCTGGACAGATTTTTTTTTTGGATCTGGTTAGGGTAGTCGTTTGCAAAATAGTTCTAGGACAAGTTTGTAAATAAAAGACAACTGGTTGAAACACAAAAGTTCCACATTATATTTAAATTATTTTCCCTTGAATAGATTCAATTAATGATAATTAATTGAAATAATCTGATGATTAACTGGAATAATGATAATTGAAATAATTTCTACCTTTTGGGTCCACAAATTCAGATGAAAGGTCCTTTTTCCAGCTCTCTCTATACATTCAACTGTTCCTCTACAGACAATCCTATAGAGACCAAAATGACTGACCTTGGGGTTGGACCAGTGTCATGTTCCTCTTCAGAATCTTCTTTTCCCCCTTGGTGTGGCAAAGGAGAATCACTGTCTTCATCACTGGATGATGAGTCTGAACTACTGCTCTTATAGTCAGGGGGCAGTGCTGGTCCTGCAACTAAAGAAGATTTGCCAGGGATGCTGTAACCTTCAGGAAAGCTTTCCTAACCACTCTGAGCTCTCCCATACATTCATACACTGCTTACTGTCTACCATGTATTCTGGCACTTACATATACTATCTTGTATTGTTAACTATTATGTATGCATTCAGCTTGTATCCCCAGAAAAGGAACAATATCCTTTTGTATTCTCAGCACCTAGGAGTAGTTATATTGTGATGGATATGATTTCCCCCATGTGCACATACCCTCCACAAAGGCAGATGCAAGAACCTCTCATCCTGTGTGATTCCCATCTTTATCTTCCTTAAACCCTTCAATGAGGTCCCTTACAGAAGGACGCTTCAATAACATCTTCCTCTGATGTTTATAGTGGTATAGAGATAACTGAGATTCCAAAACTATGCCAGAGGAGTGTACACGGACAGGCTCAACCAAGTTGGAAAGCCTTGGAGTGAGGGCTAAGTGATGAAGCTGTTCAAGGACAAGCCTAACTGATTCCAGGACACTATCACCAGGTTGGCTAAAAGGTAATGAATGTGTGGTCCAATCAGCTCTTCTACAAAGTAATACTGGGGTTGTAACCAGCATCAGTGAAGGAAATACACTGACGAAACCACAAAGCCCTTACGTAATCAACAGGATCTTTCCAAAGCACAGGAGACTTTCTTTTAAGTCTGTGAATATTTTGGGGCTATCAATGCAATATTCATATTGTCCATCTGTTTTCCCTTTCTCTCACTATGTGATCAGTCTACTTTCTTTTCATATGTATCTTTTCCATTTCTTTTCTCTTTTTTCCTGCGTGCACAAATCTATCATTGACAATATGTTGCAATCTACTTAACAGAGTCCTATTTCTCAATAAATACTTACCACTATGAACTCAAAAGCTTGTCTGCTTTAGTATCTTCAATAATTTGATGGCATTTCCCTTAAGGTTCTTTTATATCATTAAACAGAACAGGTTGTTTTAGAATCTATCCTAGAATTTAGGAGATTGCAAATTCCTTTAGGATTTTCCTGGGTTGTCATTCACCTTTATATTTCCAGCACTCAGCATGTTCTTTGCACACAGTAGGCATTTAGTAAATGTTTGATGAATACCATACTTTGGAAAATGCCTGGAAATGACAGCTATATAGTGGAAAGATGAATAATCAAATTATTTTAGACTGATTTGGAAAGGTACTTGATTTTTTGTTGCCTAGGTTTTCTGAGTCTAGAAAACTTGGATAATTTCCTCCCTTAGTTTACAGAATTCATGCACCTAATGCACCTCTGATTTTGTATTTACCTTGTAAACAAGGAATGGTACCACCATCCAGGATGAATGGAGATTATCTCCAGAATGGGGATTCTGTTTCAATCAGAAATGCTACTTTGGCATGCTCTTCTCTCGCTCACACTAATGGCCCCTTCTTTCTCTCTTTGCTCTTGATTTTAAAATTTTAAGCAGGAAGTTTTTTTATTCCTCTTTTTTTCTTGCTTTCCTTTCCCCTTTCCACTTATAATACAATATTGAAACACACTATGCCTCTAGGTGAGGCAGCTGACGGCTCAGTAGATAGAGCACTGGGCCTGGAGTCAGGAAGACCTGAATTCAAATTCAACCTCAGACACTTCCTAGCTATGTGACCCCTGGCAAGTCACTAAACCTCAGATTGCCTGACAAAAGGATCCAGTGAGTCCATTGGAAAAGGAAATAGTAAACCACTCCAATATCTGGGCCATGAAAACCCCATGGACAGGTGTGGTCCATGGGGTCATGAAGAGTCAGTCATGATTTAATGACTGAACAATAACACTAACAATGCTTCTAGGCACTACTTGTGGGCAATACTCCGACTTCACTATCTCCTAGGAACTTAATGAAACAGACTAATTCTAAACTGGTTAGTATAGTATAGTTACTTGGATTTTTGCCTTGACCTGTCATTTCACTGGCATAAGCCAAAGAAGTTCCTTTAGCCAAGCAGGTTGGGACCTTCTCTGAAATTTATAGTCACAGAGTTGCCTAGAGCATTGAGGAGTTAAATGATGTGCTGAGGGGCACAGAGCCAAGATGTGGCAAAAGTGGGATGTAAATTCAGGTTTTGTGGTCTAGAGACCAGCTTTCTGGCCAATCTGCCATGCTGCGTCTCACTTGGGTTTGGAAAGGATTTCAATATGATATAACTAGTTTTGCTGTATAGTGTATAGCCATGTAAAGGATATTGCAAAATGAATGACTATATTAAATATTAAAAAGTATATCTTTAGGAAGTGGTACAGGTTGGAGAGTAACTTCATTTATAGCAGTTATATAGGTACAGTGATAGTAAAACTATTTTAAATTTGTGCAGCTGTGAATTAGTTATTACTTTCAACAGATGAGGATAATATTCAAGAAATAGCATATGGTATTACAAAAAAAATTAGAGCAATACTGAAGTGTGAAACCAGCCATATACTGCACATGAAATAATTTAATGTCGTTTATATGCATCAAAGGAAATAAGCATTATATATAGGATAGCACCATGCTATAACAGGACCAGTTGATTTGAGTAAACTATGTTTGGCGCTGATAGACAACTGCTGCAGAAGGTGGCTAACTTTATTTTATTTGTATTTTTACAGAAATTTTCCCTTTTCACTGCTCTAAAACCCAGTAATTTATCACTAATTCAGTTTATTTACTAGGTGCTTATTGTTTGCAAAGCACTGTGCTAGGTTTTGGGGAAGTAAAAAAAAATGAAAGAAAAATCAAGGTCAAGACCTAGTAATAGCAGCTTCATTGCATCAATCATTTGTCTCAGTTTCCACATTTAGAAAGAAACAACAAAGATTAACAACCTTTTACAATAGATCAAACAACAGGTACTGGTTAAATGCCTTCTTTGTGTTTGGCACTGTGCTAAGTTCTGAAGAGGCAAAGACAAAAATAAAAGTCACTGCCCTGCAGAAGCTTCCATTCTGTGGGAGAAGAGGCACATACATAGGCACAGAATAAATACAAAATGATGTGGTAGAGGGGTGGGGAGGGGAACACAGCAGCAGCTACATGAGAGAATCAGGAAAAGCTCCCTGGCACTTGGGCTGATCTGAAGGAAACGTTCTATGAATTGGAAGTCTGAAGGTTGTGTATTTCAGGAATGGGGTTCAATCAGTACAGATGGTTCGTTGTATAAGGAAATGCAAGAATGCCAGGCTGATTGTACAACAGAGTGCAGGAAGGGGAGGCTGAGGTATGTGTAGCAAGAGGCTTGAAGACATAAGGTCTGGAACAGTTACTACTGTGAGGAGTGGGACAGAGTCAATTAGAGAAGAATAAAAGGACTTCATGGTACAGTGAGGTCCTAGCTGAAAAAGATAACAATTCTGTAGTGGACTTCCCATAGCTCTCTTCAGCAGGACTATGAATAGTAGTACCAGAGTAGCTGAGCTGAGTCAAGGAGATGGATAGCGGACACAGTCTAGGGCTGGGTTCTGGCAGAAGACCCTGCAGAGTTGAACTAGTGAACTACAGGGTAGATACTGGAAGAGAAATGTAGCCAAAGTAAGAGTGGTAGCCAAAGAGAATATCTGAGGGGTGAAGAGACTGGACGGCATCTAAACCAGAGGTACAGTATTACCAATATTAGGGCAGATACCCAAAATGGGATGATACCTCTACAACAAGATCTGAAAATTGGTGGAAGTAGGAAGGTTCTATAAGCTCTTTTCTTGTATTTCCCATAATGCTTAGTGCTATCAAATCAAGGTATTAATACAATTTATTAAGTATTTACTATGTGAATGAATTTGACTAATAATCCTTTACACCTTGTCAATTAATAGATATTTATCATGTATCTGCTATGTGCTAGGCATTGAGCTGGTGTAGGGAGTACAAAGACAAAAATGTAACAGTCCCTGCCCTTAGGGAGCTCATATTCTATAAGAGGAATATGTATACATATATAAATATACACAAAGTAATATAAACAATGTACAACGTAATTTCTGAAGGAAGGCACTAACAGTTAGAAGATAACAGGAAAGATCTCATCTAAGAGGAGAAAATGAGATGTTTGCTCTCTGAATATCTTAAAAACATATGTGATAGCTATTATTAGTTATTATTAATAAATACTATGCGTGAGGCACTTTGTTAAGGACTGGAGATGCAAAAAAAGGGACAAAAACAAGGACTCTGGTCTCTGCCATCAAGGAGCTCACACTCTTATGGACTGTATATATTTTATTTTGGAAGCAATAGGGAGCCACTGAACCTTCTTTACCAAGAGGATATCATGCTTCTCTTTACTTTTTTCTCTCTGTAGCAATTTATTTTTCTCTTTCCAATATACATTTTTGTTATCAAGTAGTTCAGAGAGCTAAGCAATTTGTTCAGGATATAAACAAGCCAATTTCCTAAAAACATAGTCTCAGCAGGACACAAAATGAACTGATAATTTAATTTCAGAAGTTCAGATTCATCACATTTTTGTCCTTAAAAAAAATGAAGGATCCTTTACTTATTTTCCTTTCCTTCACTTATTCCTTTATAAGGATTTCCCAATCCCAACCCTCACCTCCCAGGAAAAATATTATCTATGATGAAGTATATTTTCCATGTATATAGGCCTATTCCTTGCTTTATAATGTATTTGGATTTGGAAATATCTTTATGTCATTTATTATCATCCTCATTTCACAGATGAAAACAAGGCTGACAAGGCTTTGTGTTATTTATTATTATCCTCATTTCACTGATGAACAAGGCTGACAGAGGTTAAGTGATTTGCTGAGGGTATGGCAAGTGGAATTTGAACTCTGAACTTCCTAATTCCACGCCCACAGCTATCCACTGTGCCATCTATCTGCTGCCTTAAGCGCTTTTTGGTCGACAAAAAACTTCACCACCTAACTCTTGGTGTATCTTCCCAGGATGACACAAGCTGTGTTCCAACTAAACTGGCTTCCTTGCTGTTTCCTGCATGCCTCTCCTGCCTTCTTGTTTTCAAACAAGGGATCCCTCATACAGGCAGACAAGACAGTGCTGAAACCAGAGTCATGGAGACCCGAGCACAAAATGATTTTTAGTTGTGTGACCCCAGGCAAGTCAATTAACCTGTCTGCCTCAGTTTCCCTACCTGTAAAATAAGTATCATAACAGAATCAAATAAATGAATGTTTCAACTACTCTCTTTTTAAAGTTGATTCTCTTAAGTATAGCATCATACATCTACAGAGAAAGGCAGTCTTGTTTCCTTTTTGTCTATTCCCATTTCTTTAATTTCTTTTTCTTTGCCTTATTGTCATAGCTAGCCTTGCTGTGAGGATCAAAGGAGATGGTATCTGCAGACCTTACAGAACTGTACAGATGCTATGATGATGATGACGATGCCGGGAATGTTCTCCCTCCTCACCCTTATCGCCCAGTCTCCCCTCCAGCAGAATCTCTGACACCCCTCAAAGCCCAGCTCGGCACAGCAGGTCCTTCCTGATCCTCCCCAGTGTGCCCCCGTCCCCACAGCACTACTCTGAATTTCCCGACCTTGCACTTATTTCTCTTGCTTCTGCCGCCACTGAGTAGAAAGGAAGCCCCACGAGGGCAGGGCCAGTGTCATTTTCCTAGAGTCTTCCCCGCTCACCACCCCCCGCCAGCAGCCCGGCACACAGCGGGCCTCGTCACCCCCGGAGGCGCCAGGGCCGGCCTCGACTCGGGTGGGATGGCCTTCCTAGCTTACCGGGACTCAGGTCTGGCTCTTCTTCCGCAGTCCCTCGGGCGTTGAAGCCTGGGGGCAGGGCGGGGCCGATCAGGTCCCTGGCCATCGCGGCCTGAGGACAGCGCAAACTCCCGGGCCAGGTACTGGTACACACACAAACCCCACACAACACGCACGCGCAGGATCCCCTCGCAAGTCTCCCAGTCTGGGGAAAACTCCGGTGAGAGTTTTTCCGGCGCTGGGAAGTGACGTCACAACACATTCATTGGTTCCACGCTGTGTTTACTGGTGGAGCGGAAGTGACGCATAATGTCACCGCCTCCGAGGTAGCCCACGTGTTGCGGGCTCCCTGGTAGGTGCCGATCTTGTCTCAGTTTCGGAGTGAGACTTTCCCCTGGTTTCATGGACCCGTTCGGTTGGTACCCTCCGCCCGGGCCGCCCCCGGTGCTAGGGCTCCCGGGGTTTGAGTCTGACCAGTCTGGGGACTGGACATCTTGGGGGCTTCCTCCTCCTCCTCCCCCACCGCCGATTCCTCCCCCTCACCTGCCCCCTCCTCATCTTCCCCCCTCATCCGAGAACTCCTGGGACTTCCAGGCGGCCCGGGACTGGTCCTGGGCGCCGACTCCAGGCTACGACGGCTTCGACCCCCCGCAGGGGCACTGGTACCAACAGCCAGGTAAGCCGTATGCTTTTCCTCCCCAGGGATGTTACCTCCTACTTGCATTCCGCATTCTCCCCCCTCCCCAACCCCGAGAATTGATTGGGCTTCCACCCTCCAAATTCACCCTACCCCCAATTCCTTGCGTGTTTTATTAACTTGGAAACTTCTCATAGCGACTCTACTCATCTCTCCCAATTGTTTGATTAATTTGGGGGTGGGAATGGGGGAGGGGGCTTGTTCAGACCAGTTTAAGTCATAGCGTTAGGACCAGACGGGATTTCTGAGGTCATATGGGGGAGGGGACGAAATAAGCATTTTTATAGCGTCTGTGCCATGCCAAATGCTATACATGTTTTATCTCATTTGAGCCCTGGGAAGTAGATGCTGTTATTATCTGCATTTACATTTGCGAAAACTGAGGCAAACGAAGTTAAGTGTCTGGCCTTGAGTCATACAGCTAGTAAGTATCTGCAGCCGGATTTGATCTCTAGTCTCCTGATTCCAAGCCCAGTGCTCCATCCACTCACTGCCCTTCCTAGCTCTCTCTAATGCAGCCCTCTTGTTTTAGAGATGAGGAAAGTATATCTTGTCCAGTGTGATGGAACAGTTTAAGAAAAGGGATTTGAATCCAAGCCCTTGGACTCCCAAATCCAGTATGCACTATGCTGCTTCAGAAAGGGTTTATTTCGCAATGTTTTCCCACCCTGTACAGATGTTGCTGATTTCACCGTGACAGAACCTTTATTCAAATGTTACGAGTTTGTGTTTGAGGTGGAAGTATCATGGTGTAAGTGGATGAAGTGTTGGCAACGGAATCAGGAACGCTTGGGCTCCTATTCTCACCTCAGACCTTTAGTATTTGTGTGACTTTAAGCAGGTAGATTAACCTCCCAGACAACAGTTTCCTCCTCTGTAAAATGAAGGAGTTGGACTCATGACCTCCAAGGTCCCTTCCTGCTTTGTATCTATGATCAAAATGACAACAGTATTTTGTTTTTGATAGACAAAAGTCTCACCTCTAGGGTTTACTGTCATTTTCCAATTCAAATACAAAATTCTCCCCTTTGATTTCAAGATAAGCAATCTGCCTCATTTACATTTTTAATCTTTCATTTATTTTCTTTGCCCTTTTCTAGCAAGTCTTTATTATTTGTAGGATTATAGACTTTAGAGCATTTTAGATATTTAGTAACATCCTTGTATTTTACAGAAGAAGGAATGGAGGACCAGAGAGAGAGATGTGGTCAAGGTCCAGATCCACTTCTTCCCATTGTAAATCTGGTGCTCTACTCTTTGGTTTAGCTTCTTATTTCCTATCTGGGGCCCATCTTCAGTCATCCTGATTTATATCTTGCCACTGGACCCAGATGATCTCTCTCAGAGAAGAAAGTGAGTCTAGTGACTTTGCATAACCTTCCTCACTTAAATCCAATTCACTTGCAAGTCATGAAATCACTTTCTTGATGCTGTGGTCCTCTTTGAGAATGAATGAAAAACAACCTATTTCCTGTCTAAGGCCTCCTTCACTTGCCCAGGGAAGTTTTATCTAGATCAGGCCTTCCACAACCTCCCCACTGCTTATTGCATGCCAAAGGATTTCCTCTACATAAAAAGATTTTTTCATCTATATTTTTTGAGGGCCACCTAAAATCTTTCTGGCATGCTGCAAGTGGCCCGAGGGCTGAAGATTTTGCAGGCCTGATTTAGATAATAGAAGATGTAAACTCAGATTCTTCTAAGTTATGGTGGTGGTGTTGGGAGGGAAAAGTGAATGGCAAAAGAGCTTAAATGTCTGAATAATAGGAGCCTCTTAAGCTGTCATATATTTTATGAAATGTCTTTGGGAAGGTGATACAGTTTTAGTTAGTTGGGCGGAGTGAATGCTTGTGTGACAGGACTCTGCTCTAGTGGAAACATCCCTGTATGTAAAATCAGAAGGGTCTATAGTCATTAACTTTGTGACCTTTCACAAAGTCATTTCACTTCTCTCCGATCTTATTTGCTTGTCTTTTAAAAGAAAGGGGTGGGGTTGTTTCTTCATTCTCAAAATCAAGGGTTCTCTAAAGTCTCATTTAGCTTTAAACTTTATCCTGGGCTTCAGCCAAGCAATTTTGTTAATTGCAGAGCAAGTGTTACCTTAGTAAACTTTTTTATAAGAGAATAGTCATTTCATGCAAATGAAATGGAAAAAAATGAAGTATTCTTTAAATATTTAATATTAAATCATGGGTGTTTGATGTAGGCCTTTCATTCAGCAACTTTTACTGGGCATAAAATTTGTGGATCAGATTTTGCATGGTACATTAGAGTTGGAAGAGTTAGGTAGTTAATGTGATCGCAAGAATAACACAGTAAAGTAGGCTTAGATATTGCACAGAACTGTTCTGATTTAACAAAATTTCTTAGAATAAAGAGGATGCAGGGTGACTGTATCTGTAATGATCTATCAGTAACAATTGTCATCTGGGCAGAAGGTGATATGTAGGATTATCTATTTTAAAAAATCATGTAATCATCTTTTATACAAGCTTTTTATAGCCCTGATAATGAGAATCCAGCAAGAATGTAGTGTCTCACTTTAGTCATTGACTGCGTTATCATTTGGTCCTTTTCATTTCAGTGACTAAAAGTTAAGAAAGTTAACTCGAAGTTAAGTGACTTACCCTGGGTTACATAGCCAGTAAGTGTCTGAAGCGGCATTTGAACTTAGCTCTTCCTGCTTCTAGGCCCAGCACTTCATCCACTGTTGCTACCAACTGCCTCCAGCTGAAGGCAAATCAGGTTGAAATCTAATATTTAATAATGATAAAAATAACTCCTGTGTCTCTAGTCCTTTAAAGTTTGCAGAGCCTTTTCTTCACAATCACATTGTGTGGTTGTTCGGCATTAAAGCCTTAAGAGATTTTTGCTATTGCTCATCATTTATTAGATTGAACAATTCTTATTTTATGAGATAACAGTTAAGTATGCTTGAAGGATACCTATTAGCTAATATAGAAATTAGTTAAACAATCAATTTTGGATGAGCACTGCAGATGAATAAGGGGCTGGCTGATCTTAGCATTTAAAGAGGAGAAAGATGAGCAGGTTGGGACACATTTGATAAATTACATTGTTTTCATTGAACTCAAGCAATTCACTGCCTTAGAAAAACCACTAATGGTCTTTTGGTTATATGTTATAGGATGGCAAACCATGAAATAACATCATTTATTTGTATCACTCTTGTTATTCAGAAGAATCAGATTTGCTGGTGACATAAAGGGCTTTGCCTGGTTGTATGGTAGAGTTGGTTGCACCATGTTAATGGTGGTATCTTCTGTACAAGGATTGTCATAAAAAGATCATCAAAGAAGTATATGATTGGAGAAGCACGTGAAGCATAATGTAGAGGAATGAGAATTAACAGATGGGCAACTGGCCAAGGGCTGCCCTGGTATCTCTGGAAGACAAAGACTGAAGAAGCCTTCAGGTGTGTCAGGCAGATCTTCAGCAGATTCCTAGAAGAACATGAACAAGAATAAGAATCTCAGAGGATGAGAAGGAATGGATGGGTCAAAAATCTGCATGTGATGCATAGGTCAACCGATGGTTTGAGTCTGCTTTTTTCCTTGGAAATGCCATCTCACCTAACTTGTATTCTCCTACAGGAGGAATAGTTGTGTATTTCTGCTATGTCTAATGTCTCTGCTATATCTGCTTCTTGACAAATACCCTGTGATGTGTAATTTAAAAATACTGTGGTTCTCATGTTGTTTTATAGGCAGAAACTGTCATTTCCCCAAGAAAAACCATGACAGATCAAATCGAAATTTCAAAAATCAACAAAGTGGAAAACAGAAACAAAAGGTATTAAAGAGAAGTCTTCAGAGATAGGCTCTTTGTTGCCTGTGTAAGGTTTTTGTTTTTCTTTTTATGTAGAATGGGTTTCTTCTACTATGGTGGTGTTTCTCCTCTAGACACTAAGTAAATGTTGATCAGACAGTGAAGGAGAGTGGAGGTGTGTGTGTGGGGGGTGTATTGATTTTCTTTTTTTTTTCTTTTTTTACTAATCTCCTATAGTAAATGTAATGGAGAGAGTCCAGGCTGCTTAATCTATAGACCATACCTTAAGCTACCATTAAATTGTACACAGTACCCAGTCCACAACTATTTAAATAGACACTTTCAAATTAGGAATTAGTTGTGGACTGGGTACTGTGTACAATTTTTATAATTTTAATTTGAAAACTTCCATATAAAATAAAATTACATAAAAATGTTATATAAATGCTGTGTAAGTGTTGAATTTAATGTAAATACTGAACGTATTTACTTGTAATAATTCTACCTTTGAACTATTGAAAACTTTTTTTTAAGGTTTTAGATATATAATCACTTTAATTATAGAATGGTAAAATATGAAAGCAATTAATCTGCATTCAGAGATTCATTTTGTTTTGGGTTAGTGCATAGAAAGATGACTTTAAGATCTGGAAGATCAGGGTTCCAGTCCTTCCTCTGACACATTAGAAGCTTGGGCACATTCCAGGCAAAATATTTGCTCACCTTCATTGTTAGAAGAAAGCTTTCCTCAATGGCATTCTCTTTACTAGTGAAATCCTGGATTTAGTCCAAATTTTCACTTGTTCCATTTTTTTCTCTCTCTGTCTCTCTCTCTCTCTGAGTTGTTGCACAGTGGAATTCTTGCAGAAAAAGAATGAAGCATTCTTTTCCTCATCTCAGTTTTTTGAGTATTAAATTGTTTGAGATAGATTACTAATGCAGCCTTTTGCTATACCTACACAGAATTTAATTTAATTTACTGATTATGCATTAGCATCTAATTTTGCTAGTATCATTCTCTCCTTTTCTTTTGTGTCGTATTTATCTAAATGAACAGAAACATCTACCTGTAACATTCACAGGTCTTCCCCAAGAGCCATCAATTTTCTGTAAATCAGAACTAAGGAAGAAAAGGGCAGGAAGCATTTTGATGTGATTACAGCATACGTAATGGGCAGGGTGCTGACAGACTTCTGCATTACCATCTAACTGACTTCCATTAAACTGAAAGTAATTTTTTTTAGACCTCTTACAAGGGTCCAATGTTTATTTTTCATGGCTGTTTAAAAAATAGTCATTTTGGGGCGGCTAGGTTGTGCAGTGATTAGAGCACCAGCCCTGGAGTCAGGAGGACCAGAGTTCAAATCTAGCCTCAAGACACCAAGTCACTTAACCCCAATTGCCCTGCCCTCCCCCCTCCAGAAAGCAAAAAAAAAAAAATGTCATTTTATTTAAATGAATAAAATTTCTTTATTTAAATGAATTTATAAATTTTAAGGTTTATCTTTTTCCTTAGCATATTTTCTTCAGAATTCTAACCATGTTTAGAATTTATTTATTTATTTATTTATATTTGGATCAATAAGTACGTATTGAGCATCTGCTATATGTGAGGCACTATGCCAGGTTCCAGGGATACAAAGAAAAAGTGAGATAGTTCCTGTCCTCAGAGGGCTTACACCCTAACAGGAGACACAACGTGTGTCTGTACAAATGTATACAGAATACGTACAAAGTAAATACAAGTTAGTTTGGGTCAGGAAGAGTGCTATGGTAGGAAAAAAGAACATTTTTTAATGTTAATAGCTCTTCATCAAAATAATAACTTTTCCTGTTCTTTATTTTCTAGTTGTCATTTCATGTTCTGATGTTGATGTTCTTTTGGTGGCTATTTATTGGAAGTTTTCTTTTTTAAGGAATGATAAATATATAAAAATGATTGCATTTTTTTGTCCCTGACAGAAAAATAAAGAACCAGTTTATACCCATTACTGTGATACTTGTGATCGTGGCTTTAAAAATCAAGAAAAATACGATGAGCACATCTCTCAGCATAGAACAGTAAGTTTTCTTTTCTGATTGATCCCTAATTGTCAAAATAGTTCTCTCTACTTTTGTATCTCTTAGCAATTCCAAATTTCATTTCTGTAAGATTGATAACTTTGATAAATGTAGCTTGCTAGTGCTTCCTAACAGTTAGCAGGGTAGTCTGATGTTGAACTGTCACAAAGTTTGAGAGATTGGCGCCTGCTCTGGGACCATACCCCCTGTTTTGGGGAGCCTCATTTCTTCAGGAGCCAGGCAGGTGGCAGTGGGTAGGTGAGAAACTTACATGTGGTTTTTTTGTTGTTGTTCTTGTTTTTGTCTTTTTAAAAAGAATCCAGCAAGAATCCAGCTATTCACATGCTGTCTCTCAGGGTTGTTGTGAGGATCAAATGAGAGAGCATGTAAAATGCTTTGTAAAACTTAAAGCATTCTATGACTGCTATCTATTATTGTTGGCTAGCTGTTACATTCTACTTCTTGCCCCAAATGCCTTGCAGTGGGGCTGACCCTTCCTATTCCCTTACGCAGCCATCAGACTCTACACCATGCCAAGGCTGTCCTTGATTTTGCTTAAATTGTAAAAAAAAAAAATTGTTAGTGGTTTTAAAGAGGGCACCATTGGGTGATTTGCTGTGGTCCTGTATCCTACCTAGAGTGTTAGAAGTAAGGTTAATGTGTAATCTTATGTGTGACCCCCACCCCTAAGGTACTTCATTAAATGAATCTCCAAACTAGAATCTTAGTTATTTTAAACAGGAGCCCCTTTAAGCCTTGCCTTTTGACTCTTAAGAGTAGTTAGGCTCCATTGAGAGTGTTGTTTGTTTTTTTTTTTTAACTTTGACTTCTGAGATGATCCTGGCCCTCAAGCAGTGAGGGGAACCTGTTGTTATATTTGATCTCCATTTTCAGTATATACATCCCTTTCTACCCATCTCTCTGCTCTGGGGTGGTATTTCTTCTGTCCTTGACTTAAACATTGAGAGGTAACAAGCTTTACCTCAAAAAGCTTAATTGACTGTAAGAACAAATTGGGTACAGGCATTATTTGTGTTGTGGCAGGATACATTTGGTATGAAAAGTAGTGAAAAATGTTTTGTTTTGTTTTTTAAATTACCTTAGTGCTCCGTCGATGGTTGCAGTTTTAGTGCTCATGAGAAGATTGTTCAAATTCACTGGAAAAATGTAAGTTATCACTCTTAAGTTTATGCTTAGATTCGCCAGCCTCTTTTCTTTGGTTGTTTGCCAACTCAGTAGTAATTATGGCATAGGACAGATCTTAGTTATACTTAATTTTTTTAGTCTTGTTATCCCTTCATCTACTCTCATTGTCAAATTAAGAAGATGCATAGGGTGCTTAATGTTCATCAATGATGCAACAGATTTATATGACATTGTTAAAATGATCTGGCAGAACCTCATTACTAGTCAAGGTCTCTCTTCCCTGAAAGGCAGCACTGGATTAATCAGGACTCAGAACAAGTCATTAGGGGAAATCACAATGTGAAAATGACTAAAAGCTGCTCATTTGGTAGGTAGCTTTATTGCCACGGTTGGTGCAGAACTTGGTTTTCTATTCGAAGTCCCCATTGCTCCCATGTGCTCTAATCAAATTCCCAGTGATTAAAAGCAGACTCATTTTGACACTGGAAACATTCTTTTCCCTCTTAGATGCATGCTCCTGGTGCCAAGCGGATAAAATTAGATACTCCAGAGGAGATTGAAAAGTGGAGGGAAGAGAGAAGAAAGTGAGTAAGAATTCAGAAATGGTTAAGTATGTTGCTGTTAAGGCCAGGTGCTTCAAATTGATGATTGGCCGGACTTATTGTGTCTAATGCATCATTTTTAGAACCTAGGAAGTTTGATCCTAGAGAAATAGGACAAGTAGCTAATTAAATAAAATGGCAGTCAGAAGATTAGAGAGGCTGAGATTGGGAGACAAGATCCATATATATTCATATATATTTCCTAGATTTGGGAGGGGGAATGATTTAATGTACTTTATATTTCATTATTTCTGTTACTGGTAGTAATATTAGTAGTTCTGCTACTTTTATATAGCATTTTTAGGTTTACAGTGATTATTTCATCACAACAGCTTACCAGGTAGGTAATGTAAATATTCTCACCTCCATTTTCTAGGTGAAAAAACCAAAGGTTTCAGGTTCTCCAAAGTGATACCTCAGATCAGAGCGTGTGTTCAGATTTGAGTCTGATTCCAAGTCAATCATTTCTCCTGTTATAACAGGATGTCTTTCTTCTCTTGTAAGATAATTAAATATATCTCTTATAGCAGGGTGCTTCTTATGTATTTATAATGACATATATTACTTTTGTGGATTGGAAAGAATACTAGACTAGGAGTTAGAAACCTGGGATCTGGTCTTGACTCTATGATTAGTGATGTCACCTCCGGCAAATAATTTAACCTTTTGTCTAGGAAATGAGGGGGTTAGACTGGATGATATCGGATGCCCTTTATAGTTCTGAGTCTTTGAATCATACATGCAGTGTCTTAATGGGATTTTTCTAGTGTCTGATACCATATTCTAAACCGGTATCATCCTTGGCTGCTTTGTTTATCTCTTCTTGCAGAGTTGGCCAAATTCATGTTGGGGCTCTCGACTCCTTGTTGTGTGTAGTGATTACTTTGTGTCAGTTTAAAGTGTCTAGGAAATGTTGATAGTCTGTACTGATCTCTTTTCCTGTGTCTGTTTTCTATTCTCTGGCATCATAACTCGTTGGAATAGATCAGGTTGAAGCTCTAGTAATTGTACTATCTTTTTGAGCAGCTCCAAACTTCTGATTGAGAATTGTTGTCTACATTGATACGCAAGTTTTTCCTGTCCATTTAGATAAGGTCCATTACGTTATTGTGATGTTTGATGGTGAACAGAGTTTACAATGTTCATCACATCTGAGTCCTGTTTAAAAAGAAGTGTGTGTGTGTGTGTGTGTGTGTGTGTGTGTGTGTGTGCGCGCGCGCGCGCGCACATACACATTTGTTCCTCTCACTTCTCCTACCTGGTGGGCCATCCTTTGTAACAAAGAATAAAGCAAAAAAGAGAAAAGTCATTTCCATAAAACTAACTAATCCATTGACCAAGCCTGACAGAATATGCAATCTCAACCCTATTTTCCACCATCCTTATGCTCTAGTCTCTGTTGCGGTAATGTCACTAAGTATCAAAATATATATTTTGACAAGATTTGGAGGAACTTGTTGAGATAGAATTCTTCTGTCTCTTCATCCTCAGTAATAGATGTTGACCATGCACTGCATTTCTCTTCAGGGTGATCTTTTTGCTTATTTTCATCATAAATTGAGTAAATTAAGATACCTAATTATCCCTTGATGTTTCTTTAACAAACGATGAAACCAGCTTTGCCAACTTTGAGGAGGATATGGGAGCCATCTTTCCATTTAGCTGCGATTTTATTATATATCCTAGTTTAATTTATAGTGAGAATATAGTGAGTGTTAATATGCTTCAGTTTTTCCAGTACACAATTTTTACAAGCGTCCTATGTTTATCACTAGTAATATTTGGACAAGGATCACACATTTATTAATAATTATAATTATAGCTAGCATTTATGATTTAAGTGATTAAATTATCACTTAAGTGATTTACGGTTTGCAGAGCACTTTATGGATTTTGAGGTCTTATGATTTTTACAATAATGTTTCGAAATATATGTTCTTACCCACCATCGTATAGATGTGGAAACTGAGGCCCAGAGAAGGTAAGGGACTTGCCCAAGATCACACAGCTTAGTAAGATTTTGAGGGAGATTTTGAACTTAATACTTCGCGACTCTGTGTTGAACAATCTATCCACCATGGAACCTTAATTTCATAATTAATGTGTTTGTCGATGGTTTAAAAATTGTGGACACCTTTTGCCCCACCTTCATTACAGAAGCCAAAAACCAACCTCAAAGCCAAAAGCCATTTTGTATATTTCTTTGATTTTATAGTAAACCGTGAAATAAGAAATTCATCACAGAGAGTTCTTGCTGACTCGTGATGGGACTGATAGAACTTGCCTGAGCTTACCTTCTTCCTTAAGTAAACCTTCAAGAACCTTGGTCACTTTCATTCCATGAGGCATATGAGCAAGAGTTTTGTGAAGGCAATGGGAAGATGAAGCTCCAGATCCTTGGTATGAGAGCCAGATAAGAGCTAGGTCACTCCAAGAGCACTTAAACATGAAATGAGAAGGGTATCACTGAGATCTGTGACCATTTTTAAAAAAGAATGCCCATTTCCCAGACTATGCTGTTGGATGGACATTCCCATTGAGTTAATCTATCAGTACAATGGACAGTAAATTGAGTTGAGAATCAAATCACAGAAAGAAGATGGGCAAGATTATGTGTGGGCAAGCAATTATGTGGTAGTTTCACCAATCCCAAGCTGCTATTAACCAAAAAAAATTCCTACATTTTTTGCACGGTATTCTTAAGGTGTTGCTCTATGACCCCAAATCATAAAATATTGCAGTTTTCGAAGAATCAAAGTTATAGTGACTCAGAAGGTAATGGTGGGGCAGCTAGGTGGTGAAGTGCATAGAGCACTGGCCTTGGAGTCAGGAGGACCTGAGTTCAAATCTGGCCTCAGACACTTAACACTTACTGTGTGACCTTGGGCAGGTCACTTAACCCCAATTGCCCTACTTTCCCCACTCCAAGAAAAACAAAAAGGTAATGGAAAGATGTAGGAGATGGGGTTAAGATTGTGGCATATTATCAAATGACTTGAATGAAAGTAATTATGTAGAAGATAAATATCTGAGAAATGTATGATTATTGGAGGTGGCTGAATAGCAGAAGACAGTACCATGAGATCTCTTCCTCCAAAACTTATCCAAACAGGTCTAGAAAATGCACTGGACTGAACCCTGATGGCAGAATTCAAGATAAAGTCAGTGAGTCATTTTTCTAGCTAAGGGCAGCATAGGGAGACAGAAATCTGTGGACCCTGGTAATGGGGGCTCTGGCTAGGAACATGCCATGCACAGGGCTCCCTGGTGCCTAGGGAGAAGCTATGTACCAGGGCAAGAGGAAGTCCCAGCCGCATACTGGGGCATCTTAGGGTGTGGGAGCATGTGCCAACAGGTTTGTTGTTCCTTACTTAATTCTGGATTACAGATCCAAGGTGGGTTGAGGAAAGTAAATTGGGATATTCTGGGGATAGGGAACAGCCATTTCAGTGACTTTACCAGTAAGGCAGGACCACAATTCTACCTCCTAGCCCAAACTGAAACCTGCAGAGGAATGAATAGCCAAGTTAGGCATCCCAGACCAAAGGAGAATCTTCAGTAATTTGTGCCTCAGAAGCAGTAGAGCTTCCCAGCTGGCTGGTAGGGGCTAAGATCAGCAGCATCTTTTGTTGCTCAGACCGAAACCCAGGTCAGGGACTTAGGACGAGAGCCCAGGCCAGGGCGGGCAGCCATCAGACTCTGCCCTGGATCAGACCTCTTTGGGGCACTCAAAGCTTAAAGGTCCTCAGCTTGAGTTGTTCTTGAGGTCCTAGAATAACATCACACTCAATATACTGAGGAAAAAAACAACGTGATCAGCCCAGACCAAACCTTCAGAAGTGTACAGAGCCCAGCCCTAAAATTCAAGTCCGAGGTCAGGAAGCAGGGTGGAGGGATGAGCAAAGTTTAAAAAAGAAAAAATACCGCTGTAAAAAGCTGTAATGGTTACAGGGATGTTTAAGATACAAACCCGGAAGAAGAGGATTTCAAAATACCTAGCTAGCTGGTGGCACGGATAGAGCACTGAGCTTAAGAGTTGGGAAGTCCGTGTTAAAATCCAGCCTCACACACTTCCTAGTCGTGTGACCCTGGACAAGTCTCTTAATCTCTTTGCCTAGTTTGCCCAACTGTAAAATGGGGATTATCACATGTAAAGTGCCTAACTTGGTGCCTGACACATAACTAAGGACTCATGAGACACATGTTTTACTCACTCCTGATAGGGATAAAGGCCTTGGAGTACCACAGGAGACATAGGTACTTCTGGATATAGTCAACGGACATGTGTTTTTCTTGCCTGTTTGTAACAGGATTTTCCTTCACCTTTTGTTCTCAGTTGGGTGTGGGGGGGGGGAGTTGGGGTGGGAGAGAGAAAAGGCAGATTTTTGCTAATTGTAGTGTGTGTGTGTGTGTGTGTGTGTGTGTGTCTAAATACATATATATATACATATACATATATATATACTCTATTACATATACAGATATATGTAATAGAGTATATATGGTCTCTATAGAGTATATGTAGTATTTATAAATACATATACACATACATACACTCATACACTTACACTAACACACACACCCACACACACACACACACACACACACACACACACACACACACACACACATGATATGTTGTCAAAGGGAGCAGACCAAAGAAATGAGAATGTCGGGGGCGCGGAGAAGCCTCCTGAGCATTAATTACATAGCTCTTCAGCGGAGCTTTGATGGGAAGGTTTGGATAAGAACACACAGGATAGTTCTCATTGTGCTTCATTGCAGGAGATAGCCATATCAGAGGGATCGCATTTCCAGTGAAGTGTTGGAGTAAGGTTTGTTTGTTTCACTTGGAGACCTAGATTTCTTTCCTGTTCAGAGATTTGAGATGTTTTTGTTGCCTGTAGTCTTACCGTTTTGGTGAGTGAGGGAGAACTTGTGTCAGTCAGTGTCTGCTTACTTTATTAAAGAGCCTATAGGGTTGATTAGACCACCTTCTCAGAAGGGGCTGGGAAACTGAGCAGAATTACAGGTATAAATGGTCATCTAGGTGGTGCAGTGTATAGAGCACCGGGCTCTATCAGTCAGGAAGACCTAAATTCAAATCCAGGCTTAGACACTTAGTAGCTGTGTGACCCTGGGCAAGTCATTTAACTCCGTTTCCTCATCTGAAAAATGAGCTGGAGAAGGACATAACAAACCACTCCGTTATCTCTGCCAAGAAAACCTCAAATGGGATCACAAAATGTCAGACACACATGAAGATGACTGAACAGCTGTAAGAGATACAGACAGTAGTACTGAAGGCTCTTGTGGCACCTTAACTAATTCAGGCACTGCTTCTCTGTATCTGAAAAAACCAAACCAAACCCAGCAGACCTAAGGGGAAGGGAAGGAGACACCAGCCAGAGTCTTAAGCAGGCCATGTGGGACTGACCTGGCTGCCATGCTGCTGTTGGAATGTTTTTTGGTGTTTCTCTGGTGTAGTTAATGTGATCAAATCAAAATCATTGATTAAAGCTGTTTGTAGAGCTCTGGGATTAAAGGGAATCAGGTATTTTCACTGCTGAGGAATTTAATAGTCCAACTTAATTTGGGGGGGCAGCAAATACATTAATGCATCAGGACCATCAGTAAGCCAGTTCATTTAAAGAAGTAGATCACATATATTGAGTGAAGGAGAGATCACAGGTATTAGATTTCTAGATTGGAAGGGCCAGTTTGTCTGGAGGGACTGGGTGGGATTTTATAGATATTTTCATCTGACTCCCTTTTGTTTTTATTTCACATTTATTTCTGAATAGAATCCCATCCCTGTCCTGTCCCCCGTTTCGCCCTCCCCCCCAATGAACTCTCTTATGTAAAAGAAAGAAAAACCAGAACTACAAAGTCAGCCACCACATTATTGACTGTGTCTGACAGTAGATGCAGAATCCTGTCCCTATATTCTTCCATCTCTGCAATGAACGGAGGGAGCCACATTTTCTTACCTCTTTTCAGGTTCGAGTCAGACATGATCATAACACAGCCTTCAGCTTTGGTTTTGGTCCTTACACAGCTGTAGTCATTGGATATATTGTTTTCCTGGTTCTCACTTCTTAAGTGCTTATTCCTGTATTTCTCTGAAGCTTTCATTGTCATCGTCCTTACAGTACAGTCATAGACCTTGAAGCTCGGTGTCAGGGAGACTACTGTGGCAAGCCCGTCTATGGGGGATTTATGCTATGTCTTCCTCACTTGAAACTCAGCACCCTCTCCACTATTTGGTTTCTTTATCTTGATTTGATTTCACCTTTGCATGGTGTAGCACTCCTCCCCGTCATCACGCCATCACCTCACAGCTGGACTACTGCAGTAGCCTGCCTGGAGCATTTGCAGCCTCTAGTTTCTCCCCATTTCAATCCATCCCTCATTCAGCCACTAAAGTGACCTTCCCAAATATAAAATCTGATCATGACACTCCCACCCCCCCCCCACTCTCCAGTGACTCCCTATTGCCTCCAGGATCCAATATAAAATGCTCTGTTTGGCATTTAAAACTCTGTATAACAGCCTTTCCCTCTACCTTTCCAGTCTTTTTTTACACTTTTCCTCCCCCAAAACATACCCTTCTGTCCAGTGACACTGGCCTCCTGATTGTTTTACTAACAAGAATCTTTTATCTTGGGGGCAGCTGGGTGGCACAGTGAGTAGAGCACTGGCCCTGGAGTCAGGAGGACCTGAGTTCAAATCCAGCCTCAGACACTTAACACAAAAACTAGCCATGTGACCTTGGGCAAGTCACTTAACCCCAGTTACCCTGCTTTCTCTCCTCCAAGAAGAACAACAATGAAAAAGAAAGAATCTTCATCTCTGGGCTCTGATCGTTTTTTCTGGCTGCCCCCCATGCATGGCATGATCTCCCTCATTATATTTACTGCCTTCCCTGGCCTCTTTTAAATCCCAATTAAAATCCCATCTCCTATCAGAAGTCTTTCTTAATCCCTCTTAATTCCAGTGCCTTCTGTCTCTTGATTTTTATTCTGTATATAGCTTGTCTATATATATGTGTTTGCATGTTGCCTCCCCTCATTAGATTGTAAGCTCCGTGAGGGCAGGAACTGTCTTTTGCCTCTTTTTAGTCCCCAGAACTTAGCACCATACCTGACACATAATAGGTGTCTGATTACTGATTGTTGATCTCGTTTGCCTCTAGGACACACTCCAACCATGTTTCCTGCTCCCTCCAATTTAACAAAATTCCCTGATCCTCTGTTACCAAATAGAAACTCTAGGCATTGAAAGCTCTTTAAAACCTGCCTTTCCAACCTTCAGTCCAGAAAACCTGACTTTCTTGCTATTCCTCACACATGACACTTCATCTCTTGTCTCCATGTCTTTGCAAGGGCTGTGTCCCATGTTTGGAAAGACACCCCTCTTAAAATCCTTCCTCCAAGGTCCCCCTCTATATGAGACTTTTTTCTTGGTTCTCCCAGCTGCTCCCCCACTCACAAGGTTTTCTTGTATGTGTTTTTCCCATACCCATACAGGTGCCTGTTGTCTCTCCTACAGAATATAAGATTCTGGATGAAAGGGACTCTTGCTTCTGCTTTTGTACCTCCAGTGCACAGCATAGTCCTTGGTACCTGACAGGTGCTTAATAAATGATTTGATTGAATGATATGAGAACTTTTTTTCTTTGACCTCCTTGAGGTATATGCCTAGCAGTAGGTTATCAGGGTCAAAAGATTTGGGACATCTTAGTCACTTTTAAAAATTAATTCCAAATTGTGTTCTAGAATTGTGAGATCAATTCACAATTCCACCAGCGATGTATTAGTGGGCCTGGCCTCCCACAGTTCCTCCAGATTGGACCGTTTCCATCTTTTGTCACCTTTGCCAATTTTCTGGGTGTGAGGGACAATCCTAGAGTTGTTCTGATTGTGGTTTATTTTATTGTGAGAGATTTGTAGCAGTTTTTAAAATTGTTAATAGTGTGGAGTCAAATTTTTTTTTTGGTAGAAGTGTTTGTTCCTGTCCTTGACCACTTATCCCCTGGGGGAATGGCTTTTGGCCTAACATATTTAGGTTAATTTCTTTTATATCTTAGCTATGCATATGCATGTCTATGGGGAGAAAAGAAAAAAAGAGAGAGGTATTTCCCCAGTTTTCCTTATTTCCTTATCTTAGCTGCCATTCATACAAAAGCTTATAAATTTTATGTAATCATTTAATAATTTTACCTTGTATGTTTTACTATTTCTTGTTTAAGAATTCTTCCCCTAGCTTTAGTGAAGAAAGACATGTCCATTGGTTTCCTCTTATTTTTAAAATAATGTAATCTTTTTATATATAAGTCAAGCATCTTTTTGAAACTTATGGTGGGATATGTTATAAATCAGGGGTTGGAAACCTGTGGCCTCAAGACCACATGTGGCCTTCTAGGTCCTTGGGTAAGACCTTTTGATTGAGTTCAAATTTTATAGAACAAATCGTTATAAGGAGATTTGTTCTGTGAAATTTGGATTCCGTCAGTGGGCTGCACTTGAGGACCTAGAGGGCCACATGTGACCTTGAGGCTGCATGTTCCCTGCCCCTGGTATAAATGCTGGTCCAAACCCACTTTTTGCCACACTGCTTTCCATTATTCCTATCAAATTTCTTGTCAAATAGGGAGTTTTCCAAGTTATGTTTTTTTTAAAGAAAGTGAACAAATTAAACTTAAGTTTGCACTCAGTTTATCAGCTCTCTCTCTGGAGGTGGATAGCGTTTTTCATTAGAAATCTTTTGGAATTATTTTGGATTGTTGTATTGCTCAGAGTAACTGAATCTTTCACAGTTGATCATTGTACACATGTGCACAATGATATCCTGGTTCTACTCACTTCATGCTGCATCAGTTCATATAGGTTTTCCCCGGTTTTTCTGAAACCGTCACCCTCCTCCTCATTTCTTAGAGCACAGTAGTATTCTGTCACAGTCATATACCACAACTTGTTCAGCCATTCCCCAGTGGATGAGTATCCCCTCAATTTCCAGTTCTTGGCCACCATAAAAAGAGTTGCTCTAAATATTTTTGTACATATAGATACTTTAACTTTTTTTCTGTCTCTTTGGGATACAGACCTAGTAGTGCTATTGGTATGTCAAAGGGCATACACATTTTAATAGCCCTTTGGGTTTAGTTCTGAGTTGTTCTCGAGAATGATCGGATCAGTTCATGACCCCACCAACAGTGCATTAGTGTGCCTAGTTTTTTCTCATTCCATCCAGCATTTATCATTTTCTTTTTCTGTCATGTTAGCTAATCTAATACCGTTTGACATTCAAAGCTCTTCATACCTGAACTCCCTTCTGCCTTTCCATACCTCTTTATACCTTCCACCCCAAAACATATTCTTCAGTCCAGTAACATTGACTTTCTGGCTGTTCCACCAACGAGACTCTTCATCCCTTGGCTCTGGGCATTTTCTCTGGCTGTCCCCCACGATTAGATCATTTTTGTTTCTTGCCTTCCTTTAAGTCCCAATTAAAATCCCATCTCCTATAAGAAAGCTTTCCCAATCCCTCTGAGGTCACACCTCAGAGTTGTTTTAATTTGCATTTCTCTAGTCAATAGCATTTTTTCATATGATTATAGATAACTTTGATTTCTCCTTCTCAAAACTTCCTGTTCATATCCTTTGACCATTTATCAATTGGTTATGACTCTTATTTTCATAAAATTGACTTGAATGAGACTTTTATCAGAAAAACTTACTGTTAAAAATTTTTGATATTACTTCATTGTCTATGGTATCTTTTGGCAAAATGTAGTTTCCTTGACTATCTCTTCTAATTAGCTTTATTTTTGCATTTTCTCTGGCTGAGATATCCTTGCTCCAAGTTATATTCTTGATTTTGAGTTATTACTTCAGATTCAGAAATCGAATCATTATACAGTAATGACAAAGTTGCAACATTTTCCTCATATCTTCTTTGTGCAGTCTATTTTTAGTAACCTCAGTTCAATTAAACACAGCCAACATTCATTGGGCATCTCTTGTATGCACAAGGGGCACTAGAGATATATGTAAATTAGATAAAATCAGATCCTTGCCTGTCAGGAATTTATATTATTACATGATTGAAGAAGCACAAAGCAATATATTAGAGCCTGAAAGAAGAAGGTCACCATTGAGAGGGTGATGGGTAGAGGGAAACATTTGAGAAGGTTTCCTGAAGGAGATGGAGTTTGAGATGGCCTTTAAGAGTGGGTGGGTATTCTACAGGAAAGAGGGGAGCAAGAATGTCATTCCTATGATAGCTCTTGAGGATGCTCTACTTCTTCATGTCTGTGTCTTTGTCATCTCCCCAGTTAGATGGCCAACTAACAGAGGCTATTTCCTACCAGTCTGCCCTGTCTTTGTATCCCCTGCAATATCGAGCACCTACAGCCTTATGGGCAGCAGGCACTCCAGACTCTCAGCTGGGGTCTAGAAAATATTTTTGTTATAGGTCTGTTTGAATTTGCATACAACTGAGTCTAGTTATAGTTTGTTGGAGACTGTCAGCTAAGAATAAGAATTATTCATCTCTCCTTTTTTATATGTGACTCATGCTCAATACTAATAACTGATAGCACTTCTGCCACCTTTTTTTTTTCAACACAAATTCTCATTACATGAGACAATCACAGAGAAAAGTCAGATGAGGCCTCTCCTAGGACATTATTGATGGTTGAAGTAGCTGCTTTCATATTAATGCACACTTTGCCCCCTTGTGGTTTTGTGCAACAAGTGCTATGGGGGAATCAAGTTCACCTTTGGTTCTCAACCTTTCTAATGCCACGATCCTTTAATACAGTTCCTCATGTTGTGGTGACCCCCAACCATGAAATCATTTTTGTTGCTACTTCATAACTGTAATTTTGCTACTGTTATGAATCATAATGTAAGTATCTGATATGCAGGATGTATTTTCATTGTTACAAATTGAACATAACCCACAGGTTGAGAACCACTTAAAATCCCTTAAGTGATAGTGATGCGTGTTTTGAGAACTGAAAATTTTGTTCATTCACTTATAGTAAGTGGGTTTGCTTGGCCTTCTGGGGAAGTATAAATTGCAGTAAAGATTGTCAGGGATGTGGGGCAGAAAGTTAGTGGAGAGCTTTTTAAGGCCTGTGAAGAGAGGTTTGGGTATTAAATGGGCAGCAGTTGGGAGCCCCTGTAGACTTTTGAGCAAGGAGATAGTCTAAGCCCTGAGCAAAGGAGGATTTAGAGCTGGAAGAGGGTTTTAAAGATTGCATAGTCCAGCTCTTCGTTTTACAGATAAGCAAGCTGAGACCTCCTATTACACCAGCTTCAAATTAAGATTGCAATTTCTAGGCCAGGTGGTATAGTGAATAGAATGCTGGCTTGAGAGCCCAGAAGATCCATGATCAAATCCTGCTTCCAGTACTTGGTAGATGTGTAACCCTGGTCCTTACAAGGACCCTGTGAGGAGTATATGTGGAAGCAAAGTTTAAAGTGCCCTCTAAATATTAGCTCTTCCTGTTAGATTGAATGATGAGAAAATAGAGGCAGGAGCCTAGCTTGGACCTCATGATGGTAGACTCACTCAGAGGATGAGGTGATTTGGTCATGGGTCATGACTGTCAGAATTAAGACCAGTGTCCAGTGTTCTGGCAGATTTACTGGCAAATTGCTTCTATGTTGAATTCAGTTCAGTTTAATTAAAGGGTGACCCCAAGGTTGCAAGGCTATGAGACTTGAAGGCCAGTGCTGGAAACTGGAAATGGGTGTTTTGGGAAAGGATGACAGTATAGGCTCAAATATCATTTACACTTGTGGTAAATTGCTTTGTCTTCAGTTATCTCTTATCAGTTGAGTTAAATTGTGTTAGCTCCTTGAGGACAAGAATAAAAGGGTCTTTCTTTCCTTTTTTTTCTTCCTTCCTTAAGCCCTCCCACACCAGGTCTCAACTTGTAGTGCCAATTAGATGTGGGTTCCCTAAGGATTCATAGAAAACACTAGAGTTTTCTTAGGAGAAAACATTTTAAACTTGTCTTCAATTAGGATTTCTAAGTACCAGAACTAATTACCAAGGTAAGCTATAGATTTTCCTCCCCTTGAGGTCTTTAAAAACCAAATAGTTATACATCTGACACCCTTTGGAGGTCTTTGTAATATTTCCATTTTCTGTCATTTCTGTAGTACTTAGCTGTAGGCATTCTCAGATGCTCTTATATAGTTTCCCATATGTGTGTTTGACAGATAGAAATTTTTTTGAGTATTGCTTCAAATTGCTTGATTTTTCTCAAAAATACATTTATAATTTCCCTACTCCAAATTTTTGTCTTAGTTATTTTGTAAAACCTTATTCTTAATGTCTTAGTTTTAATCCATCTTAATTATTTTAAAATGGCAATTGTCCTTTAAAACAAAATAATGTTACAATCTTCTATCAGTGATTTTTTTTTTCATTGTACCTGGATGTCTTATTGAAGTCAGCAAGTGTCAGAGTTCACGTTGGAGGATCTTGTGAAATGTTTTGTACATTTTTCTCTGTATTTCACTACATCATGAAATAATAATTTTAGAGCTTGAGAGGGGTTTTAGAAATGTTCTTTTCCTCGAGGGGATGCCCATCAATTGGGGAAGGGCTATACAAATTGTGGTCTATGAATGTAATGGAATACTATTGTTCTGTACAAAATGATGAGCAGGCAGATTTCAGAAAAACCTGGGAAGATTTACATGAACTGATACTGAGTGAAGTGAACAGAACCAGGAGAAAGAACATTGTACACAGTAACAACATTGTGCGATGACCAGCTTTGATAGACTTGGCTTTTCTCAGCAATACAGTAATCTCAGACAATTCCAAGAGACTCATGATGGAAAAGGCCATCTACATCCAGAGAAAGAACTATGGAGTCTGAATGCAGATCGAAGCATACTGTTTTCTCTTTTTTTTCTTTCTTGTGGTTTTTCCCTTTCTTCTTCCACAACATCACTAATGTGGAAATGTGTTTAATATGATTGTTCCTGTATAACCTATATTAGATTGCTTATTGTCTTGGAGAGAGGGAAGGGAAGAGAGGGAGAAAAAAATTTGGAACTCAAAATCTTGTAAAAGTGAAGGTTGAAAATTATCTTTATGTGTAATTGGAAAAAATAAAATACTCTTAAGTGGAGGGAAAAAAAAAGAAAGGCTCTTTTCCAATCTACTTATCTTACAGAGAGATTCTGTGACTTGCCAAATGTCATCTTATATTAAGTCACAGGGCCAGAACATGAACCTGGATCCTCTGAGATCAGATCTAGTGCTCAAAACTCTCAGAATCTTCATGGCAGAAGATGAAGAATCTCCCTTTCCCATCACATTTACAATTCTACCAAAAGCTTCCATGTTCTAATGCTTATGCTTGGAAGGCATATTGAATCTAATTGGCCATATTAAAATTGTTCATAATTACTCAGAAAACTTTTAGAATTTAGGGTATGGGGATTTTTTTTCAAAGATTCATTTTGTAAATTATTTCCTTATTGTTGAAGAAAGGTAAGTAAAAGAAGCCTAATGTGCTTAATTAAAAACTAATTTTAGAATGAATTTTTAGTATCAAGATTTCATGCCAAGGGGTTTTCTTTTCCTTTAGCAGCATTTTATCTTGACTTGATTGCTTAGTTAGGCATGACTCTTTCAATATCTCTATCTCAGTCTCTCTCTATATGTAATATGACTTCTCCATGCTTTGTCGTAGGCAAAAGAGGTGGTAGAGTTTTGTTGAAGTGTGAGATCCAAAGGGAGAAAAACAGAACTCCAGTCTAATTGGGAGTCCACTAGGTGGTGTGGTTACATGGCTGATTCCAGTAATTAACTGGCTTTGGGAGAATTCCGTTGAATGCCATGTCTTGAAGATTCAGAATGCCAGTGAGGCAAGGACAGAAGGAGGGGAATGCTTGAGGGGACCGAGCAGCTTCCTTAGGAAGCCTATGACAAGTATTGAGTCTAATGAGAGGACGAGGTTGCCCTTAATTACATAGGGTCATAGATCTACAGGCCAAAGGAACTTGGAAGGTCATCTGATTCAACTCCTTCTTTTTACAATGAAGAAAATGGGCCTAGTAAGGCTAAGAGATGTGCCCAGGGTTACACAGGTAGCAAGCAGGCAGATTTGAAAGAAGGGCCTCTGGCTTCTGGTCCAGCTTCTGTGGACTACTTCAGGGAATCCCCGGCTTAAGTATCTTATCCTTCTGTTCTTTAGTCTGGTATAACATTTTGAAAACATTTCTTTATACTCTGAGATAGAGGCGCGATTCACTTTAGCCCTGGATAGAACATTCAGGCTTGCAGAGGTCATACCATCTAAATGGAAGGAGCCCTCAGAAGCCTCCTTGTAGCCAATCCAGTTCCGAACAAGAATGCCTTCAATGCTAGCTGGTCATCCTGCCTATGCTTGCAGACCTCCATGGAGTGGGTACCTACTGCCTTCCACTACCTGATTTTTCTCGCCTCTATAACTGCCTTCCTCTGTCAGGCTTCAGTCTGCTTCTCTGTGTCCTGTCCTCTGTGGGGCAAATAGAGCCGATCTAATATCTCTTCTCTGCTGTGAAACCTGAAGGAATCGAAGACAGCCCGCACATCCCCCATGTCTTCTCTCTATTTCCCCAGTCCAGATGTTCCTCTTTTCTTCAAATCATCCTCTTAGAACAGGTCCTTCAGACCTGTAGTCATTCTGGTGGCCCTCTACGCAGGCCCAGCCTTGGCTCTGCCTTTTTAAGACGTGGCTCTCAGAACTGAGCAGTGCTCCCAGTGTTACTCACCAGGGGCTAATAGGCAGCCCCTTGTGCTAAGGCCTCTCAGCCTAGGACAGCCTTACCTTTTAGGCTGCCAGGTCGTCCTCCTGAAGGACAGTGTACTTGCAGTCCACTGAAACCTCCAGATCTTTTCCCACTCTGTCTGTGAAATACAAATTACTCACCTCTCTTCCGTACCAGACTTGTTAAATAGAGTTTTCAGAGCCTAGTTTTAAGTCAAGTATGATGACACTTGGTGACCTCGAAGTATAAGGCTTTTCCCTTTCTTCGTATCCCAAGTACTTAGCACAGAGCCTGGCACACAGTAGGCATCAGATTTGGGGTGCTTAATTAGGCCATTCTACCCAAGGGAAGAAATTCTTTGCAGATTTTGATCTTAAATAATTGTAGGAGCAAGGAATAAATTATTTTCCTTTCCTTGGTATTCTCTGGGTTTGTTATTCCAAGTGTACTTCAGGAACTTAAACTGTATCCTGTATCAAAGAGCCCTACTGTTTAAGAGGGTGGGTGGCTTTTCATTCTTCTCACAGCTCCTGCTTCCTGGAGGGTGGAGGGAAAGAGCCTTAGGTATTTTATGTTGGTGGGGTGGGCTCCAGATTGTTCCTCAGAGCCCAGCATGTTTTAGAGACAGCCAAATTAATGCCCGGATTTTTGTCTTTGTTTGTAACTAAATCCATTATTTCTTGTGTCCCTTCTGGAGGTGACTTTGCTTTCTAGTACCCTTGCTTTCCCTGTTTATTTCTAGTTTAATGTCTCTCATCTGGGCAAGTAAGAAGAACATGAAACTTGGAAGGAAATAGGAACCAATTTCCCAGATTCCTCTAATTATAGACTTTTAGGGCTCTGGAGGGGACTTTGTGAGGCCCTCTTGCCCTGTTGCCCTTCAGTAGGATTATACTGAAACTCTGCAGGGAAAAGGGTCTTATATACCTCCAGAAAAGGAGAAATCCCTCCCATTCCACCTAGCTGGGTGTTTTCTAGTGCTATTACTCCTCATCATCTTCTCATTTCCATTTCTGTCTGTTGTCTTTACCCTCCAAAAGCATTTGCTGACAGCTCGTGTTTATGTGTTCTGGCACAGTATAATAGGAGCATTTTCCCTGTGTTGGAGAGAGGCAGTGTCCATCAGTCAGCATGTGTTAAGGGCCTACTGTGCGTTGGGCACTGCTGAGTACTGAGGCAGTCCCTACTCTAGGGAGCTCCCTGGGCAGGGGGAGGGGGTGTCAGCAGCTACATACAAACAGGATGCCCATGGCATCGACTGCAGATGAAGCAGGGGGAAGGCACCAGAATAAAGGGGGATTGGAAAAGTCTCCCTGTAACAGGGGAACCAGGGAGCTGAGAGGCCAAGAGGAGGAGGGAGAACATTCTGGCCATGGGTAACAGCCAGAGAAAATGCTGAGGTCTGGGAAATGGAGGCAGTCAGGAGGCCAGAGAGCATGCAGGGGGCTATGGTGTGAGAAGTGGGATGTAACCAAAAGGCCCCTAGATTTGGAACCAGAGACCCTGGGGTTAAGTTCCTCCAAATCCAAGTGGCCTTGAATGCTTAACTTCTGTGCCTTTGTTTCCTCCTCTGTGAAATGAGGTAGACAGTCTCTAAGAATTCCAGTTCTGAACCGTTAATTCTGTGATCATGTAAAGGGCACAGATACTAGAAGCACACAGCTAGACAGAGTGGTTACCTTTGTGTGGCTGAGTGACTTTTGGGCATGGACGTGAGAGGCTGAGGATGTTTCTGGATGGGCAGTGAGGTGAGCAGCCCAGGATTTTCGTGCCTGGACTGAGTGGGGCCAGGGGGAAGCTATCATCTCACCTCCATCAGTCTCTTTGGCATGCTCCATCTTCCAATGGAGAACAGCTGGTAACCATCCTCTCTCTAAAAAAAGCCTCTTTGTTTTCACCTTGCAGCCTTTCTTTTCACAAGCTGGGTAATTCTAGTTCCTTTGGCCTTTCCTCCTAGGTCGGCTCTGAGCCTTCTGGGAGTTTTTCACGTTCCTCTCTAGTTCAGGAGCACAGAACCAGGCACTGCCCCTCTCTGCTTCTGGTAAACATCTAGCTCTCATGGATTTAGGTGCTTGAGTGAGTTCTGTTATCAGGTGCTCCAAGGCCCTGCCTTAAGCATATTGGACTTTGGTTCTCAAGCCTGGTTTGCCTTTGTTGGATTGATAGATCAGCATATTTTAGTTCTTTGTAATTCAGCAACCCAAGATTAACTCCTATGAGACCATCTTTCCCTACTGGGTCTGTCTGAGTAGAAGAAAGTGGGGGTGGGAGGGTGAGCATCAGACACATCCTTTTTCTGCTTGAGTTTTCCCTTTGTTACTAACTGTAAAAAGTCTTAGAAAACTTCAAAAGCTCTGTGTGCTTGCTTGAGAGATTAGTACTGAAGAAGAAGCAGTAAGCCTGCCTTCTCTTGGGCAGGGAGCCAGGAAAGGCGAGGAGGGCAGTCCTGATCAGAAGCAACAGGTGGTGGCTATGGCAAGAGGAACTGGCTGAGACTGACAGCTGTCACCTGGGCTTCACACAGACAGCAGGTCATTGTACCATTAAGCATCTTACCACATGAGCTCATGGAGGCCATGATCTTGGCCTTTCCCTGCCCTCCAAATCCTGGACATTGGTGCTTTCAGCTAGGGCGAGAGAAACTGAGATTCTTTGGTAGCCCCAACTTGGAACTGCAAGTACGTTCTCCCATACAAGTACTGTTACATGAGATAGCTGGGGTCCATAATGATGTTAATAAGGATTGTACTTCAGTTACTTTGTGATCAATTGATTTCCTTCCTTCCTTCCTTCCTTCTTTCCTTCCTTCCTTCCTTCCTTCTTTGATCTCATGTATGACATTGCTTCTGTAAGAAAAGCATGTTCTGGGTTCCCAACAAACTGATTTAAAAAAAAACCTTGAGGAGCAGCTAGGTGGTGCAGTGAATAGAGCACTGACCCTGGAGTCAGGAGGACCTGAGTTCAAATCTGGCCTCCGATGCTTAACTAGCTGTGTGACCTTGGGTAAGTCGCTTAACCCCAATTGCCCTGCCCTCCCCTCTCCAAAAAAACCCACCCAGATTGAAACACCACAAGACGACAGTCTAAGTTGAGGATTGCTTCAGTCATATTTGTTCTTAAGAAACTTTTGGGTGTGTTGTTGGTTCATGGGCATCTTACTGTTATCTTTCATGTCCCCAGGATCACTTTCTCTCATTCTTGTTTATAATCAGGCAGCCCACTGGGTGGCAGTGTGGAATAATGGGATTAGCACTGGCTCTACAGAATGATGATCTGGGTTTGAATCCTGCCTCTAGTCCAGTAATTCTCAACCTTCCTAATGCTATGACCCTTTAATACTCATATGTGGGTGGACTTGCCTGGAGACAGGTAGAGGGGTGGTGTTTCGGTTCCTAAGACCATCGGAAATATGTGTTTTCTGATGTGACCCCTGTGAAATGGTCGTTTGACCCCCAAAGGGGTCATGATGCACAGGTTGAGAACCATTGCTCTAGTCTTTACTACCTTTGTTACCTTGAGCAAGTCATTGCCACTTAGCCCCTTTAGAAAAGGAAAGAATGAGATTAGGAGGTCTCTGAGGTCCCTTTGGGCTCTTGATCTGTAATCCCCCATCTTGCCTATGAATAATTTGTTTTTTAACTCAAATAAGTTTCCGTAAATTTTCCTTATGGAAATGTATTTATGGTTGCTTTTTCTAACCATTTTCCTATGCTCAGTGCTAATCCCACTGTGCCACTTTAAAAAAATAGCATTTTATTTTTCCCCCAGTTACTTGGTTAGACAGTTTTTAGCATTTATCTTTATAAGATTTTGAGTTCCAAATTTTTCTTCCCTGCGCTCCCCTCCCCCTCCCTTTCTTCCTCCCCTTCTCCCCTCCCCTCTTCCAACAGTGGTAGGCAGTTTGATGTAGATTATGCATGTGCTGTCATGTCAAACTCATTTCCATATTAGTCACAGGTATGAAAGGAGAACCACTGGACCGCTTTCTAATCCTCCATCCCTGGCTCTGAGCCATTCCGTGTCACCTAGATTCTTGTCATCCGCAAATTGAGAGAACTGGCCAAGTCAGCAGACAGGCATTTAGTAAGCACCTCCAGTGTACTGGATGCTCTAGTTAGAAGGATGAAGAGTGAGAAAATCCCTGCGTTCAAGGAGCTTCCCTTCTAAAAGGGCTGACAGCAAGCACATAGGTAATCACAAATTGAAATGAATATAGGCAAAGTAGTTAGAAACAAGATAGTTGGGGAGGGGGACCGAGAAAGACTTCCACAGAAGGTGGTGCTTGACTGTCTATTTGTGTGTCTGTCTGTCTCCCTATCAGTTATTACCTGTCCATTACCTGTCTTTCATCTATATCATCTGCCTACATATCGCTTGTCCATTTGTCTTTCTATAAGCCTATCGTCCGTCTTTATCATTTGTTATTATACTCCCTCTCTGTCTGCCCATACATCACTTGTCCCTTTCTGTCTGTCTATATTCTGTGAGTTACAGAGGTGATAATTAGACCCACAGGAGCTGCTAAGGTTACCGAGAGAGAACGTAGAAGAAGAAAAGAAGAGGTTTAGGAGGAGACCTCAGGGATCATCCATAGTTGGGTGCTGTGATATGGATAATGACTAGTAGAGGACGAGTTAGGCAGGAAAGTGGAGAACAAGGAGAGAGCAGTATAAGAAAAATCCAGAGTGAAGAGAGTTTGCAGGCAGGAAGGGGTGGTCCCCAGTGTCTGTTAGAGCAGATAGATAGGTAAAGAAGGCTGAGAAAAAGGGATTGAGGAAAGCTGTCAGATGTGGCAAGTAAGAGATTGTCGATAACTTTGGAGAGAGAATGATGTGGTTGGGGATGAGATTGCAGAGGGCTGAGGAGTGAGTGAGAGGAGAGGAAGTGAAAGCAGCAGGTATGGACAACCTTTTCCGAGAGTTCAGCTAAGAAAGGAAAGAGGGAGGTGGGACAACAGCTTGAAAGAGTAGTTGGGTTTAGTGTAGGTTTTCTAAGGATGGGAGAGACTGGGCATGTTTAAAGGCTGTAGGGAAGGAATCATAGAGAAAGAGAAGGTAGAGATTCATGAGAAAGGGGGGTTAATTCAGCATGCAGTCTGCTGGAGAAAATACGAGAGGATGGGATCGAGGGCATGTTCAGAGGTTGGCTACCCTGTCTCGTCAGAGATGGCAAAAGGAAGAGAAAATGGGAAATGATATCGGGGGATTTGAGATGAAGAGAATGGAAGAAGAGCAGGCTTACGTTGAAAGGCCTCAGTTTTTTCTATAAAGTAATGTAATAAAAATATACTATATTAAATTAAGTAAAGAATACACTTTTCTATTTCATTATTCCAATGCATATATCAAACCAGACCCAGGACTGTGTCTTTAGGACACTGTCTTTGTTAGGTCTGCCTCCAGATTCATACCTCTTTATTGATAGCTTATTGTATAACCAAGTTATGCCTCCACCCCATCCATGGTTATGCACTCCCGGTCATATTTGTCCAGCTTGACTTGTATGGTGGCATTGGAATCCTTGCCAAAGTCAGGATCAGTCTGTCTCGTTAGTCCACCAGGTCCGCCCTTTATCATGGGAGGTTAGTTATTCAGGCAAGATTTTTTTTTTAAACAGTATTGCATCCTAAAGGTATCTCTGAATTGATTTTATAAGTACTTTCCCCAACAGGATTGCAGGTAAAGAAGCTAAGCTTGCAAATCTACATTTTTGTTGTTGTTTTTTTATGTTTTAGGAGCTTGTTGAGAGTGTTATGTGGAAAACACATACTTCTTACTTTTTTACCGTCCTCTCAGAATATCTCAGGGGCAGCTAGGTGTCTGGGCCTGGAGTTAGGAAGACTTATCTTCTTGAGGTCAAATCCAACCATAGACACTTACTAGCAGTATGATTCTGGGCAAGTCACTTAACTCTGCATTTGTAAAGTGACCTGGAGAAGGAAATGGCAAAGCACTTCAGAATCTTTGCCCAGAAAACCCCAAATGGGGTCACAAAGAGTCAGACACAACTGAAAAACCACTGAACAGTATGTCTTTGGAAGAAATGAAAAGCCTGTGACTTAGTCAGCTGCCCCTCACTGATTTAAATAAATAATGATTAAATGCAGAAATTTCTTAGTGGCTCAACTGTGGAGATGCTGAGAAATCTTTTAGAAATAATTTGAATTCTTTTGCAGAAATTTTCCAACCCGGGCCAACATCGAAAGGAAGAAATTGTTACAGGAGGAGAAGGAGCAGAGAGGAGAAGTATTAACAACAACACAGTTTGGGTAAGTTTTCTTCTCATGAGTGGAGTCGTTCAGGCCCTTCGACTTCCTTGTATTTTCTTGTTGCTTATTTTAACAGAATGTATTTATAAACAATAAGTGTAACGTTCCCTGCTGCCAAGAGTGAGCTTTCTAGTCCTTGCTCTTGGGACTTACTGGCTCAGAAATGGTGACATCTTTGTTCTTGGCAAGAATATCTGATTGATTTGGATGCCAGAAGGGTTCCCAGAGCTTCCTTAATTTAAAGAAGTTAGTGTTTACGGGGTAGAGGAAATGTCCTGTTTGGTGAGGTGAGTGGTATTGTACACCTACCTTTGTCATTCAGTTGTTTTAACTTTAGAGATCTTATCCTTAATTTACTTAAAGAAAAAGTTTTTCCACTGGCATAATCAATTCAGGTAAATGCGTGTAATCTCTGCTTATTCAATGGACCCAGTCCACCTTAATTTGGTCATTGGCAAAAAGCACAAGGATTATGAAAAATGGACTTAGGTTGTAGGATTTTAAATGATTTTTAAATTTGGTCTAGTCCTATGCTTTCATTAGCATGGGGAGCATCTGGTGTGGAAATTACCTATGTTAATGCAGACCAGCAACTCATTTGTAGCTTAGAGTCCTTGAGAGCCACTCAGTCAGCTCTTCCTGAATCCAAAGCCTGCTCTCTATTTACTGCCACGATGCCTTTCATAAAATGATATATGATTGTTGGACCTGTTGGACCTGGCGCTGTAAGATGTACAAAGTGCTTTATGTCGTATCTGTGAAGTGAGTGCTCTACCACATAAATGATTCTTATTTTACAGATGAAGACGAACATGAAGCCTAGAGAGGGTAGGGAACATCCCCACCCTTAGATAACTGAAGTGTCGAGGATTTGAACTCATGGCTTCTTGCCTCCAAGTTCAGCCCTCTCCATTATGCCAGGCTGACTATTTCTGTACGTAGTCTAAGTATCATAGATCCAAAATTATTTAGGAAGTGACTTTTGTGGGGAGGTGGGAGGTCTGGTTCAACTCCATCTTACAGGGAGATCTTGCTTAAGAGATAGGCAGCCGGGGTACAGTGGATAGGGCCCTGAACCTGAGTCAGGAAGATCTGAGTTCTGACGCATTCCAGGCACTTGACTAGCTTAACTCCTTCCTGCCTCAGATTCCGCCTCTGTAAATTGGGGAGAATAGTAGCAGCTACCTCCCAGGGTTGTTGTGAGGATCAAATGAGGTCATGTTTCTGAAACACTTCACAGACTTTAAAGTGCTTTAGAAGTACTCACTTCTCTTAGGAGGAGGAGTATTGCTCAGGGTCTTATAGGTGGTTAGGATCAGAGGTAGGAGTGAACCCAAGTCCTCTGACTTCAGATCTGACTGGGGCAAATCATTGAGAAAATTCCTCAGATGCAGCTCAAAACACTGAATTTCAAAGTATGACTTTAAAAGCAAGACAGAGTGATGATAGATGTTGTGTGTATGTTTGGTGACAGGTTTTGGGTGTTGGTATTTAATGTGAAGATTTTAGGCACATGGGATCACATTTTTGTCCCATGGCAGCACCATAAATTCCTCCTGCCATTCCCAGCTGATTTGGGTTTTTGCTTAGTGGGTTAGGGACAAAAGGAAAAATGAAGACTCTGTAGCTGGAGAATTTAGCAATTCATTTTATTTATTTAGCAGTTTATTGATGATTAGGAGAGGATAAAATTCATCTTGTGCTTTTGTAGTTCTAATAATAACTTGCTTATCATGTTTGTAGGAGATTTAGATTTTAAGAAATTAAGAGTATGAATTGTGTGTACATTGAAGACTGAGTCTAGAAAGCAAGCAGCAATGAATTTGGACTGTTTCTCTGTAAGACTTCTTGGGCTTTGCCCCTGCCTTTATCCCCTTTATATATAACCTGCTCTCAGTTTCCTTTACTATCAGCCATATAATGAGATTAATTCTATAAGTCACCTATGACCATCAGCCTCACTCTTTTATGGTCACCCCTAAAAATGTAACTTCTTTTCTTTGAATCTCTAGTACCTTCATAAGTATCTTAAAGGTGTAGGTTACAGGAGGTCAGTCCTTTTGAAGTAGCGGTCTGTAGAGATATTAATTTATTTGCTTTCTCACAATGAGATGGGGAGAAGGTGACCTGATGATTGTCAGCTCCTTCCTTGCCCTCAAGAAGCTGCTTCAGTGTAGGATAATTGGCTGAACCACTGCTAGAGCTGCTATCAGGAGTACCCTGGGCTGTTCCCCAGAAGTGTAGTTACAGGGAGTGATCAGTTGGCTGGCAAGGCAGGTAGTCTTTGAGAGAAGGTCTGATGTACTTGAAAGAGCGTGGAGTTTGCAGTCAGAGGGTCTGAGTTTGAATCCACTGCTTACAACCAGCTCACACTCAGACTGTGGCTTCAGGTTTTTCCCTGTGTAAAATGAAGAGATTAGACTGGTTCACCTCCGAATTTCATTCCCATGCTAAATCTCTGATTCTGTGGTCCTCATTTCCTCTATTATGTATTTCGTTTTACAAGGTCAATCTTGATAAGTCCGTGGGCATTAAAGATGCAGATTCAAGCAGTTAGACTTTTTTTTTTAGCTCATTTAGCAGTCTTATGGATTGGGGGCAGTTTGCTGAGAGCAAGAATTGGAGAGTGATGTGGATTGGAATGGGGGTATATCAGGAACTAGATGATGGGAGGGTACTGAAGACAAATGGATTCTTTCACAGTTTACTAGTCAGTCAATAAGCTATTGTTAAGTGCCCACTAAATGCCAGGCACCATGCTGAGGGAGCCCTGGGGATACAAAGAAAGGTGAAAGACAGCTCCTGCCCTCAAGGAGCTCACAATCTGTTGGGGAAAGACAGTATGTAAAAATACATAAAAAAGAGGTAGGGGAGAGTGGGCCACCCAGTGTGGAGCAGCAGGTGGGAAGTGATGAGGTCTTTGCCATGGGCACTCTCCTTAAATGGTGGATCTGGGCAGAGTTCCCTGATGATCACCTGTCCAGTCAGAGGGAGGGAGGGAGCCAGCCCAGGGCAGGTGATACTGAGGATATCTAAGTTTCTGAGTTGATGTGATCTAGGTGGGCCTAGACATAGCTGTGTGACTTACAGTCACCCATGTATCCCATGTGGTACCTTTATGTGAGGTGCTCATCCCCCTAGTTAGATCCAGTGGGCGTGGAATGAGGATGGAGATTGTACTCGATTGTACCTTGAGGATGCACTGGCTCATTCTGAGTCCTCTCTGAAGGTCTAGAAATTTGATGGAGTTGGGAATATGGTGATCACAGCTTTGGCCTAGCCCGGTGATGACATGTTCCATAGGAGCTATATGAGATCGAGATCACTCTGCAGTTATGTAGAAGTCTAGGGTCCTTGATGACCCCAGGGTGATTTAAATCAGACTGGAGCTGGGACGAGCCCAGATGAGCCTCAGCAGATGAACCCACCAGGTTGGTACCTACAGTGATTCCCCACACCAACCATTTAGTTGTCTTTATCTCAGAGGACCTGAAGGTTGGTATAAAGATGCAAGTCAGTGACTGTAGGAGGAGACCATCTCCAGGGCTCTCATTGTGGTGCAGCAGGGCATGCTGGCCTCTACAAGGCCATTCCTGGGTGACGTGCCTCCTGAATAGACCCTTACTCAGTTTCTGTAGCAGGAGTGGCTCATCCTGGTCCAGGGAACATGAACTGGTTCTTGGGCCTGATGCTGTGCCAACAGCAGGTGTGACTGAGCACAGGACACAGGGTAAGCTCCAGGCATCCAGCATTCAGGCATGAGTTGCAGGGGCAGTTGGGGAAGATTATAATCCTTGGGAAGACCACAAGTCTCACTGATGTGCAGACCTCGGGCAGGCACTATTCTTAGCCTGTGAGGCAAAAGGATCCAGCCAGGTATAGGGCCTGTCTCCTACCCAACTTGCCTACAGGTTCGTCCTCCCAGGGAAGAGAGCGTGTGTATGTATTTCTCCGGTAGCGCTTTCCCTCTCACTCCACTGGATTGTGACGGTCTGGAGACAAGGACCTTTTTGTGACCTTTTTATGAGGTTTATATCATGGCATCAAATACTGGTTAGTTTTAAGAATGAGAACGTCCTCATTGGATGTGGTGACAGAATTGCACAGGGATCCCTAGGCCTTAGAGCAAACACTTGTCATTTTTTCATCATAGAAAATGTGTGTGATGGATCTTGTAAAAATAAGACAAAACAGAATTTGGTTTGTAACATTTTGTGACTTTATATTGTTTACTAGTTCTTTGTTGGTTGGTTTTATTTGTTTGTTTCAGTAAACTAGATGGGTTTTGCTCCTAAGGGGAGTAGTCCATAGCAAGAGCTGTTGTTTTCACCAGACTCTCAAATCTGTCAGGACAGGGACTATTGTGTCCTATCTAAACTTCCCAGCTCCTGGCCCAGCATGTGCCTCCTACAGCAAATACTTCATGTTTAGTGCACTAAATTTCACTAATCTGCTTGTTAACATCTGTCTTACTTGTGCTCAAACACCAGTTACTTTAAAATAACTCAGTATTGTGAGGTTGGCAGTGACCTCTCCTTTCTTCTGCCTTTTCCTATTTATTAAAAATTTTGATTAATGTTTTATTTTGTTTGCAAATCTCCTTATTTTCTTGGGAAGATGAATGTCCCTTTAATTAATCAAATTGTGTGCAGAGTACTGTGCTGAAGAGAGAAAGTTTAGGTAAGACAAGGTCTCTGCCTTCTCAGGGGGTTTACATTCTTGTGGAGAGGGATCAGATGCTGCATGGGTCTGATGCTGAGGGTTAAATTTTCCACTAGAGAATTAAAAACAAAATCTGTTAAGAAGTTTTGTATTTCTTTTCTATAGAAAGATGCAGAGGAAGTGGAAACAGCCTCCAAACGAAGCATCAGGGAAGCAGCAGCACGGGAAGCGCAGGAAGTGGCAGAAGTGGCAGAAGTGGCATGGTGGCCAGACACAGGAGACGGGTGAAGGCGTGGCCAGAGGCGAGCCTTGTGCTGGTCCCCCATCAGGCAACTCTCCAACAGAAGAGCCACATGCGGCCCAGACCGAGCTCTACCTGAAGGACATGGATCCTCTGGGCATGCTGGCTGACAGCGAGGCTGGTGAGGTCCCAGGGGCAGTGTGGGGTAACATCAGGGCTGTCCCTGCCCTTCCACTTCTATCTCCAGATGCTTAGGGCTCTTGCTGCACCTGAGTGTACAAATTTTCTCCCCATCTTTCCCTTGCCCTCTACCCCAAAACAGCAATGTCACTGTATATCCCCTCTCCCAGTATGCTCTCTCCTCTCTCCTTCCCCATCACCCCTCTGACTTTCTGGTATGGCAAGATGGATCTCCCTACCCCAGTGCCTGTATATCTTATTACCCAGTTGCATGTAAATAATAAAAATAATACACACACACACACACACACACACACACACACACACACACACACATATATTTAACATTTGATTTTAGAACTTTAAATTCTAGATTCTTTCCCTTCCTCCTTTGTCACCCATCCCCACTGGAAAGACAAGCAATTCGATATAGGCCATACATTTGTAGTTACGCAGAACATCTCCATAATGGACATATTGTGAAAGACTGACTGTATTTCCCTCCTTTCTATCCCACCCCTCGCTTGTTCTATTCTCTACTTTGTCCCTGTCCCTTTATGGAAATTTGTGCTTCTAACAAGCCTCTCCTCCATCATCTACCCTCTCATCCCCTTCCCCCTACTCTCCTGTAGGGCAAGATACCAAATTTAGAGTGTATGTCAGTCCCTCCCTAAGCCACATTCAATGAGAGTAAGGTTGACCCCATTCCCTTTTGCCTTCCTGTTATTCTCCTCCATTGAAATAGTTATCCCTTGCTTCTTCTATATGAGATGATTAATCCTATTTTGTCTCTCCCTGTCTCCTCTCATTCTGTTCCTCTCCCATCTCTCAATATCACCTTTTAAAATATCATCCCTTCCTGTTCAATTGGTCCTGTGCCCTCTATGTACACATATATACACACACTCACATATGTATTCCTATGCATATATACCCTCTTATATAAACATATGTGCATGTGTGTGTGTGTGTGTATACACACACACACACACACACACACACACACACACACACA
>CM053580.1:74395238-74452164 GCA_028627135.1 Pseudochirops cupreus
TGAGAAGAGTCCAGTTTATCAAGGTTGGTCATCACACATACGATGTGTCTGTGATTGTGTACAAATTTTTCCTGGTTCTGCTCTTCTCAGCATCAATTTGTATAAGCCTCCCCAGGTAATTATGAAGTCCATCTCCTTCCCATTTATTATAGTGCAGTAATATTCCATTACATTCATATACCACAACTTGTTCAGCCATTCCCCAATTGATGGGCATCCCCTATATTTCCAGTTTTTTGCCACCACAAAGAGAGCTGCTATAAATATTCTTGTACATATGGGTCCTTTTCCCACTTCTGTGATCTCTTTGGGATATAACCCCAAAAGTGGAATTGCTGCATCAAAGGGTATGCAATTATTTATAGCCCTTTGGGCATAGATCCAGATTGCTCTCCAGAATGGTTGGATCAGTTTACAACTCCACCAACGGTGCATTATTGTTCCAATTTTTCCACATCCCCTCCAACATTTGCCATTTTCCTGTTTTGTCATCTGGCTTAGCCAATCTGACTGGTAAGATGTGGTACCTCAGAGTTGTTTTGATTCACCTAGTATTTTTAAAATGAGATTTAAGATGTTGTCTTAATGGTATTGATTAAAAAAATAAATGAAGATTGCTTTGCATTTTAAAAATCTTCTTAAACTTGTCCTGATAAATAATTATGCGTAGAAACTTGAGGCATCCAATTTGACTCTTTTAGAGCTTACAGTAGAATACAAGGGAGCTAAAAAACAGCTTTTATTTTCCTATCCTTACCTCTGTAAGTGGCATAGGGAAAGTAATTTTGATTCTGGCTTAGGCACCTGAACTAGAAAACTCTTGTGTGTGGGATGTAGCCTGTTCTCTGCTATGGCTAGGCTCACTGTTGACTCTGCTCAAAATGCCTAATGTTTGGGGGTAGGGGGTAGATTCTTCATAGAGCCACTGTGGCTCTGATAAGATGGATCCTTCTTGGAAGGGACATTTTGAACCGTGCTGAAAGGGAGCTAATATTTTTCAAGATGTTTTCTGTGACTTGGCATCTTCATTATTACTGTTTATACTGGGAGTTTTTAACCTCTTTGGGATTGTGGACCCCTTTGGTGGTCAATCTGGTTATGCCTGTGGAACCCCCTTGTCAGAATGATGTTTTAAAATGCATAAATAAAATACATAGGATTATAAAAGAAACCAATTATATTGACATAGAGTTATCAGAATAGTAAAAAACAAAAAACACATGGATGGGACTATTGGTTGTAATTTTCAAATATAGGAATAGGGGCTAGTCTGTAAATTCATTGATATTGGGAACTCCCAGATGAGAAGCCCTTCTGCTGCTTATGGTCTTCAAGCGACTTTCCCAGAATCACACGGCCAGTATGCATCAGACACTGGCCTTTGGAACCCAAGTCTTCCTAGGACCAGAGAGGCCAGCTCTTCATCCATTATGCCATGGCTGTTTCCCTTTAAATTCACTTTTAAAGTAAAACAAACTCTGTAACGGGAAAAAGTCCACCTGTGGTGGACTTCCTGACAAACATAAATGAACTGGATGAAAGGACGAAGAAGTTAAAACACTGTCATTATAAGGAGCCTCTCCCCTAACACTGTCTTGGACTGGAACGATGGTTCTGCAGCTTGGCCTTTCCTTGTTTCTCTCCTATCTGAGATCTCAGCTCTGCTTGTGATTATTTTCCCTGGAATTGTCTACATAAATGTAGCTGGGGAATCTCTTTTGTGTTCCAAATTGTGGATTCTTCTTTTCACTTCCCTTCAGTGAATTAAGAGAACAAATTGTATTTGGTATAAATACTAAAGGAAACAGTTGCACATCACAAAGGGTCCTGTACTTTTCCATCTAGGAGAAAGTGGTGATTAGCATGCATGTCATAGAAACCTTTTACTCCTTAATATATTGGGGTTTTCCCATTAGCAGCTCCCTCTTGAAGTATGTGTGGTGTCTCTTGTGGATTGAGTTGGTACCATCTCAGACAAGTGAGCTATTATACTTGTGCCTTTGGTCAGCCTTCGTTTTTTGCTGGTCATCCAGAATAAACATAATAGTATGTTTTCAGGGTGACCATGTAAGATAGGCATTATTGACCCAGGCCAACATGGAGGCCTGCTGCTTGACCCAATGCAGGTGCTTCACCTTTTGACATAGGCTTTAATATTAACTGAATTCCCATATTTGGTTCTTTCCCCCTGAAATAGTTTTGCCTTTTTGCTTAGAGTCTTTAGAATATGCAAAGCTCTGAATGTCTTCATTTCATCATAATTCCTTGGCTAAGATTCTACTGTATAGGGTTGTTTAAATATTATGGTTTCTTCTAAACAAATCTTTTAATTTTAAAATGGAAATACTTCTGCATACGTGATTAGAACTGTGTTTTTGTTTTGTTTTTGTTTTGAGGGCTAGGAGGAAGACCTGTACTGATAAGATTAAACACATTTATTTTATCATTTATATGACCTATAATTAATAGCAGAGCCTATAATTAAGTTTATTTGGAGAAGGCAGAGCTAGCATCCTCAGTATATGAGGTATACCTGAGCTGTGTGTAGCATCCATGTGCCTTTCTATTCCTTCCATTTGGTAAAGGGCACAAACTGAAGAGAGATTTGCTACCTCTTTGAAAGTTTGTCCTTTAGAAAGGCCAAGAACAGTATCGCCTTCCATTGACTGCTGGGTTAGATTAAAAATCATTTTTGATGGTGCACCCCACACAGTACTCATTGAGACTGGGTAGGGCAGAGAGACTGGGTCCCAGCAGTCTGATGGAAATCTAGACAAGATGTTCAGATCATGTTCTTTCTCTTTCAGAGTCGGATAAGGAGGAGAAGCCAGAAAACGTCGTCATCCCCAAGGAAGTCACATCAGCCCTGGGCTTACTGATGACTAACTACGGGAACATGTCAGGGTCAGAGAGTGAGCCAGAGGGTGAGTAGTTGCACTTAATTGCATCATTTTTTTTGGCTGCAATATAACCTCTAGTATGAAATTCGCTATTAAATCCTTTTCATACTGTACCGCACATCCAGGCTGCACATCCTTTATTTTGATTTTCAGGTTCCATTTTAATTTGGCATGAGAGATAAAGTTAAACATGGGCAAAGAGAGAAAGCCTGGGGGATTGTGGGAACAGGTTGGGAGGCAGAAAGTGAGATGAATTCAAGGAGCTGAGCCTGAGCTTATATTTATATCTCTGTGTGCAGATATAAACACATTAGATGCCTAATGTGTATATTAGATAAAGACCAGGCAGAAAAAAGAGAAGAGAGTAGAGGATATGAAAATGATGGGGACTAAAAAGAATGAAGGGCATGCTAAACAGTGTAGCAAAGAATCATTTATTTTCTCTACTCCCTTTCCATCCCTCCCTGGAAAGGTACGCAGGACCAAGGAACCAGCCTGAAGGGCCCATTAAAATGCACAGTGCTTCTCACAGGTGGAGAGAAATTCTTCACATTGGGTGCTGGCCTACAAAGGTTGGCAGGCTTGAGCAGTGGAAACCACTGAAGCAAACTTGGCTCTCCTTCATTCATTTTCAGCAAAGCATATGCCCTCAGAAATGGGAGTGATCTTTTATTTAGAAGTGAGTCATTCTAGAAAAGTCAGCGATGTGAAGCATAAATTCTTAGCCTTTGGGGATGAGATCATGAAGAGCAGCCTGAAATACTGTCCGTGAAAGTCTTTCAAAAAACCATTAAGTGCTGCTTACGTCCCAGATGACTTCAGGGTATCCTGAAAGTCTTAGTGCAGTTTTAATAAGTTAACCCTGTGACTGCATTAAGACTTTGGGGACACCTTGTCTTTGTGATATTGTTGTCGGCATCATCTTTTTCTTTTCCCCTTCTCACTCTCCTCTTCCTCCTCCTCCTTTTCAGCTTCTTCATCTTGGTAACAACTACCCCTTCTCCTATAAAGCCACTCTTAAAAGTGGCATTGTGAATAGAGCACTGGTTCCGAGTTCAAGTCCTACCTGAGACACTAACTATGTGACCCTGGACAAGGCACTTAATCTGTCTGCCTCAGTTTCCTCAGCTGTAAAATGAGAATAATAGCACCTCCCTCTCCTAGGGTTGTTGTGAAGATCAGTTGTGTTAATATTTGTAAAGCACTTAGAGCCTTGCCTGGTGCATAGTAGGTGCTATGTATATAAATACTTAGACCCCTTCCCCCAGGTGGATGCTTGACCTGACCCGGTTTTGTAGTCTGTGTGGATATAAGGTGTGTTAGAATGCTTTGTGAATAATTAGGGTTAATTTTAGTACATATGCAGATTTCTCCAGCAGCAGAGGCTAGGTTCCAGCCAGCACACTGCAACAGTTCATGGGTTTTTTCTCTTATGGAAAGATGATTTAATTTGAAAAGGGAGGAAACGGAGTTCTGATGAAGATGAGAGTTTGGAGTCTGAAAGCACAGGGTTTGTAGCATGAAAAGAGGGTCAGAAGGGAGTTGGAGAGGTTGATGAAAACTCTGAGACACTGTTGAGAATGTTCTTTGACAGAACCCCTCCCAACCTTCTGGGAGCTGACTGGGCTGAAGCCTCTTTTGCTGAGGTGTTTTGGGATGTGGAGATGAGGAGGAGAGAGTCTTCATGTAAAAGAAGAGACTTAGAGAAGCAGAGAGCTGGCTTTGAGATCAGGAAGACCCAGGTTCACATCCCACCCGGGATGCCTACTGGCTTTGTTACCTTGTGCAATTCACTTAATTTCTCAGGGTTTCTGCTGCCTGTCCAGGTTGCAGAGGAAGTTCTGTATATGGGTGAAAGTGTAGGTCTGGTTAAATAAAAGAAAAAGGGGAAAATGATATACAGTGTGTTATAAACATGCAAAATTGTGTTATTTTCAACGAGTTGAGTTGAAATTTGACCATCCTGTTTTTAATTTAATAGGAGATTCCTTAGATGATTAGCTTCCTTGTTCCCTTCACAAAGAACAAAGACTTTGTTACTCTTGTATCCAATATACCTAATGTGAAAGTGAAATGATTCTTTAAACATAGTATCTTGGATTTCTTTCTTATCAGCTTTGTTTGTGACAGGTGATATTAAAGAAGCTGTCCCCAGGTTTACTGAACCCTGTAAAAACAGGTGGTATTATTAATAGGGTGCTTTCTTGTATCTTATATGCAGGCTTTAGTATCTTTGTATTCAAAGTTGCCATTTTGAGCCCATTACTATTAAAAAGCATAAACAAGATTTTTGAGTAAGGTAGGAAGGAGCCTCATGGAGCTAGCATTAAAGTTGAAATGGAAGAGTGAAGGGCACATGGGAAGACAGCCTTAAATTAGGAGATGGTGCAGAACTCAAGAGGGTGCTCGAGATCCTAATAGTGTTATGCACTTTAATACTCTGCGGCGATAAGCTTTGATCTCTCCTATGCATCTGGTTTAGAATAATGGGACCAGTGTTTGAAGTGGGAGGGAGTGATAGGAAGCACCGTGTGACCCAGCTCTTTGGTGGCTGAAATTCTTCCTCCCCAACCCTCTGTTTGTAATTGTCACAAACCACTTTGGAGCTCAGCTTCTGTCCTTCTATATGTTTTTCTCATCTTCTTTTCCTTCATAGCATAGTGAATCACAAAGTAACAGCACCAGAGAAATTGTAAGGCCGAGATTATTATGCTTGTACCAGAAAACCAACCCTGTACTGTCTCCATCCCTAAATGGAAGGCTTCTATGAGGCCTGTGAGAATAGTGAAAACCCATATCACATGCTAAATGTTACATCAGATAGCCACATTTATTAAGCACATCAGTTTCTATATTCAGAAAAAACTGCTTCTCAGCTGTTTCCCAGTTACACTACTAGCTGGGTTGACTGCAAAGATAGAAAAGGAGGAGAGGATCACCTTCTCTTTGGGCCACCAGTGTCAATGCTAGCTCTCTTCCATACAGAAAAGGAGAACTGAGTCTTGTGGGACTTTCTATGCCTTCCACATGTGTTCTCTGTCTGTTTTCTGCACAGTTTTATAGAAAAGAGACTAGAAATATTGCAGAAATTAGATTGATATAATCAGTAAACATTTATTAAGCACCTACTGTGTGCTGGGCATTGTGCTAAGGGGTTGGGATGCACAAAGAGGCAAAAGACAATTCCTGCCCTCAGAACACTTACAGTCTTACAGGAGGAGATGATAAGCAAATAAATATATATAAAGCAAGCTGTATACAGGATAAATAGGAAATAATTAGCAGGGGGAAGGTGCTAAAATTAAGGGTTGGAGAAGACTTTCTGTAGAAGATGGGGTTTTAGTTAGGATTTAAGGGAGCCAAGAAGGTCAGTGGTCAGAGTGCAGGAAGGAGAGGGCTCCAGGCCTGGGGAACAGCCAGAGAGAACGCGAAGGGCAGAGAGAGAGAGAGTCTTGTTTGTACAGCAGCCCGGAGGCCAGCATCACTAGATCAAAGAGTACGTGTGCAGTAACAAGGTGTAAAAAGACTGGAAAGCTAGGAAGGGGTGAGGTTTATGAAGGGCTTTGAACACCAGGTACCATTTTGTGTTTGCTCCCAGAGTCAAAAGGGAGACGCTGAAGTTTATTGAGGTGGGAGATGGGGTGATGTGATCACATTTGAGCTTCAGGAGAATCCCTTTGGTGGCTGAATGGAGCATGCCTAGAGTGGGGAGAGACTTTGAGACAGACAGATGATGCACTGCCCCTGCCCCCAACAGGCTATTGCAATAGTCCATGCCTGGGGTGATTAGGGCCTGCTCTAGATGGGTGGCAATCTCAGAGAGGAAGGGGTATTTGAGATGTTTTCCAAAGGTGAAGTTGGCAGGCTCTAGCAACAGCTTGGACATTGGGGAGAGATAGTGAGGAATCTAGGATGGTTTCTAAGCTGTGAATTTGAGGGACTGGGGGGATGGTGTTGCCTTATACAGTAATGGAGGGGAGCTGTTTAGGGGCAAAGAAAAGGAGTTCTGTTTTGGACATGAAATGTCTACTGGACATCTCATTTGAGATGTCTGAAAAGCTCTTGGAGATGCTAGATTGGAAGTCAGCAGAGTGATTGGGGCAGGAAAGGTAGATTTGAGGATCATCAGCATAAAGAGGGTAATTAAATCCTTGGGAGCTGATAAGATCACTGAGTGAAGTGGTATAGAGAGAGAAGAGAAGGGGCCCCAGGACAGAACCTTGAGGGACACCTACAGTTAGAGAGTGTGATATGGAAGAGGATGCAGCAGAGGGGCTGGAGGAGGAGCAGTCAGATCCATAGGAGGAAAATCCAGAGAGAGTGGTGTCCTGAAAGCCTAGAGAGAGGAGAATGTCAAATTGGAGAGTGTGATCAGCAGTGTCCGATGGCCCAGAGAGGTCAGGGAGAATAAAGACTGAGAAAAGGCCTTGGGGTTTGACCACGAAGATAATCCATAACTTTGGAGAGAGTTGTTTTGGTGGATTGATAAGGTCAGAAGCCAGACTATCAAGGTTTAGGAATAGAGAGAGGCATCTAGTGTAGACACCTTGTTTAAGGAGTTTAGCTACAAAGTGCAAAAGAAAAGTAAGGCAATAGCAGAAATGGAAGAATCAAGTAAGGATTTTTTTCAGGATAGGGGAGATATGGGTATGTTTATAGGAACTGAGAAGGAGCAAATAGGGAATGATTGAATATTAGTGAAAAAGTGAGAATGACAGAGGGAGCAGTCTATTGGAGGAGACAGGATGGAATGGGATCACTTGAACAAGTAGAGAGGCCTTAGTAGCCTTGGTAAGGAGTAAGTCCACTTCAGCATTTGAGACGGGTGAAGGAGGAGAGAGTGGAGAAGGTATCAGAGTGATAGGAGAGGAAGGAGAGGGGAAAAAAGGGAGTTTACAACAGATGACCTTAATTTTTTCTGTAAATTATGAGGCCATATTCTCAGCTGAGAGGTTGGTGGAGAGGGAGCCAAGGGCGATTTGAGGACAGATGGATGAAAAGGTCTGCGACAGCTGCTCTGGAGAGTGGGGGAGTGAATTGTTAAGGGAGGTATTGTAGCATTGCCTAGTGGCGGTGAGGGCCCAGTTGAGATTACATAACATAAATTTGTAGTGGACCCAGTCAGAACAGTCACATGGTTTTTTCCACATTCAGCGGCACATATGTAGTGATGAAGGTAACATGGTGAGAGTGACTGAATTTATGCAATAATAAACTTCGTCATGTATGAGGGGTTGGTCTTGCAAATGAAACTTAAGCAATGAAGAGGTAAGAAAAAAACCCTGTCAAAAGGATAAGTAGAAAAATGGTGTTTAAAGACCTCATGGTCTTCCTTTCTACCCTGCCATCATCTCCCTGTAATAATCTGACAGCATGTGTCTGACAATAGAATGTGAGTTCTCACATTCTGTTCAACCACATCTTGGTGTGGCTCCACTGGAGACCTTGTCTTTGCTTAAAATTACTCCATGAAATTCTTCTTCTTTGACAATCTCTTATCCATCCTCCTCTCATAGTCTTTCATTTACACTATCATAGGTTCCCAAAGTGAGTGTTACTGCCTGCTGGGGGGCCCTGGAATGATCCAGGGGAGTGCCTTGAGTACAATTGAGGGGGCTTTGAATAAAAATAGGGGGCGGTGGAAGCATATGGAAAGAAGAAAAGAAGAAAATTTTGCAAAACCATTCGTATATGTTTTATCTCTTATGTAACAGAGTTAAAGTCTTGTGATTACGTTATTTTCCAAATAAACACACAAAATATAAGTTATAACCCATCAGTGGTCAAAACTGCAGACAGGGCTTAACAAGCAAGTGTTGGCGGTAAGCATGTTGTACCTTGTTGGGAAGTCCAGCATGCATCAGCAAGAATGTGTGCAAGAAATGACTTGTTTACAATACAGTACCATACAGTTACATGCTGCAGTATTGTGTCATCAAAATATCAATGCAGGAAAAACCCCACAAATTCACAATAATTAAATTCATTTTGGGAAAAAAATGTATTTTTTTTAAATGATGCAAATTTCAAAAAAACTGTTAAAAGGTTAAAGAAAGTAGATTTCCAGCAGGGCGCTGAGTAATTTTTTTTTTAAAGGGGGCAGTAGGCCAAATAAGTTTGGAACCTCTGTACTAGACCTATCTTTTTTTTTCTTTTTTAACCCTCTGGTCCCCTGAGCAGACCTTGTTGTCCCAAGCTCTCCCCTCCTACTCAGTCATCATTTGCTTCCATGACCAGTATTGACCCTGTACTTTGCCACTTTGGTGTTTCACTAGTTAATACCCTAGAATTCCTTGCACTTTTACCAGCTCCTGTTGAATTCCCCCAGATGCTCATCTCTGGGTAACCCCAGTGATTGAATTTCTCTGCTTTTCTGCTCGGGTGAATGAACATTGCTGGAGAAGTTCACACAATCAACACCATTTTCATCCTTTGTAACTTCTTGATTCATAACTTCAGTTGGGTCCTCCATGATGCATGTCCATATGTGCTAACATTTGTATGGCACCAACTGTATACTAGGCATTATGCTCAGCACTTTACAGTTCTTACCTCGTTTGTTACCCTTCTTATTATTCCTTCATTTCAGTGCTAAACTTCTTAGAAAAGGTTATCTGCACCTCACTGCTTTCTTTCATGGCTATTGCTTTCCTTAAAGTTGATTTCTGTCTTCCAAGGCTGTTTTCTCTAAGGTCATCTTAACTACCAAGTCCAACGGCCTTTTTCTGGACTTGTGTCCTCCTGTGATCTCTCTGTAGTTTGTGACCCTCTTGACCACCTTCTCCTGATGAATGCCCTCTACTTCTTGGCTTGCAGGCTTCCTAACATCTTATTCGATACATACTGCAGTTCTGAAAGGATTTTGCCTGGATTGAACAGAATTGTCTCCATTTTATATATATGGAAACTGAAGACCAGAGAGATTAAATTTCTTTCCCATGGTCACAGGGGAATAAGGAGCAGAAGTGGGGCTTGAGTCCAGGTCTGTAGATTCTAAGACCATATTGTTGCTGTCTCCCCACAAAAGAGGAAGAAAGGGAATTCTTCAGCATGAGCTTCAGGAATTGTAGTGCAGACTGGTTAGTACAGTATATGTCCCTGTCAAGGAAAAAATAATCAGAGCAATGGGATGAAGGAAAAAAATCCCTGATGTGACTTCTATTTCAAATAGCAAATGATTATTAGTACATGAGCCAGTGGGATTCAGAGGCAAAGATGGAACAGTGTTGCCTGCACTCAAGAAGCTTACATCCTCCTAAGAGAGTAAATACATACTCAGATGAGTATCTCCCAAGTAAATCAACACAATGAGGGACGGGGCAGCACTAATAACTGAGAGTTATTATCAGGATCAAGCGACCCTAGAGCTGCAACTAGAAGAGTCCAGCCCCCTCATTTAGGAGACTTGTCCAGGGTCACATGGATAGTAAATGTCTGAGTTGGAATTTGAACCCAGGTTTTCCTGATTGCATGCACAGTGCCATGCCTGTTTCTTACTGTGAGTCAAGGAAAGGGCTCATGTAGGAGGCCATAGCTGAGGTGAGTCTTCAAGGGCCATAGGGATTCCAAGAGGCAGAGGTGAGAAGGGAGAGCTGCAATCATTGGGCCACTAGGCAGTATAGCAGATGGAACATTGGACTGAGAATTGGGGATTCCTGAGTATACATCTGCCTCAGACACTTAGGAGTTGTGTGACCCTGGGCAAGTCATTTAACTAATCTGCCTAAGTTTTGTCCTTTGTAAAACGGGGATGATAATTGCACCTGCCTCTCAGGGTTGTTGGGAGGATCAAATGAGATAATATTGGCAAAGCATTTTGCGAATTTTAAAGTGCCACGTAAATGCTGTCATCGTCATCATCCTCGGCATGGGGCATGGTCTGTGCAGAGACGATGGGGAGCCAGCTGTGTATTGAGAAGAGCTTGGCTGGAGCAAAAGAGTTTGTGGCGGGAATGATACGAAATTAGCCATGGTTGAATCCAAATTGTGAAGGGTTTTAATTGTCAAAAAAGAAGAGTTTATATAATATCTAAGAGGCAGCAGGGAACCATTGAAACGTCTTGAGCAGAGAGTGATGAGGTCAGACCTTTGCTTTAGGAATATAAATTTGGCTGGTGGGTAGGGGATGAATTAGATAGAGAAGGGACCATAGTGGGGAGGCCAAGTCTACAGAGCTCCACTTCACCTCAGCCAGACATCGCAGGACCAATGTCTAGTTTGAATGAAAGCGTGACCATATTGAGGAAGACAGAAGAGTAGGGTGTTGGTGGTACATTGGGCACCCAGCCTTCCCCTTCTCTGGGGACCTGCCTTGTGGGCATGGCTGTTGAGTACCTAGTGGCAAATTGTGCCCAAGTCTCTGCTTCTCTGACTGCCATTCATGTTGATCTCCTATGTCAGTCTTGGTTGTAATCGCTGCCCATTTGTTTAGCTGGGGCTTTGTATGGAACAAAGGGGACCAACCAGTGCATACTGTTTGGCAAGAGGCCCATAATCTGCAACTTTGGGACGTCAGATCTGGGATGGGGTTCACATGTCCCTCTATGAGGGAGGAGCATAATACCAGAGAGATTGGAAAGAGCTTGGCAGAAGGGCTGCTGTGGGCCATGGAGCTCAGGCTTAGGTTTTGATGACTTTTTGTGTCACAGATGACATAGCGGATGATAGAGTGCTGGTCCTGGAGCCAGGAAGACCTGACTTAAAATATGGCCTCAGATACTTACTAGCTGGGTGACCCTGGGTAAGTCACTTAACTGTAAAAGGGAATAATACCCCCCCAGGGTTGTTGTGAGGATAAAATTAGATAATGAGGTGCTTAGCGCAGTGCCTGGTGCATAGTTGGTGCTTGATAATAAATGCTTGTTTCCTTCTTTCCTTCCTTCCTTTTCTTCTAGCTATTCGTCCATCAGAGACCTTAATTGCAAAACAGTTTAAGAGCCTTGTAAAATTCATGTACAGCAATTGTTTTTTGAAATTATTAAGAAATTCTCATTACATTGAGCCTAGAACCTACTCTTTTTTTATGTCATTGAAATTTTTGCAATTTTGTTTTGCTTTGTTTGTTTTAGAAACTCCCATCAAGATAGAAGCAGAATCCCCAACAGAAAACCAGGTCATCCCCAGTGATGTCCCTCAGAATCAAAGTCAGGATAACGAGAAACAGGAAAGAGACTCTCCTGTGGCTAAGACTGAGAGTGTAAGGAAAAATTGGATGAGAAAAAATTGTAGGTATAGGAGAAAACTCTACAGAAAGAGGCCAGTATCTGAACCACAGAAAAGACGTCCACACCTCCTGGAGATGGTAAGTGATTTTCCTCCATGATCTGCCATAAGGGTGGAAGTCTTGGCTTTTTTTTTTTAATGATTGATAAATAATCAGAGTAAAACTAAGCCTGACAGCAACATGAGAGTTTAGACTTGACAAAGTGGGAGGGAAATATAAATTGAGATTGATTTTGTAATATTTGAGATTTTACTGAGGCAGTCATACAGTTAAAAAGAAGACACATATTCTTAAAGAGATGTGAGATAGAAGAGTTATCATTACCACATTCTGGTACCAACCACCACCTCCACAAAGCCACAGCTATGCTACAGAAAGAAAGTCACTAAAACTCCCCTCGGCCATTATAATGTGTCTTCTCTGAGGGCCATTTTCAGATGTATCCCTCAGCCCCTTCCCAGCCCTGGGCCCTTTCTGCACTTCCTCTGTCTGGGCGCCCTGTCCTGGCCACATCTGTTGTTGGTGAACAGTCTCTTACTTGGCATCAAAGGCTTCATAAAATCACATTCTTCAGAAATTGGAGAGAAGGAGTGCCTCCTTTGGTACAACAGCTGTCTGCCTATTGATTAGAAAGAACAAAATCTCCCCAGCTTGAGGGGGATGAGAGGCATTTCCAGATCTCTGTCCTTTGGGGGAAATACTGGTACAGTGGATGGAGCAGTGGTCCTGGAGTCAGGAAGATCTGAGTTTAAATCTGACACTGACACTTCATAGCTGTGTGACTTTGGCAAGTCACTTTTAACCTCTGCCTCCATTTCCTCTTCCATAAAATGGGAATAATCATGAATATCTACCTCCGAGGGTTGTTTGGAGGATTAGAGGAGATAATATTTGTAAATTCAGATCTTGTCAGATAATAAGTGCTCTAGAATTACTTTTTCTTCCTTGACTTCCTTCATTTGATGGTTTATGATAAATCTGCATTTCCTTTGGCAAGTAACCTCTTACCAACACCAGAATGTCCCTGACCACTACGTGCAGTTAACACATAGTTAGATGTAGTTTGGCTTATATGAAAGTAGAACAGAAGTGCCCTGAACATTAGACTGCTTCATCATTTTAAACACTGCAATGTAAAACTCCTGGTAACAAAGTTAAATCCCTGTTTTTTGCCATTAAAAGATCATTGTCTTCCAGCTTTTATTTAGCATCAGAAATGAGATCTGATAGAGCCATTGCCCCTTCTTTGCAAAATGGTAGCTCATCTGCCTTCTGGAGGCACTTGGTGCTTGAACCCCGGGGATTCTCCACCTCTCCAGTGACAATCTTAGGTTAATAGCAGTGATGGTGCCAGATTTCTGAAATGGCTTTGCCTAGTTTTACAGAACTCCACAAAGGTAAACACCCATCTTCATTCTAGTTCTGTGTTTGGATTTTTAATTGCCTTCTTCAAAGAAGACCGATTTCTTGATTTTTTTTCTTCTCCCCCTTCCTCTCATTTTCTCATTTTTCTTCTTCTAAGTTTGCAGACCCAAGACAGTGCTCAGAGTTCCTAGAACCTGGGGGAAACCCTTACAGCCTGCCTGGGGTAAATTTGGTAGGAGGGGGAGGGGTTCCACATTATACTTCCATCCTAGTAAGAGTTTTTTTTTTTTCAAACAATGATGGATTCATAGAGATGAGTTCTGTGCCATGTGAATCTCAGCTGAACTCAGTCTCTATTGACCGGTTTTGTGTTCCCCAGAGACTCTGAGACTATCCTATATCCTCCCCCAGAACCTCATAGTAGGAGCTGGTAGGACATTCACAGATCACTCACAGATCCTCTCCATTGGAGTGGAGCCTTGGGGTACAAAGTGAGCACTCTCCACACAACCCCACTTCTTAGGTATTCAGGCCAAATTCTAGGAGTTGGCTATCTGGTTCTCTTAAGTTCTGTGCTGTGGCTAAAAGTGACAGATCACTATGCTCTTCCTTTGGGACAGATCCCCAGAGGCCATTCAGATGGCTTGACATCCATGATGCACTGCTTCCCTTTCTGTTAAAGAAACTCATTTTAACAGTAACAGTCCAAAATAGCGTCTGTTTCAGATTTGAATGAATAACTAAATCACAGTATAAATCAGTAATATACTTAGGTTTGTTTTCCAAGAACCCTCCACGTAGCTCATAGATGTGTAGCCCTCCACGTATACATAACTTATTCTCTTGTGTGCAGATTTGGGGATACTTGCTGTAGCAGACCATCTTGTATTTATCTTTAATTCACTGGCTAATCTCTTCTTTTGTTTTCAGCTTTTAGCACAGGACATAAGACATGAAAGAAATGTGATTTTGCAGTGCGTTCGATACATCATCCAAAATGACTTTTTTGGACTTAACTCCAAGGCACAGCCACTAGGAAAAACTGAGAATGGCCAGGTGTCTAAAGTTTCAGAATCATGAACACGCCTGTCTGGAAGTCTAGTGGCATCTTGGAGACCAGCCCTGCAAGGACGTCTGGACGGAAGGGAGAACTTTTACTCTAGTTGATAAATCTCATGTAAGATATGATCTCGTACTTTCAGAGCATTTCATTGGAGAGGCCAGCAGACTCTGGGATCTGTGCTTGCGCTGTCAGCATCATGCACAAGGGTTTCTGGCAGAATTGTTTTTTCTACTTTTATTTTTGATGCCCCAGGAAGTTCAGAGGCATCCCACAGGTCAGATTGTGAGACTGGAGTTTAAAAGGTATAATTCAGTTAAGCAGATACTAAGAGGCATGGGATGGGGAGGGAGGAAAATCATAGCTTTTATAAATTGTTTGCACAATGAAGGAACAAAGTTATTTAACTTTTGATGAGGGGGAAAGAAAAGAAATGATGGGATTAAATTGGGACTGTAAAAGGGTCTTCAGATTTACCAGTTTTAGTCCCAAACACCTAATAGTCAAATCTAGCGGTGCTCACCCAGGTATTGCACCTTGGAAATGCTTGTGTAGACACGCTCTCAATTTATACTGTAGATTCATCTGAAGTGTCCTTTGCTAGAGTTCAAGTTTGGACCACTGTTTTTTTCTACTGAAAAAGCATGTAAAATCTAATATTCAATGAGGTTCAACTCATTTAATAGCAAAAGCAGTGTTGGTGAAATAATGTAAGGTGGGTCCCAAGTTTCAGTTCATCATTAAGATAATAATTTCATCCTTATTTTTAAAAAATAAGTCTTTTCTGAATAAAGCCATTGAGGTCTCTTGCCTCTTAAGAAAAATAACAGGGATTTTTGTTTGTGTGTCCTTGTCATTTTGTATCACATTTACTCATTATTTGTGGCTTTGCACTTTAGTGTACGGTTGGAAAGGACTGGGTTTCAGAATATCAGCCTGTTGCACTTCTCCTGGTCTTTTCTCCTCATCTTTGTTGGCCTCACGACCTTTGATGCTATCTATTATCTGCTCTTCCTTGATACTCTTCTTTTTCTCAGTTTTTGTGACACTGTTCTCTCTGTCTGAGCACTCCTGGTCTGTGTCTTCTGCCAGATCCTCTTTGACCATGAGTAGCCACTGAGGTTCTGGCCTGGGATTGCTTCTCTCCTCCTCCTATAGTATTTTGCTTGGTGATCTCATTAGTCCCCCATGGAGGTAGTAACTATTTCTATGCCAATGAATCTTTGATCTGTTTATTTAGACAGCCTCTGTTGTGACCTCCAATCTTGCATCAACAAGGGTACTGGACACTTCTAATTGGATGTCCCCTAGTCATTTTAAACTCAGCATGTCCAAAACAGAATTCATTACCTTTCTTCCCAAGCCCTCCACTCCTCCTAACGTCTCTCTTACCGTTGAGGCTCTCTGACCTCCTGGCTTACAGCCTAGGTGTTATCCTCAGCTCCCTACTCTTCCTTATCTGCCATATCCAGGCTTTGTCGATTCTACCTTCACAGCATCTCTCAATTTTAACTTCACAGCATGTCTTGTGTAAGTACTCTTTCTCCTCTGACATTTCCTCCAACCTGGTATGTGCCCTCATTGCTGCCACAATCTGCTGATAGGTCTTCTGCCCCACGTCCATCTTCCACTGAGCTTTCAGCGTAATCTTAAAGTACAGATCTTCTGACCTTGTTGTCCTCCAGTAAACTCCAGTGGTTTCTTATCACCTCCAGGATCAAATATGAAATCCTCCCTTTGCCTTTGAAAGCCGTTCAGAAAACTTTGACCCAACCCCTTCCTACCTTCCATTCTTCTTCTATTTGATTTTCCTCCCTACACTCTGGGATCAAATAACACTGGCCTTCACATGGTTCCTTGAACACAATACCATCTTCCCTTTGCACTGGCTATCCCCTAAGCTTGAAATGTTCTCTTCCTCCATCTTGGAATCCCTGTTTTCATTCAAGACAAAAACCACCTTCTACATGAAGCTTTTTCGCTGGGGTTGTTTTGTATCTGCTCTATATGTGTTTTCTGCATGTGTGCTTATACACACACATTTTGGCGCTTCCATTAGGATGTAAGCTCCTTTAGGTCAGGGGCTTTTATTTTGCCTTAGTATTCCAAGCAAACTCACATGATGTTCTGTATATCACTTCTTAATAAATACCTGTTGATTGATTGATGTCCTTCAGCCAAGGACTCCCCAAACTTGACTCCAGTAGCTTTGCATTAGAAGTTTTCTCCAAGATGAAATTTATTGCATTGGCTAACACCAGAGGAAAACTTTAGCCTAAGATTGAAGTTAGATGCAAGCAAATACTGATCGACGCTTGAAGGTTTTCAGGTAGAATATAGTCTCATTTATCTCATTTTGTAGGAAAGCAACCAGAAGCACACCCAATGGCCAACATAGTAGAAATTTGATTTTATGTTATTTAAGATGCACATAGACCCCTGTTTTTACCTTCTTATTCACTGTGATTGCATTCTCTACAGTATGCTCTCAAACCATTAATAATAATAGTAACTAACATTTACATAGAGTTTACCAGATACCAGACACTGTGCTAATAAGCACTTTACACTCACTGTCTCATTTGATCCTCATGACAAATGATGATGTTTCTGGGATTGAGGTGTTGTGACCATGCTTTGCATCAGCTGACTGAAGGAATCTTGGCCCCCAGATCTTGCTATTTGATGGTGAATAACATTGAGGGGAGGTATTTGGATGGCTGTTTTGGTGAGCTCTCTCCAACCATAGTGACAATGGTGTCGAGAGTGTGAGATGTTGCCACTGCCAGACCCTAAGCAGAGCCTATCCGTATGGCAACACTAAAAGGTGGCAGGGCTGTATAATGAATAAGCAAGCTTTATTTTTCTTTTCTTTTTAAGTACCTACTATGTGTGTGTGTGTGTGTGTGTGTGTGTGTGTGTGTGTGTGTGTGTGTGTGTGTGTGTGTAGGGTTCCTGGGAACACAAGGACAAAAGTGAAACATTCCCTACAAAGGAGCTGACATTCTCTAGAGGCAGACAATATATATACACCGAAGTATGTACAGAGAGCCCGGCTAGGTGGCACAATGAATAGAGCACTGGTGTTGGAGTCAGGAGGACCTGAGTTCAAATCCGGCCTCAGACACTTAACACTTACTTGTGTGACCTTGGGCAAGTCACTTAACCCCAATTGCCCTGCTTTCCCCCCTCCAAAAAAAAAAGGCAAAAAATTGGAGGAAAAAAAAGAAGTATGTACAGAATAATTACAATGTAATTTAAGGGGAAGGCAGTAGCAGATTGAGGGGCTCCATATTGGACATGGCATTTAAGCTGAGCTTTGAAGGAAACTAGAGATTCCTAAGAGTTGGAGATGAAGAAGGCATGCATTGCTGTATAGGTGGCGCGATACATCCATCCATTAGGACATCTTTCCTTCTGCCCTGTTGCTTCCCCCACTCTCCTCATCTAGGACCCTTCAGGCCAGACCTGTAGGCACCATGCCTGAAATAGTTACTGGACCCAGTTTTGGAGTACTCCTGGGGCTCAGCTGTTCCGAGTGGCAAGTGTGTGTAGACTCACCTAACCCACTGCTCAAGACCAGACCACACTTCCCCTCCCTAGACCGTGACCCCCTTGAGGGTAAGCACTGCCCTTTGTCTCTTTGTGTCCTCAGCATTTGGCCCAGTGCCTGGCACACAGTAGACACTTAATAAATGCTTATCAATGGACATCCATCGACTTCCTTTTGCCATCTGCCTTGCCACCAGCCCTCTTTCTCATCTCTCCACTTTCTATGTGATTTGATTTTCCTAAAATACAGATCTGACTCTCATTCTCTTATTCAGGATATTACAGTGACTTTCTCTTGTCAGTCAATCAGGCATTCAGCAAGCAATTTTTAAGCCACTACTAGGCACTGGGGAAACAAGGAAAGGCAGAAAACAGGCCCCGTCCTCAAGAGCTCACAGTCTAATGGTGGAATCAACATGTGAACAATTATGTACAAACCAGTCGTATACAGGACAGGTAGGAAATGGTCGGCAGAGGGAGAGACCCTAGAATTTTAAGTGGTGACGGGAGGTCTGGTGAGAGTAGGTAAGAGTTTAGTTGGAACTAGAAGGAAGCCAGGAGGCAGAGATGAGGAAGGAGTGCATTCCGGGCACGGGGGACAGTGGGTGAAAATACCCTGAGCTGAGACGCTTGTTTGAGGTGTGTGTCAGCCCTTGTGTTTAACCTTTAGTGACCTTTCATACCCTGCACCCCACCTACTGTTCTGGGAGCAGCTAAGGGGACGCAGTGGATAAAGCACCAGGCCTGGCTTCAGATCCAGCCTGAGACACTTACTAGCTCTGTGACCCTAAGTCACTTAGCCCCTGTTTCCCTCAGTTTCTTCACCTGTAAGATGGGGATAATCAGGGTCACGAGGATCAGATGAGGTATTTGTAGATTGATTAGCAGCATGTCTGCCTCTCAGTGGGCCCTATATAAATGCTGATCCACATTCCTCCAGACTGTCCTTGCTACTCATCAGATGCACCCTTGCACACCCTCTCTCTGTGCCTTGGCTCTGGCTAATCCTTATGGCTGGAATGTACTCTCACTTTACGGCCCCATCTTAAAATCCTTTTTTTCCTTCAGAACTCTGGGCAATGCTTGCTACCTGAAGCTTTCCCTGATCCCCCTCAGCTGCTTGTGCCTTCCCTGACTCACTGCCTGGACCACTCCCCCTTGCATTTATTTTGTTCTTGATTTATGGGCATGTTGTCTCCTTTGATAGAACATAAGCTCCCTGAGGGCAGGGAAGGCTTAATTTTTGTCACTGTATCCTCACTCAGCACACGTATACCATCTCTCACGTAGTAGGTGTTTAATTGAATGCTGTTGGGTTGAATCTGTAGCCTGAGGACTGACTTTTATAATACTTGCTGCTCACTCTCTATCACAGGTAATGTTCTGCCTCTTGCATGATGGGGTCTTCAGTGCTCTTTGAGCCAGCTGTAATGCTGATTCCTCTGAGATGGTGGTGTTATGTCACTTGAGACCCTTTACCATTACAGGGAGAATGCTGTTACTAAAAAGGTGGGCTTTGATGTCAGGAAACATCATGGGGTTGTTCAGAGTGCTGCCCATGCTCCCAAATGCAGTCAGGTCTCAGGTTCCTTATCTGTAAAATGAAAGTTTTTGACTAGATGACTTCAGGTCTATTCCAACTAACTCTATGGTACAGCATCCTTTCTAACATAAGATGTTCATAGTTAAAGCCCATTTCCCAGATGTGAACTGACCAGGACTGTTCATTACTGCAACTTAACAGTATGGATGGGGAAATTTGCTTAAAAAAAAAGATCTTTTTGTTCTTTAAGATTGAGAGAGGGAGATGCAAAAAAAATGTGAAAAAATATAGCCCTTAAACATGCTGCATTTTCCATTGTTGTGGTGCTGGGCCTCTCAGAAAGAGGCTTAACGGGCTGGAATTCAGGATCAGGAATGAGATCCTGTTTTGTTCTTTATCATGCCTGCCATATGCTGCACCCTGGAGTGCACCGCATCCTATAAATACATTTTGTATTGATGTCAGAGACATTTTTTGAGTCTTCTCAGAAAGGCACCAGTAGATATCTCTTCCTGAGCCTCTACGTTTTGCTAAGTTTCAACCTTCTTGTGCATGGGTACAGGTGTTTGTACCACCCATCTCCCGACATCCTGGCACCTGAAATGTTTGATATCATCATTTCTTGTACTCGGCAGTCAGACACCTTCAGATCAGTGTCTCGTCTTTGATTTTCTTATATTCCCATTCTTTTTCTCAGTCCTGACCTCTGGGGTTGTTCTCCACTAAGAGGGTTTAAGGGCATCTGTGTGACACAGTGGATAGAGCACCAGGCCTGGAGTCAGGAAAGCTCATCTTCCTGAGTTCAAATCTGGCCTCAGACACTTAGTAGCTGTGTGACCCTGGGCATGTCACATAACCCTGTTTGCCTCAGTTTCCTCACCTGTAAAATGAACTGGAGAAGGAAAGTACAAACCACTGCAGTATCTTTGCCAAGAAAATCCCGAATGGGGTCATGAAGAGTCAGACACGACTGAACAACAACAAAGAGGATTTAAAATTCTTTCTTGAAAGAACCGATATTTGACATTGAGAAGTCATAGTCTGACTTACAGCCATAGTGGGTAAGGGCTTTGTCTGCCAGCTCCACTTGGTGTTCCATTTTGAAGTTGCTTGGGTTGAGGGAATTCCTTTGCTGTGTCTGGTTTCCTGTTGTCTTATGCCATGGTTTTATTCCACCAGCTGTGTCTGGTTTCCTGTTGTCTTATGCCATGGTTTTATTCCACCAGACTCTTTAACCAGTTAGCTGGTAACTGTTTAACAAAGTCCAGGTGCTTCAAATCTGGCCTCAGAAACATATTAGCTCTGTGAGCCTGGGCAAGTCATATGACCTTTTGCTTCAGTTTCCACATCTGTATATGGGTTACAGTAATAGCACCTACCTCCAAGGGCTGTGAGCATCAAATGAGATCATAATTCTAAAGTGCTTAGCACCCGGCACATCGTGGGTATTTTATAAAAGTTAGCCATCATTTTTATTGTTAGCTATTACTTTAAAGCTTGCAAAGTGCTTTAACTAATCACGAACATTTACACAGCACTTTACGGTTTGAAATGCTTTAATAAGAATAATATTAGCTGGCATTTATATGGCATTTTGAGGTCTACAAAGCATTTTATAGATAATCTTATTTGATCTTCCTAACAACCTTGAGAGGTAGGTGCTATTATTTTCAGATTTACAGTTGAGGAAACTGAGGCAGTGTAACTTAATCAGGGTTCTATAGCTAGTGAGTGTCTGAGACTAGATTTGAACTCAGGCCTTCCTGACTCCATATCCAGTGTTCCTCCAGACCACCATCTCACCAGCTCTGAAATGAAGGCAGTGACTATAAGTACCTGTTCTAGGAGTTTGGTTCTGACTAGGAGAAGGGGTATAGAATGATAGGGAAGCAGCAAGGAGAAGGAGCCTTGTACTAGATTTGGAGCCAGAGGACTGGTTCAGATCCACACTGCTATTTAAGCCTCAAGTATTCTTGGACAAATTGTTTAATATATCTGGGCTGTAGTTCCTCATCTCTAAAATAGGGGGATTGAACTAGAATGAGTCCAAGATGCCTTCCCAGACAAAATCTATGATCCTGTAATCTTACAAAAATCAATGACTTGGATAAAGGCGTTGATGGTGTGCTCATCACATTTGTGGATCACAGAAAGCTGGGAATGACAGCTAATACACCAGAAGACAGAGTTATCCAGAGAATTGGGGTGAATTTAATAGCTAAGATGGAATTCAATAGGGATAAATATAACATTTTATTAAAAAAATCAACTTCACAAATATAACATGGGAGAGAAATGATTAGATGACAGTTCTGAAAAAAACTCTGAGGGTTTTATTGTACTATAAGCTGACAAGAGTCAGTAATGTGAAATGTCAGCCAAAAAAGTTAATTCGGCCTTTGCATTAAGAGAGGTATACCTTCCAGGAATTAGGGAGAGCCTAGGATATACCTACTGTAATCTTTTCTTGTCATAGTTCGTCTGGAATATTGTGTTTGATTCTCTAGTTTTAAACTGAATATTCAGATAGAATTTCCCTGTGATCAGGGAAAGATTTTGAGACCTGGTAGCATGGTCTTTTAGGAATTGTAATTCCAGTTGGTTACAAAAGGAAGAAAAAGTACGACAGAATAGAATGTAGGGAAATAAAATAATTAAGTCATAACTATAAATATGAATGAACTCACCCATAAAATGTAAGAGGACAGCAGATTAGAAAGCAAAATCTAACAATGTGGTGTTTATAAGAAACACAGCTGATACACAAAAATTAATATAGAGTTAAACTGAGAAGCACAAGCAAAATCCATCATGTTTCAACTAAACTCAAAGAAAGAAAGGGTAGCTACTATGATTTCAGTAAATATAGATAAGAGTAAAAAAGAAATAAGTAGGGAAATTGCATAATGCTTAAAGGCAGCATAGATTGTGATTCAACATCGATATTTAATATATATGTGTACCTTCAATCATATGCATATATGCTATGCCATAGAGAAAGAGTAAAATGATAATAGTGGGGAATCTTAATGTACCTCTTTTAGATGTAGACAGATCTAACTAGAAGGTAAAAAAGTTAACAATGAAGGGACAGCTGGGTGGCTCAGTGAATAGAGCATTAGCCCTGGAGTCAGGAGGACCTGAGTTCAGCCTCAGAGACTTGACACACTTACTAGCCATGTGACCTTGGGCAAGTCACTTAACCCCAACTGCCCTGCCTTCCCTCCTTCAAAAAAACAAAAAAAAAACAAAATTAAGAATATGAATGGAACTTTAGAAAAATTAGCTATTGGCTATTACTGAATAAGAATAAAAAGGAATGCCCTTCACATGTATATGGCAGCTTTCTAAAAATTGGCCATGTATTGAAACATTAAGATCACACCAAAAAAAAATATAGAAAAGCAGAAATACTAAACACATCTTTTATTATTGTAATGCAATAAAATTTTATTAAAGGGCCCTTATGTCATAAATTAAGAAGAAATTGGAGATGAGATAAAATTCTAAAGAAGTAGTAGGTCAAAGAATAAATTATGGAAGCAATAGAAAATCTTATCAAATAAAATTTTAAAATGAGACAGTTCAAACAGTTGAAAGCAGATTTTCTGTTTCTTTTTTCTTTTGGAGGGGGAAGGCAAGGCAATTGAGGTTAAGTGACTTGACCAAGGTCACACGGCTAGTAAGTGTTATGGTAAGTGTCTAAGGCCAGATCTGAATTCAAGTCCTCCTGACTCCAGAGCTGGTGCTCTATTCACTGTGCCACCTGGCTGCCCCCAAGATTTTCCATTTCTAAACAATTTTATTAGTAAAAGACAAAAAACAAATCACTGAATTGAACGTGGAATTTTTAAAAACTTGAACAGCAACAAATCAAAAATCCTTAACTAAGTAACAAAGTTAAAGTTCTGAAAATTAAAGAGATTAATAAAATTGAAAGCAAAAATACCATTGAATTGATAAATTAACCTAGCTCCACTCATTCTTTTTAATAATATCTTTTGTTCTTTGTTTGTTGTGAATTTTCCCTTATTTGCTGCTATCAACTTGATTTTCTCCTCTTTTAAAAAGGTGGAATAGCTAATGGTTTATCTACTTCATTTTTAAAAACTCCTAGTTTACTTATCAAATAATTGCTTTCATTTTTTTTACCTCTTTTTGACTTAGTTTTTTTTATTTGTGTTTTTTAGTGTCTTTTGGGGGGGTTAAATTTCTTTTTTTTTTAAATTTTTTTATTCATTTATTTATTTTCTTGTTTACATCATTCATTTCTATGAGATTTTGGGTTACAAATTTTCTCCCCATCTTTCCCCCACCCACCACCCCAAAACAGCCATCCCACTGTATAACCCCTCCCCCAATCTGCTCTCTCCTATGTAGATCCACTCATTCTTATATTTTTTCCCTTAATATGTGAAATAGTGTTTGTTTAAACCTAATAACAAATATTACATATAATGGAAAAAAGTTAAAGGCCTTCCCAGTAGAATCAGAGGTAAGACAAAGATGTCTGTCATTGCCACTGTTACTAGCATAGTGCTAAAAATGCTAGCAACAATAAGAAAAAAGGAGATGAAGTAATAAACAAAGAAAAACTCCCAAAAAGATTGCTGTTTTTTTAAGGTGATTTGATAATGTACTTAGAGAACCTTGACTAGAGGGTCGGCTAAAAATAATTGAAATAACTAATAACTTCAGTGGAATTACAGGATATAAACTAAACACATAAATCATCAGATTCCTATGTATAACTAACAAAATATAAAGATTAATTCCATTCAGAGTACATGCAGAAGCTGTAAGATATTTGGGAGTATAAGATTCATTGTTCAGCATAACTATAGAAATTCAGACCTAAATAATTGAAGAAGCATTAATTGCTCATGGGTAGGTTGAGCCAATATTATAAAAATGACAATATTATGTAAATCAATTTACTTATTCAGGGTTGTACAAACCCCCTAAAAAAGATAATGGAATTCATATGAAGGATCAAAAGGTCAACAGTCTTAAAGGTAATGATGAAAATTAAAAGTGGGGAAAGAAGAGGATCTATCAGAAACAGCTCTCAAATTATACTAAAAAGAAGTAATAATTTGGTAATGGTTTAAAAAAGCTCTATTAGTGAAACATCAGGTACATATACAGCATGCAGGAGCAAACACAGTAACATCATGTAACAATAACATAGTTTTGGGGTTGGGTTTTTTTTGGTGGTAGTGGTGGTGGTGGTTTTTTTATAAACTGTTTCCTGAGGGAAGATTTCATTATCTGACAAATTACTAGGAAGCTAGATGGCAGTCTGTCCAAAACGCCTCACACCATACGCGAGGAAAAACTCTAAATGTATAGATGAACTAAACATAAAAATTCACATAATAAACAAATGGGAGGAACAAAGGGGAAATTACATTTTAGCTCTAGATGGGGAAGAATTTCTGACTAAACAAGGAATAGAGAGACTCAAGCAAGATAAAATGAAAAATTTTGTGTATATGAGATTTTAAGTTTTAAACAAAGAAATCTAAAGTAGTAAAAATTAGAATGGAAAGAGGTAACTGGGGAAAAAATGTTTGCAGCACGTTTTTAAAAGTCTCATATCTAAGATTTATAATGAACTAGTTCAGATTTGTAAGCCTTAAGAGCCATTCTCTAAAACATAAATGACCAAAAGATGTTAACAGGCATTTTTCAAGGGAAGAAATCCAAGTTATCCGCATTCATATGGAAAATGCTCTAAATCACTAATAATTAGATAAATGCAAATTAGTGCACTTGAAGTTCCACCTCACACCTATCAAAGATGATAAAAAAAAGGAAATTGACAAATGTTGGAGGGATTATGGGAAAACAGGTACGTTAGTGCACTGTTAGTGGAACTACGAGTTGGTCTAGCAGTTTGGGAAGCAATTTGTAACTATTCCCAAATAGTCACTAAATTGTGTATACTAGTTATGTCAACCACTTCTAGTCCTACATGCCAAAGAAAGCAAAGAAGGAAGAAAAATATCTATACATACAAAATCAAATCATACAAAAATCCCACAAAAATTTGACGCAGGTTATATATGTGCAAAGCATTTCCATATTAGTCATGTTGTAAAAGAAAATGTAAGCCAAAATAAAAACCCAAGAAAAAGTTTGAAAAAGAATATATGACAGCTCTTTTCATGGTAACCAATTGAAAACTAAGGAGGTATCCTACTGGAGAATACATTCTATCAAAGAAACAAATAGTAATATTTGTTTATGTGGAATTGTAATAGAATATTAATATGCCCTAAGAAGTGATAAAATGGATAAATGTAAGAAACTGGAAAGACTCTGAACTGATTCAGGGCAAAGTAAGTAGGACTAGGAGGACAGTTTAATGATGATAACAACATGAAAGAGAAAAACAACTTTGAAAGACTTTAGAATTCACCAATGCCGTGACAAACTCCAAAAGAATGAAGATAAAACCCAACATCCACCTGACAGAGAGGTGATAAACTCCCAATTCAGAGACAAATAGGACCTTTCTGACACGGCCGATGTGGGAATTTGTTTTCCTGGACTTTGCAGCTATGTTTTGGGAGCTTTATTTTTTTTAAATAGATCTTTTTATTTGCTCAATAAGGGAGTTGTAGGGGGCGGCTAGGTGGTGCAGTAAATAGAGCACCAGCCCTGGAGTCAGAAGGACCCAAGTTCAAATCCGGCCTCAGACACTTAACCCTTACTAGCTGTGTGACCTTGGGCAAGTCACTTAACCTCAATTGCTCTGCCTCCCCCCCCTCCAAAAAGCAAAAAAAAATAAAAAGAAGGGCTGTAAGAGGTAGTATAAGGGACTGATGAATAAATTTTTTTTTAAAGAGGCAACCAGAGGCATTCTTCTGCCTTTCTACCCCCTCAGTAATTCATTTTTGCTAAAAAGCTAAGGGACATTTATGTTACATTTTTTTTCTCTGTAGTGCTTTCTTTTTACTTTTCTTCTACTAAAGGACAAGTGTGTTGCCTTTAGGAGGCAGCGTAGTGGCAACAGCCAACTGAGAATCCTTTAAAAATTTTACTCGGCCTCTTTGTCCAGATCCAGCATGAGACGATTGCCTGGCCCTGCCCCCTGAACTCATCTGAAATAGAGAAATACAGCATGACCCATCTTTGATATTTTTTGAATTCCAAGTCAAAGGAGTCTCTGGCTCTTTTGCATCTCGGTTTCACTGTGGAAGCTCTGCTCCACATCTTTGGTGGCCTTGGGGAAGCAAGTCCCTTAGCATTTAGTGTCTTCTTACAGATGGAGAGAAAGACACTTACCAACCTGATTATCAGTCATCATTGTTTACAGAAGAGTGTGTTACTGTTAAATATTACTGGAGAAAATTGGAAATAAATCTGTTCTTTGAATAAAATTTTTTAAAGCATAATGTGTTTCAATTGGTGTTGCATTATTTTATCAAGTTTCCTGAGATCATACTATGATGGGAGTAAAGGGAAAAGTACTGACTGCAAGTCATCTGTCCTTTATAGGGCTGCAAATTCCTTGCCTCTTATTTCCAGATTGGGGAAGGTTTTAAAAACTGATTTCTGGATCATAGCTAAAAATACCAGGGCTCAAATTAGGTGAGAACTTAGCACTCACACTATTTTTGGTGGCATCAGGGAAATGAGACAAGAAAATATACCTTTTATTGTTTGGAGGGAGAGGATGTTCTCTGGTGTTGTTTTAAAAAGTAATGAGCATAAACTATGAAATCCCTAAGAAATGCTGTTTTTTAAAAAGAGGCATGGGGAAAATGAGAAAATCCTGAATTAAAGCAGAACTGAATATGACTAGGCAGTGTCTGTGTGGGTTGTCATTTCCTTGAGTCTTCTAGAAAGGGAAAATACTTGAGCTTGAATTAAGCTTTCACTCTGTTAAAAAAATGCGGTAGATTGTATCATAACACCATTTCTTCAAGCTGCAGTGTATTGAGGAGGACCAAAGAGAAACTCAGAGATACAGTGCTCACCCTCATGAGAAGCATAGCTCTGGGCTGAATCAGGTGTATTGAAGGGTCTGTAGGCGCAGTCCTAACTTAGCAGCTCTGTTCACTAATGGATGCAACTTCAGCAAGCCCTGAGCTGACAGCCCAATCAGTCATGAGTCAGGAGTACCCCCTGATCTCCAATTCTAGAGAGATGGCAAGCCCTACTGATAAAACAAGGGGAGAGGGGAGCAATGTCTTTGGAAATGTCTGTGATGTGAAAATGAAAATAAAAGATATCAATAAATTTTATTTTAAAAGATAAAGCAATTTAAGATGCAGCAGTGGCAGTCAACCCCCTCAAACCATGTTCTGAGTAACTTGGGGCCTCTGGGGACAAAGGAGGTTTTAGACCCCATAGAAAGGACAGATAGAAAAATACTGGCAATTGCCTTGTGACATCTCCTGGACAGTCAAGCAAATTACCTCAAGTGTAGGCAGGGGCTAGAAGGAATTTGTGACAGGAGGCATGTGCCTTACTTCTGAGGGTGCTGGAGGAGCAAAGCTAATAATTGGTAAATAGAAACAAGCCAAATTCGAGACACGAGTCCCTGTAGAAGTTAATGGAGTCAGCCCTATAGTACGATGGCTGCCCACCTTGCCTACATTCCATGCTCCCCTGAAGTCTCTGTCCTTGTTACTTTGTGCTGTGCTCTTTGGGGATGGGGGTGGGATTAGCGGAACTCGGTTCTTATTAGAACCTTGTGATATAATAAGGATGGTTGAATTTGCTGTTTCCCCAAATGGCAGAAGGAAACTTACCTTTTGCATCCAGAATTTCTATACTGGCAGAGGTATATGGATAGGGTGGAGTGAGGTGGATGATGGAGAGAGTACAGTGTCAACTGTAATCCTGATATTTCAAATGTTTATGACCTTGTGGAGACTTACTTACAGTCCAAATTAAGTTGAACTTACACTGGTCAAATACAACTTGACCAGAATTTTCCCTTTGTACTCTATACTTTGCAAGTGATAAGAGAAAAACTGGTGTTTGGTATATATTCCAAAAAAGTAACCTCCACAAGATATCCTGGGACCAGAATACATCCTGCCCAATCTCTTCCACCTTGCTGATCTTCATCCCGTATATCTTATCTACACTGAAGTTATCATCAGCTATTCAGATTGCTGGCCTCTACTCACTTCAAAATTCTGACCTTCCCCTCCACCCCAAATGTCCCCATTTGTAATAAGTTTGCAAACTCTGAACTAGCATATATTAGCCCTCATTGAGACAGGAAAGCGTGCAAACATTCTCCTGAAACAGGGCTGGCGATAATGAATCAATGCTTCTCTACTAAATTCCAGAAGGCTTCATTCAGGAGATGGACTTTTATTGTTCTCCTTGCTATATCTCTAATAGGCTGCGGCATATTCCTATTGATGACTGGCATGCAAGAAATAGTAGGAAATATATAATCAAGGAAATATCTGATCAGAAAAGGAGATAGGTCATTCAGTCATTCAGTGAGACTGAGACTTAACAGTTGAGTAGCCCAAGTGCTGCAATTGGTGCCCAGGAAATGCTGAAAAATTTGGAAGGAGGTCTCTGATGTGTTGGGTAGATTGACTGGTGTGTTGGGTAGACGTATGGAAGGACATGTCATGAATTGCAAAGAGTGAGGAAGGTGAGAATGGATTGGAATCTATGCCAATGGAGAGATTGGACCATAGGGGCAGCTAGGTAGCGCAGTGAATATAACAGTGGCCCAGGAGTCACTTAACTCCAATTGCCCTGCCTTCCCTCCTCAAAAAAAAGAAAGATTGGACCATAGTAGGACTAAAGTGCTGTTACAATGATCATACCATCATAGAATTAGAGCTGGGAAAGACCCAAGGGGCCATGAAATCCAACCACATTTTACAGATGAGGAATCTGATGCCCAGTGAGGTTGTGACTTCTTCGAGGTTACAAATATAATGCCCAGCAGAATTTGAACGTGGGTGTCCTCCAATTCCAAATCTAGAGCTTTTTCTAGTACATTATGCTGCCTATGTTAAATAATGATTACAGTATTAATGAGATGACAAATACAGGGCTTTGAAGTTTTAAAAGTACTTGAAAACTAAAACAGCTTACCTAGAGTCCTATAATTTAGGAAGTATCAAGACCAGTACTTGAATTCAGACCTTCTGATGCTATTAAGTCCAGTTGCCTCTCTCCTATGCCAAACCATCTTTATGCATAAACAAAAGATGGTCTGGAATCCTGGCAGAACATAAAGGACAATGTCAGCTGCTGGGGCCATATTGACGTTTCAAAAATTTTTTGATGTGTGTTTTCACTTGCGTAAGGTACCACTATACCTTGAAATGGATATCCATCAGTCAGCAATTACTTATTGTTTCATATATATCAGACACTGTGCAAAGAAAGGGGAAAAAAAACAGTCTTTGCTCCTAAGTTCACACTGGAGAACGCAGCATGCAAGCTATATGTACCTACAAGATATATCCAGGATAAGGGCGGCTAGGTGGCGTAGTGAATAGGGTGCTGACCCAGGAGTTAGAAGGACCTGAGTTCAAATGTGGCCTCAAACACAACACAAAAACTAGCTGTGTGACCTTGGGCAAGTCACCTAGCCCCCAATTGCCCTGCCTTTCCCCCTCCAAAACGCAAAAAAAAAAAAAAGATAAATCCAGGATAGCTGGAAGGTAGTCTTAGAGGGAACACAGTAGCATTAAGGAGGACCGATAAAGACTACTTGCAAAAGTTTGGATTTTAGCTGAGATTTGAAGAAGCCAGGAGGCAGAGCCCTACCATACATTCTTGAAAGCCAATATCCTCAATGCATCAGATTTCTTCCTTCAAGTCTTTCAGTATTTCCTAGGTACTCATCACAGTATTCGGACTATCCAACTGTCATGTCTCACTCCCAGGGGTCAGTCAGTGAAAATGTATGGAGTCAGGAGATAACATGTATGACTGGAGTCACTGGATTGTAAAGTACATGGAGGTGAGAGAAGTTGGTTGGTTGGTTGGTTGGTTGCCCTTTGTTCTCAAAGAAGACCAAATGACATCACTATGTTGGAGTCCAGGTACAGTGTGTTCAACTGTGGCTGATCAGACCAATAGAAGCTTGGAATGCTCTACTACAGGTCAGGCACAAATAATCCATATGAACTTTTCAGGGTGGAGATGTCTCTAAGAGAAGTATGAGAAAACTGGAGAGGTAGGAAGGGGTTTAGTTAGGAAAGATTTTAAAAGTCAGACAGAATTTTATATTTGATCCTATAAATAATAGGGAGTCACTGGAATTTATTGAGTAGAAGAGAGACATGTCATTTTGACTTCTGAGGAGAGGATGGACAGATGTGGGGAGAGATTTGAAACAGAGAGACCAGGTAACCAGCAGGTTACTGCCATAGTATGTTATCATTATCACTGACTGTCACTTGTGTTATTCATGGTAATTGTTATAGTTTTATTCAGTATGCCCATGTTAAGCATCAGCTACTCAGTGGCTTATAGAACATTAACTTACCTATGATTCCATCCTTACACTTTCTAATACAATTGAGATAGAATATGAATTTCATAGGGAAAGAATCAGTGAATGCCTTTGAGAATGGGGACCAGGGTGAACATGAGTTAACACAAGTTCACAGGTCATGCAAAAACCCTTTTAGTTCCAGCCTACTCTTACCCAAATGACGTACCCAAAGCCAGACTCTCTGGACAGACTAGGCAAATTTTCTTTTTTTTTCCCCAGGTATTTTTTAATTAAATGACAGTACATATATTTTTAAAATACAGCATTTGAAGTTTCTGTTATGGCTTGCTTTTTAAAAAAATTAGTATTTGATTTTTTTCCAATTACATGCAAAGATAATTTTTATCATTTTTAAAAAAGATTTTGAGTTCCAATTTATCTTCCTCCCTAACCCCCCCTCTTCCAAGACATTAAGCAGTTCGATAAAGGTTATGTATCTAGCACTTTTTCAAGAATCCAGACCTTGGAGACCACAGCCTACTCATGTTGAATGATAGACACAGACTACTCATGACTCCAGACTAAGAAACATTCCCACTTCATCTCAGTTCAATTCCACAGATGTTTATTAAGCCTTAATGTGCACCAGCTACTATGTGAGACACTGAAGATCTAAAGATGGAATATGGGCTCTGCCCCCCAGGAACCTACAGTTTAACAGGGGGTAGCAGGGAAAGGCAGGACAGGTCCAAATGTGAGAAAAGAGAGGGTGGGCTAAGTGCAGAGAGCACTTATTAATGTTAGGCGAGGACGAGCAATTTGAAGAGGAAGAGACCACTTTCCCCGTGGAGGTAGAGGTGGATAGAGGAGAAGGCCATCTGATTTGGGCATTGAGGGAGGACTTTCAACACAGGAAAAAGGAAAGGGGCCATTTCAGCCAGTCATGGAAGGGACAGCATGAGCACAACCATAGAGATGGGAGAGAGGAAGACGAGAAGAAGGGATGAAGAACAGTGCTGTTTGCCTGGATGTCATGTATTTGAAAAGAAATACCATGAGATGATTCTGAATCTGTGGACTGGAGAGATGTAAATGACACTGAATGCCTAGCTCGTAAGTTTATATTTTATTCAGTGGGCAATAGGGAGCCATGAAAGGTTTTTGAATAAGGTAGTAGTTATAAAAAGCAGCAGTGCTTTGGGAAGATTGTTTGGACGACAATTGGGAGGACAGATATTGGAGAAGAAATATCCTTGAGGCAGGAAGACTAATTAGGCTGCTTCTAGGACACAAGGGCAGCTAGTTGATGCAGTGGATGGAGCGCCAGGCCTGGATTCAGGAAGACCTGAGTTCAAATTTGACCTCAGACACTTACTAGCTGTATGACCTTGAGCAAGTCGCTCAACCCTGTTTGTCTCAGTTTCCTCATCTGTAAAATGAGCTGGAGAATGAAATGGCAAACCACTCCAGTATCTCTGCCAAGAAAACCCCAAATGGGGTCAGGAAGAGCTGGACACAACTTAAACAACAACAAAATGCTAGAAAAAATGAAAGCGTTAACTAAGAAATTGTAGGAGAGAAGCTGGTTCCCCCAGACGCTGCCGACTTTTACTCTCAGATTACCTTCCATCTACTCTGCACAGATCTTGTATATGCCTAGTTATTTACATGTTCTTTCCTGCATTAGAATGTAAGCTCCTTGAGGGCAGGGACTGGTTTTGCCTTTCTTTGTATCAGCATCACTTAACACAGTGCCTGGCACTAAATCAAATGATTGTTGACTAATTGACTGACCGACTGGATGCAAGAAAATTCCCATATGGGATATCAGCACTGGGCTGAATGTTCCATACCCTTTTCTGGGACATGGAGCCAACTGGGACCGAACATGCAGATGGATGTGGGTTGGATGTTTCTTTAGCCTGTAGATTTAGAAGACTCAGAGTGCTAATGGAATAGCTTCTCTCTCTCTCTCTCTCTCTCTCTCTCTCTCTCTCTCTCTCTCTCTCTCTCTCTCTCTCTTTCTCTCTCTCTCTCTCTTTCTCTCTTTCTGTGTCTTTCTCTGTCTGTCTCTGTTTTTCTCTGTGTCTTTCTGTCTGTCTCCCTCTCTCCTCATCTTTATCTTCCCTTTTATGAGGTTGTATGAAAAAGAAATGGGGAGACAAATAAATGGAATTGAAAAATGTAAAAATATCACAGGTCTTAGTACCATGGTCTCCCATTCTAATCCACATTTAAGTTATCAAAGCATTACACCTGTAGTTTTCTAAGCCCCTCTCACAATCCAAAACAGTCCTGATATTGAGGGGCTTGGTTGAACCCAACACATCATAATTTACCTGATCCATGATCCTTTCCTTCCCTCTTTTTGTAATTTTGGCTTTAAGAATCAGCCTCAGTGGAGAAGCCACCTTGTTTACAGAAAGTTCCCAGGAATGTTGTGGTCCTACTGGGTTATTTTAAGTATATATGATCCAGGTAATCTCTTGAGCAACATTGTCAATTCCATTTGCTTCTGGAAGCAAGCCCCATTAAAAATGAATCCTGTAGTAAGCCCGACAAATCCACTCACCATGCCTGGGCGACAGTGGGAGGTGGTATTACCCAGAATGTGTTGATAAGAGTGATGTCTGTCATTCTGTGCCTACTTTAGATACAGCTCTGGTTGGGCCAGCCAGATCTTGTGGGCATTGTTTCATATGTCCTCATAAGGAATGGATTCACAGCCAGGTTTGGCCTGCTGAAATCGAAACCAGGTCCAAATCTTTGAATGACTGGCTGTCGTGAACTTGAATCACACACCGAATCTCTTTGGTTAATATGGATACCCTGTAAGTACAATGTGTTTTCTTTTTTCTTAAGGAGGAAGGAAAAAAAAAAAAGATCAAACAGTGAAGAAAATGGGATAGGTGCCCAGCATAGATTCAGCCTTAGACACATGGGAATTAATAGCTGTTCTTTGTGTCAACAAGGAGAAGGCTTTTTTCATGCAGTGTTAAAGAAATGCAGCTCTCTTACTAGGCTGGCCAAACTTCAAAAATTCATGTTGTTTCCTCCCTCCAGGAACACGTTGTTCAGGCTGCTGGTTAAGGAGTGGAAGCTTCCACACTGATCTGCAGCAGGAAGGATTTGAGTTAGATGTGAAGATCTGGATAGAGTGGCTAAGTGCTAAAGCTGGTTTCCCGAGGGCATTGTGGTGGTACCATATTTCCTGGAGGTCCTTAAAAAAAATTACTTTAAAGATATGATTCAAATGACTCAAGTGAAGCATGTTAGGAGGTAGAACAACATTTTAAGAACACCTTTCAGCCCTCCGTTTCTATGATTCTGTAAGTCTATGATTCTGTTACTTAACATGACAAGTTTTCTGCATGTGTCCCTTTTGTGAGCTGTTATGATTGCCTTTGGAAAGTTGAAAAATAAAAACAAAAATAGGTCTCCCTAGAGGTTACACAGCCATATTAGTATTGTTAGCAAAACTTAGATATTTTAAAATTTTGGATTGAGGTCTTTCTAATAATAACAGGATTTTATTAATAGTCCTATGTAATAATTTAAAGTAATTATTAATATAAATAGTAATAATAAAATTAATAGGCTTTAGGATTTGCAAAGCATTTTATATCTCTCATTTGATCCTTAAAACAACCCTAAGAGGTATGTACTATTATTATTTTTCCATTTTGCAGATGGGGAAGGTGAGGCAGACAGAGGTTAAGTGAATTGCCTAGGGTCCTAGCTAGTGCCTGAGAGGGAATTTGAACTCATCTTTGTAACTACAGGTTCAATTTTCTATCCACTGTGTCATGTGGAGTATGTGAGTAATAGACAAAAGAAAATACTTTTCTTAGGTTTCTGAGTGATTATTCGCCTTTCATCATAATTTGCATTGTATTTCATAAATAGCTCATGGTGCACTCTAAGAGGAATGCTTTCTGTGCTCTAAGAGCATGGTACAATGGAAGGACCCCAGAACTTGGAGTCAGAAGAGCTAGGTTCAAGTCTTGTCCCCATCCAACTGGGTTTCCCTGGTAGCTTTGTGAGCTTGAAGAAGTTACAACTTTTCTGAACTTTGGTGAATTCATCTAGAAAGCACTGAGTTATAAAACTAGTTCAATGTAGTGAATAGCAAGGTTCAAGTTTTTCCTGCAATATACTGTCTGTGTGGATGGATCTGGGCAAGCTGATGAACTTTACAGTGACCCAGAGGATTCCAAGACTAAGTGGCAGAGAAGGTCTAGTTCTGTGCTGAGAGAGGGGGTTCTCTACACCAATGGAATCATCGGTCCTAAACAACAATGAAAAAATGTAGAACAACCAAAAATATACTTTTTGGGTTTTTGTAAGAATCACATGATAAAATGTGAAAAGTGATTTATGATCATCAGGTGCTATGGAATTCCTGTGAATATGAGCTTCTGGAGGAGACAGGAGGGTATTAAAGGCACATGTGCAAGGGTGTGCCTTTGCAAGGAATAGGGCCACCCCTCCATCAAGGACTGGGGAAAGGAGGCAAGAGTAGGGTATGATGTCAAGGGGATTTGAGATGAAGAGAATGATAGGAAAAGAGGGAAAAAATGATACAAGTTGCCCCTTGAGGACCACTGGTTTCATGGGTGAAGCTGTCTTCTATGCAGAACGTTGTCTTTTAATTTTAAGGCAATAGGAAAGCAGAAGTCACTTTTGAACATTCCAAAGTGACTTCCCTAATGGGAAGTGGGGATGGTGACAGACCAATGCCTTTCCCCTGGTAACTTACCTTAACACATTTTGTAGTACAGCTAAGAGAATACGATTACTTCTGAAAAGGATAAAGCTGGTAACGAGGGAGGTTAGAGAGGCAGTCTATTTTAGTTGATAGAAAGCAGGCTTCAGAAAGGCCTGGGTTTAAGTCCCATCTCTGACATATACTGGTTGTGTGACCCTGGGCAAGTCACTTAACCTATCAGAACTGTAGGTCACTCTACAAAGCTTTAAGTTGCAGAGAAGATACTGACCCCTAGTGAAGAGAAAGTCCCTTATCAGGAATTCCCTACCCTAATGAAATCATAAGTCCTGAGAAAGAAAGAAAGAAAGAAAGAAAGAAAGAAAGAAAGAAAGAAAGAAAGAAAGAAAGGAGGGAAGGAAGGAAGGAAGGAAGGAAGAAAGGAAAAAAGGAAGGAAGGAAAAAGGAAAAGAAACACGGAAGGAAAAAGGGAAGGAAGGAAGACAGAAAAAAGGAAATATCTCCTTATCTGTCTCTATCTCTTTCTCTGTCTCTGTCCCTCTTTCTTTTTCTCTCTTGTATCTCTATCTCTGTCTTTGTGTGTGTCTCTCTTGTGTTTCTCTTTCTGTCTCTCCCCTCTCTCTCACTCTGTGTGTGTGTGTCCCTCTAGCTCTCTCTCACATCTCTGTCTCTTTCTCTCTTCTCCTCCTCCTCTCTGTGTCTCTAGCTCATTCTTCCCCCCCCCCTTTCTCTGTCCCTCTAGCTCTCTCATATCTCTGTCTCTTTCTCTCCTCTCCTCCTCCTCCTCTCTCTCCTTCTCTGTATCTCTGTTTCTCTGTCTTTCTCTCTCTCCGTCTGTCTCTGTCTGTCTTCTCTGTCTCTTCTTTTCTCTCCTATCCCCTTTAACCACATCCTCCTTGAGGGCAAGGACCATGCCCTTGCCTTCCAGTCCTGCTGGATCCTGTAGGCTAGCTGCTGGTTCTTAATCAGTGTGTGACTTCGAAGCAGGCAGAACCAATTTGCACTTAGCCAGCATGAACCTGCAGCAACCCTGCTTCTCCCTGATCACAAAATGAGCTCCCTGGAGAGCCATTACCTTTTTGATCTGAGGGAGGGTGAGGACTGTGAGACCCTAGGATGGGTGGGTAGGGAAAAGGAAATGAGAACAGGAACTTTGGAATTAAGATGGGCTCCATAGTGTCCCCTCAGAGGAAAGGCTTGCCTGCAGCTTGTGGCCTAGTAGGAAATCAAGACCCTGTTTCTCATACATCCATAGCCTCTCTCCAGTGACAGGAACAAGGCAGTTTTCTACGCTGCAGTCAAACAGGAGGTGAGCGAAGCTGAAATGGGCCTCCAGTGAAATGTAATGTAGGCTGAGGGTTTGTTTAAAAAACACCAGGCTTGTCCATCCATAATGAATGCTGGGCCTCCAGTTTCCTAAGCTAAGGTTACAGAGCACCAGGCCTTCTTTGCTATAGCACAAAGTCTGCTTTGAACTGAGCTGCCCAGGAGAGAGGACATCAAACAGGTGGTAGCAGCAGCTTCCAGGGCAGCTCTGGGCCTGGGCTCCCCTTGGTTCGTAGGACACTTGTGGAGGGGGATGTTGGCTCCTAGGACCTTGTGCTCAGCCTGTGAGCTGTGGAGAAACAAGATTTCCTGAGCCCTAAGGGGAAGACAATGAAACATCCTTCCAAGGGATGAGGGTGGTACTTTTCAGGAGTCTAGCAAAGTATTTTGAAGATATTTGCTTGGGGAAGAGGCTAGTGTGGCTAACCCACTGTTGAGGGAGAGAGAGGGAGAGAGAGAGGGAGGGAGGGAGGGAAGGAAGGAAGGAGAGAGAGTGAGCGCCAGGGACAGAGACACACAGGGAGGGAGACACACACACACAGATAGAAATAGAGAAACAGAGACAGAGAGGGACAAAGAGACAGAAACAGAAAGAGACACAGAGAAAGAAAGAGATGGACAGAGGGACAGATAGATGCAAATACAGAGACAGGACAAAGAGACACAGAAAAAAGAGAGGGACAGAGACAGACAGACACAAAGACTGAAACAGAGACAGAGAAAGCATTTATTAAATTCTTACCATGAACCAAGCAACTAAGTGGCTCAGTGGATATAATGGTCGGCCTGGAGTCGGAAAGACCTGAGTTCAAATGTGATTGCAGACATGCAGTTGACTGTGGGCAAGTCGCTTATAACCTCTATCTGCCTTAATCCACTGGAGAAGGAAATGACACACCATTCCAGTATCTTTGCCAAGAAAACCTCAGTGTATAGAAGGATCCCCAGAGTCATGGAGCATCAGACACAACAGAACAACTGATCAGCAACAAAAATGAACCAGACATTGTGCTAAGCTCTGGGGATAAAATTACAAGTAAGCAAGAGAATCCTTGCCCTCAAGAAGCTTCTATTCTAATCAGGGAAGACAAACACATAAAGGTGTGAGGAAGTGCAGAAAAGAATCCTGGGAGGGGTTATTCTGATGTCCGTGACTTGGAGGCCTGGGACTTGGCAAGATAAGGCAAAAGCTCCTTTATTGGAGTCAGGGAACCCAGGGAAGGAGTCCCAGATTCTAGTGGGGAGGAAGTGGTATTGACCATCCAAGCAGAGGAAATATCATGAGGAGATGGCAAGGGAGTAGGGAGAATTTGGGTTTACCGTGAAGAATTGTGAATAAAACCCCAGGAAAGCATTTCAAAGGATGTCATAAATGCTGAAAAACCCAGTGAATATACACGCTCTTCTTAGCTACACCAGAGTTATAATCTTCCTCCTCTACAGGGTGACTGAGGGGAAAGGTCCTGGTAAAAGTGCCATAGAAATCGGTTATTATTGTTGTTACTATATTTGTGCTTTAAACACCAACTTAGCACCAATGTAAGACCGGCTAGCCGAATATGGCTCGGGGGCTTTACGTAGCTTGACCTTCGGAGACTGAGACTGGAGATATTTTTATGAATTTTGTCCTAGAGCATGAAAGCTTAATGTTAGTAACCTCATCATTTCCCTTGGGTTCAACTGTCATCTCTATGAAGAAGACTTCTAGGTGTCTGTATTTAATCCCAGTCTCTCCCCCGAGCTCCAGTCGCTTGTCACTAATTACCTATTGGGCATTTCAGAGTATGTATCCCAAAAACATCTTGAAGTCAACATGTCTACAAAATGGAACTCATTATCTTTCTCCCTCTTCCAAACTTCTGTAAATTCTGTATTTCTGTAAAATTTTCACTCATCCATCCAGTCTCCCAGGATGGTAACCTTAGCATCATCTTAGACTACCCTGTTTTCCTCATCCCAAATATCTGAGCAGTTGCCAAATCTTGCCATTTTTACCTTCACGACACCTCCCACACAGGATACCCTCTCTCCACGTACACAGATGCCACCTTAGTTTAGGCCATTACTACCTCACTCCTAGATGATTGCAGTGGTCTCCTAATTGGTCCCCCTGCCTTGTGTCTCTCCTGACTCTAGCCCCTTCTCCACACTGTGGCTAAATTTTCCTCAGATATGGGTTAACCATTTGATTCTTCTACCCAGTCAACTCCAATGGCTTCCTACTACTTCTAGGATCAAACATAAACTCAAGCTTTTAAAGTCCTATCCAAGCTGGCCCCAACCTAGCTTTTGAGCCTCAATGGACAGACACTCTGTGATCCAGCCAAACTTGCCTTCTTCCTGTTCTGCATACAGGACACTTCATCTCTTGTCCCTGTCCTTTTTTCACTGTCTACCTTATAAGGCAGATAGTAGTGCCTGCCATTGAAAGAACTGAATATCTTGAAATAATGTTTCTCATGATTCACAGGTAGATCACAAAACCCCATGATTAGAAGGGTGGTCCAACCGATCCATGAACAAGAAATCCCTTTACAACATATGTGACCACCGGTCATTTGGGTTGAGAGGAAGGAAGGGGGAAGCTATGGCTTCTTGACACAGTCCATTCTATTTTGTACGACTTAAATTGTTAAGGATGCTTCCTTACATCACACTTATTACGGTAAATGTCAGAGATGGCACTTATACCCAAATCTTCCTGACTTTAAGCAAACCCGACACTTTTTCCCAATACCATACTGCCTCTAAGGTTTAACAACAACAACAACAGCAACACTTTTGGCCATAGAGCAAGAAATCCGCTAGCATATTTTCACGCTCTATTCCTAATTACCAATGACTCAGATAGTTTAAGAACTGGAAGAAACCTTCGTTGTTATGTATTATACTATATCACTATAGCCAGTTGGCATTTATACGTTGTTGTTGAGTTGCTTTAGTTGTGTCTGACTCTTTGGGACCCCATTTGATGTTTTCTTGGCAAAGATACTGGAACAGTTTGCCAGTTCCCTCTCCAGTTCATTTTACAGATGAGAAAACTGAGGCAAACAGGGTTAAGTGACTTGTCCAGGGTCACACAACTAGTAAGTGTCTGAAGCCAGATTTGAACTCAGTATGATGAGTCTTCCTGAATCCAGGCCCAGCACTTTATCCACTGTACCACCTAGCTACCCTTATTATGTAGTGCATTTATATATACATCATATAGGCTTTATATAGTGCTTTATCATTTGCAAAGTACTTTTCTTATATAACCCCCTGGGGTCCTCAAAACAGCCCTTAATGTAAAGTAAGGAGATAGCAAAAATTAAACAATCCACATTTCTATCAATTCAAAATAAAAACTGCACATGAAGGCAATGGAGACTTTTTTTTTTTACTAGATTTTCTATCTTTTCCCTGTGTTTTTTCATACATTTGGGGGGTGGGTTGGGGAGGGAGGGGAAGGCAAGGCAATTGGGATTAAGTGACTTGCCCAAGGTCACACAGCTAGTAAGTCTTAAGTACCTGAGGCTGGATTTGAGCTCAGGTCCTCCTGATTCCAAGACTGGTGCCCTGTTCACTGTGCCACCTAGCTGCCCCTGTTTTTTCCTTTTTTTTTTTTGGTAAATTTTTAAATTTTAAACTTACAAAATAAGAAAAGAAAAAAAGAGAAAAATTTAAATACGAAAGAAAAAAAATTGCCATGTGCACAGCAGAACATGAGAGGATTCAAAATATAAAGCAAGAAATGTCCATTTCAAGAAAACCTATCTAATAAATGCAACACACTGTGTTCAGTGCTGTCTGGTCTTTTCTTTACTTCCTTGTGGGTTTTATTTTATTCTCTGCTGTGCACTTTTTACTTTTTTCTTCTTTTCCCCCTTCCTGTCTCCTCCCCTAAGAGGCTGTAATTAAGCGCAGATACCCATACACACACAGATACGCACACATTCACATATATATAGACATATATACACTTACATATATGTAGATATCTGTAATCATACATATATATACACATACACATCCTTCACACCTTTATAAGATCTTACTATACTTTGTGTTCTGTTGTTTAATTCTTTAAATTTTCTCTTATTTATTTTAGAAGCTGCAGAATTCATACTTCACAGTTCTGAAGCTAGAGCTAAGAACCATGTAAATCAGTCAGTCAATCAAAAAACATTTATTGTATACCAGGTACTGTGTTAAGTACTGGAACCACAAAGACAAAAACGAAATTGTCCCTCTTCCCAAGGAGCTTACATTCTATTGGAGGAAACCACATACATATATAGTGTGTGTGTGTGTGTGTGTGTGTGTGTGTGTGTGTGTGTGTGTGTAGATAGAGAGTAATGCTTGAGCTGAGCCTTGAAGGATGCTAATGATTTCAAAGACAGCTAGGTGGTACCATGTACATGGAGTGCTGGACCTGGAGTCAAGAAGACTCAACTTCCTGAGTTCAAATCTGGCCTTAGACACTTACTAGCTGTGTTACCCTGGGCAAGTCACTCCACCCAGTTTGACTCAGTTTACTCTTCTGTGAAATGAGTGGAGAGGGAAATGGTAAACCACTCCAGTATCTTTGCCAAGAAAACTCCAAGTGGGGCCACCAAGAGTTGGACACAATTGAAACAACTGAACAACAACAAAAATTATGCTAACACTTAGAAGTGAGAAGTGAATGAGTTCTTGTTATGGGGGAGAGCCTCTGCAGAGTGTGGAAGACGGAATGCCTGCCTACCGTGATATCTAATAGCCTGTCACATGGAAGTAATATTAGAATTGTTTTTGCCATGTGCCAGTGGAAAAAAACCAGGATGAAGAAAACAAAATGCAATTCAGAAGAGAACACAAAATCCACCTCAAGCTGCACATAACAGAGGTTCACAGATCATTATACAAACCTCTTTTTCTGTTCTTGTTTGTATGTTGAAATGTGGATTTATTGGTCATTATTAAATTCATTTTTAAAGAGAGAACATTTAAGAGGTAAAAAGATAAAGAACTGGGATCAATGGGGTAGAAATTTATGGAGATCCTCCCACATCTCACTCCAAGTGATCTATGGAGGTCAGTGTTTAAGGAGGAAACATCAACAGTTCCATTTTTCGAGAAAAAAAAAAAGCATGGAGGAGAGTCAGAAGGGAGTATAATATGGGGATGAAAAAGGTGTTTTGTCCCATTGTAGTAACTCAGAGCAAACAGATCAAAAACCTTCTCTGTGGCAAAGACTGAAGCACAAGGATGCAGAGTCTGGGAGGATTTTGACCCAGTTTGAATTTATCACGTAGATTCATCTTCTTTAGTCTATAAATAACTCAACCAAGTGCAGTTGACATGACGAAAGATCAAACCACATAGCAAAGAAGAAAATACTATGAGTGACCCTGCAGGAAGGAGAGAACCTAAGGAAGAAGCCCCTGGGAAGACTCTCTGCAGGTGTAACCATGAGAGTTTATTTCATTTACTATGGAGGTGGGAGACTTGTTCCAAGACACCCATCTTTATTATTGTGCCCAGAGAGTTAGCTCTCCACCATAACAGCTTACATTTAACCTTAACCATAAGGTTTCCCAAATGTTCTTCCCTCAGCAACTCTGTGAACTCATTCTCATTTTGCAAATGGGGAAATTGAGGTTCAGAGAGGTTGTGGCATGCTCAGGGGCACACAAAGCGATGTAGCTGGGACTTGAATCAAGGTCTCCTGGCTCCAAGTCCATATCCATCCTTTTTAAAAAGTTTATTTTATTTTAATTTGTGGGATAAAACAAGTATTTCCATAACATAGCACAACAAAAAAGATTGTAGATGTATGAAATTGTTAATTGATTATGGGCAACTTGTTATTCCTTTTAAATATGTAATACAATTATCATGTAAATTTCTTTTTTTTTCTTCCCCCTCTCTTGCTCTTATATCACTCAGTCAAATTTAGAAGGTGAGTTCTTTGGGGAAAGGGACTATCTTGCTTGTTTTTCCACTCCCAGTATTTAGTACCTGGCAACATAGTAAACATTTAAAAATATTTTATCTGATGGAAAATGCTAACCACATCCCAAGAAAGAACTATGGAATACAAATCCAAACAGAATATTTTTGCTTTTTTTGGTTTTTTCTTTTCTGTGATTTTTTCCTTGTGTTCTGATTTTTCTTCCACAACATGACTAACATGGAAATATGTTTAACATGATTGTACATGTATAACCTATATCAGATTGCTTGCTGTCTTGGGAAGGGGGGAAGGGAGAAAGGGAAAAAATTTGGAACTAAAAATTTTACAAAAATGAATGTTGAAAACTATCTTTGCATGTGATTGGAAAAAATAAGATACCATTAAAGGGCAGGGGGGAAGAACCTAAAAGAAAAAAAATACTCTATGGCAAGTAAGACACAAGAGTTTTTCTATCTTGAAGATCAATCACTCAATCAAGAAACATATATTAAGCACCTGCTCCATGCCACGCACGTACTGGGCTAAGGTTCTGAAGACACAAAGGAGAAAATGAAACAGTCCTTGCCTTCGAGAAACTTACATTCAATCAAGGAGAAATATGGGGAAATCCAAGCCCAAGGAAGTGGTGTAATTTGTTTCTTTTGATGACAGCCAAGAAGACAGATACCCCAGCTGATTGCTTATTGCATTTGTTTGTAATTATGCTGACAGAGGAAAGAACTGAAAGTGAAAGATAGCTCCTCTTCAAAAGGAAAAGAAAACTGGACACTACGGAACTGTGAAACCACCAGAAGCTGTTTCCCTGGAGAGGGACACTTGTGATATTCTTTTTTCCCCATTATCTTTATTTATTTTTAGTTTTCAACATTCACTTTTATAAGATTTTGAGTTCCAAATTTTTTTTCCCTCCCTTGTTTCTTTCCTCCCTCCCCAAGATGGCAAACAATCTGATATAGGTTATACACATACAATCATATTAAACACACTTACACATTAGTCATGTGAAAGAAGACTCAGAACAAAAGGGAAAAACCCCACAGGGCAAAAAAAGTGAGAAAATAATATGCTTCAATCTACATCCAAACCCCATAATTCTTTTGCTTTCTCATTTTCCATCATGAGTTTTTGGGAATTGACTTGGGTCATTGCATTGCTGAGAAGAGCTAAGTCTATCAAAGTTGATCATCTCACAAAATTGTTACTGTGTACAATGTTCTCCTGGTTCTGCTCACTTCACTGAGCATCAGTCCATGTAAGTCTTTCCATGTTTTTTTGAAATCTACCTTCTCATCATTTCTTATAGCACAATAGTATTCTATTACATTCATATATCACAACTTGTTCAGTCATTCCCCAATTGATGGGTATCCCCTCAATTTCTAATTCTTTGCCACCACAAAATGAGCTGCTATAAATATTTTTGCACTTGTGGGTCCTTTTCCATTTTTTTATGATCATGTTGGGATACAGACCTCGTAGTGGTTTTGCTGAATCAAAGAGTATGCACAACTTTATAGCCCTTTTGGCGTAGTTCCAAATTACTTTTCAGAATGGTTGGATCAGTTCACAACTCCACCAACAATGCATTAGTATTCCAATTTGACCCTGAATATATTCTTAAGAATGGAAGGCAGAAACTCTTGTTGTACTCCTTCCTTCAAGGCTTAACTCAGTCAAGAAATCTTCCTTGAATTTTCAGGTCATTTTCCACCAGTCACTTGCACATTCTACCCTGTCTTACAGTATTATCTATTATTATCTTATTGTATTAACTCATTTACAATTCATACCCTCATCTCCCCTCCTAGGCCATAAGCTTTGGAAAGACTAGTACTATATCTTATGACTCTTTGTATATCCCATAGAACTTATTATTCTTTTCCTCCAAAATATATATTTAAAACTTTCAAGTTAAAGACCAAATTCAGAAATTAATAACATTCCCAACTGGAAAAGGAAAGCATAAGTTTGTCCAGTATAGATTTGTCAAAATGGCTTTCTACATGTTACCTTGTGGGTACACATGGTATGCTATCCATACTCAGTTATCTGGCTTGCATCTTGAGACATTTGCCTGCAGGAAAAATCCTTAAAGAAAATCCTGAGAAGCAAAGCTGTCCTTTTCCATGAAGCCTGAGCTCCTGGACGGCTTGTCAGCTGGTTCCTATAGCACTGTCAAGGCTGTGAAAAGTGATAGAAAATGGCTTTCCAAGTTTTAATGTTAAGTTGATTTCAAAATTTTCTGAGATTTGCTCACTTGGGAGGCATATTTCTCCACGAAATCTTTATATTTTAAAAATCTTCAGGATATTTTGAGAAAACCCAAATGACTATTATCCTTTTTTTTTCAATTTATTTTCTTCTTTCTTTCGTTCTTCCTTTCTTTCTTTTTCTTCCTTCTTTCCTTTCTTCCTTTCTTCCTTCCTTTCTTCCTTCCTTCCTTTCTTTCTTCCTTCTTCCTTTCTTCCTTCCTTCCTTTCTTCCTTCTTTCCTTCCTTCCTTCCTTCCCTCCCTCCTTCCCTCCCTCCTTCCCTCCCCCCTTCCTTCCTTCCTTCCTTCCTTCCCTCCTTCCCTCCCTCCTTCCTTCTTTCCTTCCTTCCTTCCTTCCTTCCTTCCTTCCTTCCTTCCTTCCTTCCTTCTTTCCTTCCTTCCTTCCTTCCTTCCTTCTTTCCTTCCTTCCTTCCTTCCTTCTTTCCTTCCTTTCAATATTCAGTTCCATAAGCTTTTGAGCTCCAAATTTTCTCCCCCTCCCCCCCCATGGCAGCGTGCAAGCCAATATAGGTTCTACAGTATTATCCTTTTTTGAAACACATTCTAAGTCAAATCTATCTTTTCTTATAGTTTTATTGGTGCCTTTTCATAGGGACAGTGATTGGAGCCATTATTTTATTGATATAGAAAACTCTCACGTGAGGAAACTCCATCTAGTAATGCAATTCTTCACCTTCTCTGAAACGATTGTCTTAAAGAACTGTCTAGAGTACTGAAAAGTTGACTTGCCTAGCGTATATCAGTTTCTAACTATCTCTTTAATGCATGAAGGTTGCCTCTCTTCTTTTTTATTCATATTTCTAATGTACCATAGTCATCCCCCAATATACCATCCCTAGCTACTACCATTCAAGAATGTTGGATATGGAATTGTAGGACCTGGTTTCAAATTCTGACTCTTTCTCTACTATCCATGTGACATTGGGTAAGTCATTTAACTTTTCCCAGTCTTGGTCTTAGTTTCCCAAACTATAAAAATGAGGGAGTTGAACTAGGTTACTGCTAATAAGCCTTCCACCTCTAAATCTGTAATTCTGCCATATTTAGTCAAGTTAATCTGACTTACAGCATATGTAATATTCTATACCCACAGCTCCCTATCTCTGTACCAAGAGGAGGACAACATGTCTCATCACCTATTCTTCAGGACCAAGATTGATTATCTCAATTAACCTGACTTTGACTGCATTTTAGTGTCGGTCAATTCTATCTTTCTCTTGACCACTTTAAAAAGCATTAATGGGAACAGGCTGGACATTTACCAAACTCAAAAGGACAAAATTGATAGGCAAATCAATAACCTAATATTTCATTAGGAAATGTCTCATGCCCCCAGCTCATCGTCTTCTTTTCTGGCTTCTAGTGCAAAGCAATTCATTGGGATTTTCTCATGGTTTTTAAAACTTTATCTTTCTGTGGTATGAGTCACATGTATGTGAATGGTGTCAGATGTACTTTCATGGTGATCATTCATATGTTGTTTTCACAAAATATATTTAGTTATTGAAAATGGACATTTCCCAGGTAGTGTTTTGATTCAAAGCACTAGGGCTCATCATCTTAACAGAAACTTGCTCTGAACACGTGAAATATTTAAGAGATTCAAAGAGGAGAATCATAGTCATGGGATCATGAGCTGAAACTCAACCCCCTTCATTTTATTAAAGAGGGGAAGATCCTCAGCCCAAGGTGCATCAGTGAGAGGGCAAGGATTTGAACCTAGATCCCTGACTCCAGATTCAATAAACTAAACTAGCATTTATTAAGTGCTTATAGGCTGTGCACCTAGGGGTACAAAAACAAAAATGAAACAGATCTTTTCCTTAATGAGCTTATGTTCTACTAGAGGAAACAACACATCAGTCAGACAGTCAGTCAGTCAGTCAATAAGCATGCCTACTTTGTGTCAGGCACTGTGCTAAGGGCTAGGGATACAAAGAAGGGCAAAAGCCAGTCCCTGACCTCAAGGAGATTACAGTCTAATGGAGGAGACAAGCACAGAAATATGTACAAACAAGCTATTTACCAAAAAATAGGAAATGATTTAAGAGAGAGAAGGTACCAGAATTAAGAGAGGTTAGGAAAGGTTTCCTGTACAGTGTAGAGGATGGGATTTTAGTTGAGACTTAAAAGAAGCAAAGGAAGGCAGTAGGTGGAGATGAGGAGGAAGAACATTTCTGTGGAAGAAAGTGCTCAAACAGGGGCAAGTCCATAGAGTCCAGAGTGGAGTCCCAGGAGAGGATGACCCAGGAGACGAGGATTCTCTCCTAAGAGTATTAGGAATAATTGAGATTCTCTGTCTAAAACCTTCATTATACAAATGAAGAATCAGAATTCCTATATTATTTTTAAATGTTTGATATGTCAATTACAAAACTCAACACAACATCTGTAGGGTGATTGTACTTCCCCTCCCCCCATCCTGATTTCATACCATCTATGAGTCAGAGAGGGCAGATTATAAGACCCTCGAACTTTTTGGGGTGTGCTTAGAAGCCAAGTGATTGCAATCAGCACAGTTCTCCCATTTGAATCCATGCTTTATTTTTCACCACACAAATACTTTCTGGAAATCTGTGAGCCCAGTTTATTGACAATACCTAAAATATCCAGATGTTTTCAATATGCTTTTAGATTTGGGTGCAGTTATGAGCCTGTGATACAGATACGTAAAATTCTGTGCATCTCACTGAACACACAGATTGCTACATGCACGACACATATGTCCATGCATATGTCTGAGCATAGATATGCCTATATTCCCATGGAGATATTCAGTTTCTAAAAATCCCCTATGGGAATATAATATTAGGATTGTGAGTTAACACAGGCAAGGGAAAAGGCAAAAATATCAGAAGTAATTTACCCATCTTATACATCTGGGAAAGCTAGAAAAACACTGGAAACCTGGAAAAACACTGGAACAAATTATCAAAAAATCAATTTGCAAACACCTAGAAGACCACAGGATACTGGGTAATCATCTACATGGCTTTGAGGGAAAAAACCAAAGCTTAGCAGATGAATCTAATTTCCTTTTGTGATGAAGCGACAGGCGTGGATGATTAGAAGAAGCAATACGTACAATCCACCTTGATTTTAGGAGGCCTTTGGGTTTTGTGCTTCACTATGCACATGGCCCCAAGATAAGAAAATAAATGAGAGATCACAGGCACAGTAGTAGGTATATGTGGGATTAATTGAGGAGGGATACTCAAAGAGAGATTTAGGGCCAACTTTGGAAGGAATATCAAGGGGCGGCCACTTCCAAAGCTAGTTTATTGCTTTCTTTTAAGAGGAAAAAAAAATTCGTTTTTTATTTTTTTTTAGCATCAAGTTAACAATTGTCAACAAACACAAACATTTTAATATATAAAGAGGAACATTAAAGAAAATTGTATGAAATAGCACAAACTCCTATTATATAAATTTTTAACAAGAAATAAAGATTTAATCAATCTAATAAGATAACAAAACAGCTACCCTGCTAAAATTAACAGTATTTCTGTCTTCATTGTGAATGATGAACTAGATGAAATAGAAAACAACCTTGTTTCTTCTTTTTTTTCCTTTTTATTAATTTATTTTTAACATTATTTTATTTTTAACATTTTAACATATTTAACATTAATTTATTTGAATACTTAATAGAAATAATATATAATAATAAATTAATATATAATAAATTAAATTAATTAATTAAAATTAATTAATTAAAATAAATTTATTTATTTTTAACTTTCACTTCTACAAGATTTTGAGTTCCAGATTTTCTTCCCATCTCTCCCCTCCCCCACCCCAAGATGGCACTTTCATGATAGTCATGTTGTGAAAGACTAACTATATTTCCCTCTATCCTATCCCACTCCACATTTATTCTATTCTTTTCTTTGACCCTGTCCCTCCTCAAAATTGTTTGCTTCTGATTACCCCCTCCCCCAATCTGTCCTCCTTTTTATCATCCTTCCTTCTCTTATCCCCTCCCCCCCCACTTTCCTATATGGTAAGATAGATTTCCATACCCAATAGAGTGTGTATGTTATTCCCTCCATAAGCCAAATCTGATGAGAATAAGGTTCACTCTTCTCTTCTTACCTCCCCCCTCTTCCCATCCACTGTAAAAGCTTCCTCTTGCCTCTTTTATGTGAGATAATTTACCCCATTGTACCTCTCCCTTTCTCCTTCTCCCAGTATATTCCTCTCTCACCCCTTAATTTTATTTTTTAGATGTCATCCTTTCATATTCAACTCACCTGTAAAACCCCCCTCCGCCCTCTCCCTCCTCCCTCCCCCGTCTACTTACTATATTTATTTTACAAATTGGGTTGGATTTGGAGGCAGACAAGTGTGGACAGTGCTGTTTCTGGGCTAATAGTCCTGTGGCCCTGTCCACTTAAACCAGTCTCAGACTCAGTTTCCTCATCTGTGAAATGGGCATAATGATATCTTCATAGGGTGGTTGAGAGGGTCAAAGGAAGCAATGTATGTGAAGCACTTGGTAAAATTTTAAAGTGCTTTGATCCAGTGATATTGGCCATCTTGCTCTTCCTGGAAAAAGAAACTTGTCTTCTGACCCCAGGCATTTTCCCAGACTCTTCCCCTGTGCCTGGAATGCTTTCTCTCTTCTTCTCCTCCTGGCTTCCCTGATTCTTCAAGTCTCAGCTAAAATCCCACCTTCTAAAGGAAGCCCTTCCTGATCCCCCCTCATTCTAATGTATTTCCTCTGTTCATTATTTGCAGTTTATGCTGTATACAGTTTGTGCATTTTTTTCATCTTTCAGCTGTGAGCTTCTTGAGAGCAGGGGCTGAGTCTCTTACTTTTCTTCCTTTCCTCAGCACTTAGCACTTGGCCCATAGTAGGCACTTAATTAATGTTTATTGACTGGGGGGGGGGTGAGGGGGAGGGATGAAGAATCTGTTGCCTCGAGGCTGAATGTGGCCCTCTCAGTCCTCAAGTATGGCACTTTCACTGAATCTAAACTTCACCGAGCAAATCCCCTCAATAAAAGGATTTGTTCTATAAAACTTGGACTTTTCAAAAGACCTCACCCAAGGACCTAGATGGCCACAGGTTCCCCACCTCTGGCTGGACTGACTAGACTGCCTGACTGCCCAAGGTGATCCAGGTGGTAATTAATGGAACCCTAATTCAAACTCAAGTTCTTTGACTTAAAAGTCAGCGCTCTCCCTACTACTACACTAAGCGGATGATAAAGGGGAGAAGAGCCTTGAGCCTAAAATAGTGGTGGATGGGATTAGAACAAGATCTTTTTGATAGGTTGGAGAAGTTGATACAGCCTGACCTGGAATGAGGTCATAGGGTCATAGATTTAGAGCTGGCAAAGACCTTAAAGGCCACTAAAGAACAAACTGAAAGTGAAGTAGACAAGAGAGCTTAAATACACAGAAGCATCTTCAAGGCTGAAGTACAGTCTATAAGAAGGACAGACCAAGATCCAGGGATTTAACTACATCAAAAGCTGAAGGCAAGTCAGACAGGAATAATACTTGTTTTGAAAAAGTAAGAACAATACCCTTTGCTCTAGCAATACCACTAATGTATTGTTGGTGGAGTTGTGAACTGATCCAACCATTCTCGAGAGCAATTTGGAACTATGCCCAAAGGGCCATAAAACTGTGCATACCCTTTAATCAAGCAATACCACTTCTAGGATGATATCCCAAAGAGATCATAAAAATGGGAAAAGGACCCACATATAAAACAATATTTATAGCAGCTCATTTTGTGGTGGCAAAAATTGGAAATTAAGGGGATACCCATCATTTGGGGAATGACTGAATAAGTTGTAGTATATGAATGTAATGGAATACTATTGTGCTATAAGAAATGATGAGCAGGCCAGTTTTGGAAAAACCTGAAAAGATTTATATGAACTTTTATAAAGTGAAATGAGCAGAAAAAGGAAAACATTGTACAAAGTAACAGCAACGTTCTGTGATGATCAACCATGAATTGCTTAGCTCTTCTCAGCAATACAATGATCCAAGACAATTACAAAGGACTCATGATGGAAAATGCTATCCCTCATCTAGATAAAGAACTAATGGACTTTAAATGCAGATTGAAGCATACTATTTTCATTTTATTTTTTCTTATGTTTTTCCCCCCTTTCGGTCTGTTTCTTCTTTCACAACTATGACTAATATGGAAATATATTTTACATGATTGCACATATATAACCTATATCAAATTGCTTACCATTTTAGGAAGAGGATAGGGGAGGGAGAGAGGGAGAAAAATTTGGAACTCAAGATCTTGTAAAAACGAATGCTAAAAATTGTCTTTCCATATATTTAGAAAAATAAAATGCTATAAAAAAAGAAAAAGAAAGCACAACATGAAGTATATGTTACTTAGTAAAGTGGTCATCGGTCTGATCAGTCAACTCAAGCATAGATGAAGAAAAACAGCTGGATGACATGAGGTCTATAGCCCTGAACTCGGAGAAGATCTAAGTTCAAATCTTGCTTCAGACATTTGGTTGGTTGTTGTCCTTCATTCTCGAAGAGGACCAAAATGACATCACTATGTTGGGGTCGAGGTACAGTGTGTCTGACTGTGGCTGATCAGACCAGTACAAGCTCAAAAGGTTCTACCACAGGTTGGGCATAAATAGTCCACATGAACATTTGGAGTGATGTCTGTAAATGTGTGCATCTCACATTTCCTTTGGGCTATTCTGCTTTGTTCGTAGAGCACAGAGCCTTCTTTGATACAGGCATGCTATGCTAGGTGGTCCTGTCACAGTATCTCCCATGTCTGACAATGTATTATAAAGTTCTTCAGAGAGACCTTGAGAGTATCCTTGTGTCGCTTCTTTTGACCAGCTGTGTGAGCTCCAGACATTTACTACGTGGATGAGTGAGGGTAAGACACTGACTTCAGTTTTCTTATCTGTAAAATCAGAGTAATTATAATGCCTCATCAGGTTGTCATGAGGATCAAATGAGATAGCTTCTGATGTGCTCTTTGCAAATCTTAAAGAACTACATAATAGTAGCTATTATTAGATAAAAGGATCTAGGTATTCCCTTCAGCACAGCTCCTAAATGAAATCTAATGACTACAAAAGGGTCCTGAGAATTCTTTTCATAGAGAATCATTCTTATAGAAAAAAGCAAGACCTAGTTAACCACTCTTTGGAAAGCCTAGTGATTCAGAACATAAGACCATAATAGTAGTAACACCATCCATGTGATGACAGCTTCCCTGGCGGATAGAATGCAGCCTTACATACAACTGGGTTCAAATCTCACCTCCCACACTTACCACTTACATCCTTGGCCAACTCATACAACGTCTTTGAGCCTCAGTTCCTTAATTTGTAAAAATTGATGTAATAATGGCTATGCTACACACCTCACAGGGATATTTTGACTATCAAATAAGATTTTTAGACACAAAGGCCTTTCACATGATATATAAATGTCAGTTTTGATTCCTTCCCCACTGTAAGAGCAAATACCTTGGAGGAAATAAACAGTTTCACAAATGCTAACCTTGTAAACCCTCACCTATAAAGTCATGGCAAATGTCACAGGGAGACAGTACATATAATCATGCCACAATTAAGTAGCAATGTCTAGCAGCACATGAATAAAGGATGAAAAGGAAAGCATGGGCTATAAGGGCTCCATAGCTCAGAGAAGACTTCACTCTATCTGACATGATGAGGAAGGCCTTGTGGAGTAGATAGGAAGTGAACAGTGTGTCTCAAAGGATGGGTGAGATATGGATAGGGAGAAAGGAGACAGAAGACTGTTCTAAATCAGAGAATATATTGAGTAAAGTTCTGGGTTTAATTCAATAGGCATTTATCAAAGACCTCTAGTTCACAAGGCACTGTCCTAGGTACTGGAGATGCACATATGAAAATGGAAAGTAGTCTCTAAGGCAGTGGTTCTCAACCTGTGGGTCGCAACCCCTTTCGGGGTTGAACAGCCCTTTCACAAGGGTCACAGGGGTCATCTAAGACCATCAGAAAACATATTTCTGATGGTCTTAGGAACCGAGACACCACTTCTCTATCAGTCTCCAGGTGGGTCTGCCCACATGCAGACGCACCCACATACGAGTATATAAAAGAACTGGATTTGCCTAGGCTAGTGGAGAGAAGACTAAGGAGACCTGGGACTCTCTTTTCATATTTGAAGAGTTTTCATGTTAAAAGGGGAAAGATTACAACCTGGCATTAGGAAGGTTGAGAACCACTGCTCTAAGGCGTATATGTTCCACTGGGAGATACAATATGTGAGAATAAGGATAGAAACTGAGTCTGTCATTTGATTGGTATAGGGAAATCTCTACCAACATAGGTCAGTACCTACTCCGCAACTTACAGAGAATTGCTTAGAGTGCTAAGAAGTTAAGTGACTTGACCACAGTCACACAACCAGTATGTGTCAAGACAGGAGCTGAACACAGGACTTCCTCGTTTCAAGGCTGACTCTATCCACCATGCCACACTGTCTTTTCTTTATATTTGTTTATGCAATATGTAAACAGAGAAGGAGATACAAGATAAGTTGAGAAGGAATAGCACATCAACAACCATGGAGATCAAGAAAGACTTTTCATAGGAAGTGACATTTGAGATAAGGCCCCTGAAGGAAACTAAGACTTCTCAGAGGGAAATGTAAGGAGGAATGCCTAGACACAGAAGAGGGAGATGGAATTCAGAGCTGAATATAAGTTGTTTGGAGAAGAATAAGAAGACCAGACTAACTGGACCAGATGGGAGATAAAATGGGAAATAAAGTTGGATAGACTGGGAGGAGGCAGATTATGTAGAACCTTTAAAGCCAGGCCAAAGATTTCAAATTTTATTTTGTAAGGAACCGCTGGAGTTTTTTGAGTAAGAAACTGACATGAAATTTTAGGAAAACTAGTTTGGTGATCTTGCAGAATGGATTGGAGATGGAAGAAGATAGACAGAGAGATCACCAAGACAGCTGTTGCTCAATCCAGTTGTGAAGTGATGAGTGTCTAGGTTTAAGGTGGTTGCAGTGGGGATGGTGAGGAACAGATATGAGAGACATTTCTAAGAAAGAATCAACAGGATTTGGTGATTAATTAACATATTTGAGAAGGGATTGGGGAAAGTAAAAATTGGTAGAGCTTTTCTCTTGGGGGGACTGGGAGAACAGTATCATTGACAGAAATGGGGAAGTTGAGGTAGGGGAGGGAACATGATAAACTCAGTTTGATCATGTCAAATTTAAGCTGACAGTGGAAGAGCCAAGTAGAGTTGTGCTGTAGGCAGTAAGTGATACTGAAACTTAAATAAGTGTTGGAGAAATAAATGTTAGTTTGGGAATCATCAACATGACGATAGTTGAAGCCACAAGGCAGGTTTATTTCAACAAGAAAAAGAATATTGAGAAGGATAAAAAGCAGAGGGGACTATAAGGTAAGTCCTGGGGAATACTTGTGTTATACAGGAGGAAGGGGAAGAGCCAGCAAAAGATACAAAGAGGGTAGAAAGAAAATCCCCAAAATAGAGGGCCATAGAGGCCAACAAAGGAGAGAGTTGGAGTGTATCCAGAGGAAGGTAAGGATGGTCAGGTGGCTGGAAACCTTGTCTTCTAGGAAATATTGGAAAGAACTGGATTTGCCTAGGCTAGTGGAGAGAAGACTAAGGAGACCTGGGACTCTCTTTTCATATTTGAAGAGTTTTCATGTTAAAAGGGGAAAGATTACAACACAAGAAGAATTGTAGTATGTTGCTTCAAAAGGCCAAAGGATGATAGTTCCAAAGAGGTGGATTTTTTTCAACATAAAGGAAAAGTATATAATAAATTGAGCTTTCCAGATAGGCTTTTCTAAGAGAAAGTGAGTTTTCTGTCACTGGAGGCATTTAAGGAAATGATAGATCATCTGTAAAAAAGTAGTCCTCGTTGAGGTTGCATATGGATCTAGGACAGTGCATCCAACAGTGTAAAATGTCACCATGTTCAAGAAGAATGAGGACTAAATAATTTGGACAATAATGAAGTCATGGGTGATCACCAAGTCTTTGAGGCCATGAGGGGACCATTTAAGGTGTGGTATTACTGTTACAATGCACAACTTGCACAACTGTTACAATGCACAGTGGAGAATTTGAAGAGGGGCCAGAGGAGAACAACACAAGTAGGATTGGAGTATGAATAGTGCCCTTGAAGGATATATTTTGTAGTTAGTTCCAAGTCCTCATGTTTCAGAGTTCCATCTCTGCTTCATGGCCATTGTCATTAAGTTTTAGGTCTTCAAGCCTACAACTCTCTTTGCAAACCGGTGCTAAGAAACAGGAAGGCTATCCAAAGAATGACTAGGACCAGAAATATGGGACCTTGGTTTCAAAGGCAAGTGTCATACTGATTAGAAAAGTTGATGTGATTGTAATTATCCCAGAAAACAAAACAAAACAAAGGGACCATTTAATCATAGACTGTAGGAAAACCATTACTCTCATAGTAACCATAACAAGGAATATAACTTTTTTTTGCTTACTGTGTGAAATTTTAAGTGTCTTGGTTTAGTTACTATGAGAATGATTGTGATGTCCTCATTTATTTAATCATCTTTTTTCCTATTTTTTTAAAAAAAGTGAAACTTAATAAGTATTAATGAAAATTGGCGCTTCTACAAAGTAGAATAGAGAGGGTTGAGCATAAAAATGATCATCTTGTGGGCGGAGCCAAGATGGCAGCGTAGAAGCAGCAAGGTTTTGCAGCTCTCACATAGCCACCTCAAATATCCATAAAATATGACTCTAAACAAATTTTAGGGCTCCAAAACTCACACAAAAATGCAGAAAAACACATCTCCCACTGAAGGCAGCTCGGTATGAAGGGCTCAGTGCAGCATGCTGGGAGCCAAAACCAGCCCAGCCTGAAACTGTGGCTTGGCCCTATGGCGGCCAGGACAAGCCGCAACTGGAGCCTTTGAGAGAGTGGATCAGCAGCAGCTGTGGCAGTTTCCAGAATTATCAAGCCATAAGAAACAAGGACTAAGTGAAAGGTCAGTGAATCTCAGCTAAATTTGGGGCAGAAAAGGGGGTCCAGCCAAACTGCCTCCAGGGCAAGGAAGCGGCAGAAGTGGCAGCCCTGCAGCCGCCTCCATGTGGCTGCTTCAGAGCTCCTGGCCTACACACTGCAGGGGAGCCAACTGATCGTTCAGAGGCTAAATGCTCTTGTGTTGAGTGGCCTGGATCTGAATTGTGGTCTTGGGTGGTGGTCCTGGGGTACGTTTTCAGTGAGCCAAAGCTGGTGGGGGCTGCAGCAGCCTCTCAATAGCTCTGGCAGCTGTGAAAACCCCAGTGATTTGAGACAGAGCTTTCCCCCCTTGAAGCAGAGTTCCACAGAGCTAAAAAATCAAGTAATTCACTGGCAACATGAGCAGGCACAGGAAGCAAAGTAAGAACAGCAACTGAACTCTAGAATCCTTTTTTGGGGACAAAAAAGATCAAAGCATGGAACGGGAAGAAGATAACACAGTCAGAACTCCCACACCAAAAGCTTCCAAGAAACATGAAGACTGCCTAAAAGCCATAGATCAGCTTAAGAAGGATTTTGAAAAC
>CM053580.1:74452664-74476909 GCA_028627135.1 Pseudochirops cupreus
AGAACAGGAAGGCAAAAGGGAAAGGGTCAACCTTACTCTCATTGAATTTGGCTTAGGGAAGGAATGACATAAACTCTAAACTGGGTATCTTGCCACACAGGAGAGTACGGGGGATGGGGATGAGAGGTGGGATGATGGAGGGGAGAGGAGGGTGGGGGGGGGAGAGTTGCTAGAAGTACACACTTCTGTAAAGGGGCAGGGACAGGGTAGAGAATAGAACAAGGTGGGGGTGGGATTGGAAGGAGGAACATACAATCAGTCTGTCACAACATGTCCACTGTGGAGATGTTCTGTGTAATTATACATGTACAGCCTGTATTGAATTGCTTGTCCTTCCAGTAGAGGTGGGTGATGAGGGAGGAAGGTAAAGAATCTAGAATTTAAAGTTCTATTATCAAATGTTAAAAATACATGTGTGTATATATATGTAGATAGATAGATAGATAGATAGATAGATAGATAGATAGATATAGATATATTATTAATTAAAGCAAGTGAGAATCAGGATATACAGGCACTGGGGTAAGGAGACCCATCCTGCCCTACGTGAAAGTCAGAGGGGCAATATGGGAGGACATAGGAGAGAGCAGACTGGGGGAGGGGCTATACAGCGGGATCACTGTTTTGGGGTGGTGAGTAGGGGAAAAATGGGGAGAAAATTTGTGTCTCAAAATCTCATGGAAATGAGGGATATAAACAAGAAAATAAATTAATTAATTTTTTAAAAAATGATCATCTCTATTAAGCTTGCTTTCTATACAATTTGCTTTTCTCTTAAAATATATAACAAATTTAAAATATCACTTTCAAAGCTATCCTGTTTGTGATTCCTTCTTGCTTTCCTTCTGTTTCCTTCTGCATACTTCAAAAATGTGCTTCGATGACCCTCTTTTTTCATCTTTTCTTTCTTTTTTTGTTATGATAGCATTATCCCTAGTTCCTCTCTCCTAACCCTACTCTTCCATCCTCACATTTGAGAAAAAGAAAAAGAAAACCTTCATACCAAATGTGCAGTCAAGAAAAAAAAAATTCCCTCATTGTCTGTATCTGAAAAGGTACATCTCATTCTGCAATCTGAATTCACCTGTGTCAGGAGGGGAATAGAAAGCTTCATCATTGGCTCTGTGGATACATTGTTGGCTAATGCATTGATCAGAGTTCATAAGTCTTTTAAAATTGTTTGTCTCTGCAATGTTGTTTATATTGTATAAATAATTCTTGGGGTTCACTCTGTGTCAGTTCCTATAAGTTTTTGTGTTTCTCTGAAACCATCCTTTTGGTAATTTCTTATTCTGCAATAATATTCTATTATATTTACCTACCATATTTTGTCTTATCCATTTATCTTCTCTTGGGCCTCACTTTCATCATCTGTAAAATGAGAATATTGTACTAGATGATCTTTAAAGTAGAAATCCGGTTCTTTCCATCATGTCTTGGAAGATAAGGTTTCCACTTTATAATAAATAAAAGTAGAAATTTTATAATTTCCCTCTAGCACAAAATCACTGAGTGTATTTGTAAGTAAGGGTAATGTTCCTCCCCAGTTAATGTAATCACAGAAGGGCCAGAAGTCCATTCTTGAGTATGTAGACATCATTCTTCTCTTGTCCAAGGAATCATAGTCCTTGAAACTGCTTCTGCCCTTCAGTGGCCATCCCGTCTTTCTGTACCTATGCTATACCACATAGACACCTAAATAGCAAATTAAAGCACTCTATGTAATTATGGCACAATGCCTAGCTAGAGTCTTGCCTTGACATTAGCAAGACCTGGGTTGCAGATCAGTCTCTGTAAAATATTATCTGTGTGGATAGCAAGAAATCATAACTTCTCAAAGTCTCAGGCAACTCTTAAAGACTATAATTTACAGATGAGTTGCTGGTCTTTATTAATGAATGAGGTTTCCATTCCAGGGGATCCACATGCACATAAAATCAAAGGTCCACATTCACCCACCTACCCCTTGTATTCCCACAAAAAAAATCCTAGAACAAAATAAAACAAAAAAAATCCCCAAACCCTACAACAACAGAAAAAGAAAAAGGCAAGGAAATAAATACGGACAGCATAGACAAATTAAGACGTAGTTCACTGCAGCTGTCATGCTATTGTAGAACTTTGCCTATGTAGCACATATAAAATATTTACATTACTAAGAGCTGTTCACTTCTGCTAGGTCTTCAGAATGCTAGTTACATCAGTGATTAATGTGCTAAAGACAAACTCATGCTGAAAAAATAAACTTTATTTTTCATATTCTCCATGACTGGACTTATCCATGTACAAAGTATACTTACTCAAAGGATAAGATATCTCCTTCCTAAACTAATAAAAGAAAGCTTGATGAAATAGTACCTCTGATGAGCTTAGTAAAAAAAAAAAAGGTTTCCTATTTCTCTGGTGCAGTTTCTGAATTAGAATGCATCTTTCTGATCAACTATTCTCTGTCTCCAATAAGGAGACACTAAAAAGAAATTAGATGAAGCAGCAGGAAGACAGATTTAGGTTAGGTATAAGAAACTATTTCCTGAAGCTTGGATATTGTGACTCTGAAACAGAGGTTATTGGACTTTTTTTTTAATCTTCATTTGTCTTGAAATACTGTTGGTTTGGTCATGCCCAAAGGCAAGGCAGAAGGAAATGGCGAACCACTCCAGCAACTTTGCCAAGAAAACCCCATGGACAATGCAATCCAAGGGGTCACAAAGAGTTGGACGCAACTGAATGATTGAGGAACAAAAATAACAACAACAACAAAGGCAAGGTGAATGGACTAGAAGAAATCTCAAAATCTCTCCTCGTCCTGTGATTTTATAATTTCCCTCCCAGCCCTTGATCATCTTCCAAAGCTAGTCTCCCCTCTATGCGTAGGGCAGAAGTTCTTAATTTTTCTTTTGTATCATGGACCCCTTTGGTGGTCCGATGAAATCTATGAATCCTTTTTCAGGAAAATTTTTAAAAGATCATAATAGAAGGAAATCCCCCTTCCTCTCTCCCATTAGAAGGCAGAGCAATAGCTGAACTAATGATGGCTACAGGGCATTGTTGGCCATCAGCTTATTAGCATGTGGCTGTTCAGAGTCTTAACATTTGTAACTGACAAAATCGTAAATCAAGTAACTGGGGCCTGGGAAGTACATTAATTGAGAAAACATACATGAAGCAGTTTACAAATCTAAAGGCACGATATAAATACTAATTGTTCTTGTTGTTGCTGCTGCTGCTGCAGGACTATTGGGTTTAAATCTGATAGAAGATGACTTCGTTGAGTTTTGCCTTCATAAGGTAAAGATGAGCCAGTGACCACTAGGAGGCTCTGATTGAAGCATGAGAAGTCAGAGAGAAGAAACTTAGAGAAGAAGTCATAGGAAGAGAAAGAAGAAACAGGAGAGTAAGTTAAGTACGGGAAGACACAAGCTGGGAACAGAAGACACAAGAGGCTTTCAGCTGCTTTGCTGGAAACTTGCTGATTAAAAAAAGAGACATTGCTTTATTGACTGATTTTTTAAAAGTATGGAAAAGCTGCCATAAGCACATTGGTAGAGAGTTGCTTCCTGCTGCTATATGAAGAATTATGCGGGCTCATTTCTCTCTAATGCCACCAACAGCCTGAAAGAGGAGAAAACTCTTAGGATATCTATTTTGCCTTCTCTGCATTAAGAATGAGAAATAGAAGGGGAAAAGGTAAGCTTTGCTGTGAGAACAGGCTTAGAATTGGTCGGAGAAAGTAGAATCCCCTGGTATTTTCAGATCTGAGGAACCTGGCATTTCTTCAACTTAAAGGAACTGCTTGTTACTGAAAGAACATAACACATTTTTCTCAGCACCCTGTTAAGGATGGCTGTGAGCAAAAAGACTTTCACTACTTCATTGGTTTGGCAGAAGAAAAGGAACAGCTTTTCCTAGTAGCACTGAGGACTAAAAAGAGACCAATTAGCAAAGAAGCAGTTTTGCATGGTGCAGATAATTTCTAAAGGGACCAAGGACACCAAGGTCTGCAGTTCAGAATTTTAAGTTACCCTGGACATATGGACTTCCTCACCTAAATATCTCTTTGTTCTATAAGCATATGACACCTTATTGCCATGGATATTGAATGCATTGGCAAGAAAGTGTGACCCAGATTTATGAGTGGATCATGATGTTTTGATTATTCCTGATTTTATCTTTTATTGAGTATATACAGTCTAATTCTAAAGTTCAAAGAACAAATCATAGAAACAATCAATAATTTCATTAAGGAAAATGAATTTGTGGGATGCAACCACAGCAGTTCTTAGGGAAAATTTATATCTCTAAACACTTAAATAAATAAAAGAGAGAAAGAACAGATCAACAAATTGGGTATGCAAAAAAAACCAACCTAGGAAAAGAGCAAATTAAAAATCTCCAATTAAACACCAAATAAATCCTGAAAATCAAAAGGGAGATTGATAAAATTGAAAGCAAAAAATTGAAATAATAAATAAAGCTAGGGTCTGATTTTATGAAAAAGCCAATAAAATAAACCATAGAGTATCTTGATTTTCAAAAAGAAGAAAACCAAATTACCAGCTTCAGAAATGAAAAGGGTGAATGTATAACCAATGAAGATGAAGTTAATGCAATTTTTAGGAGCTATTTTGCACAACTATGTGTCAACAATCTGTTAATCTCAATGAAATAGAGGAATATTTACATAAATATAAATTATCTATATTAACAGAGAAGGAAAGCAGGAAATGGGAAATTTTTTTTACAGCAAGTTTTCTCTGATAAAGGTCTCATTTCTCAAATATGTAGGGAACTGAGCCAAATTTGTGAAAATATGAGCCATTGCCTAGTTGGTAAATTTTCAAAGGATGTAAACAGGTAGTTTTCAGAAAAAGAAACCAAAGCTATCAGTAGTCATGTACAAATCACTAATAATTAGAGAAATTCAACCTAAAACAACTCTGAGGTACCACCTCACACCCATCAGATTGGTTGATATGAAAGAAAAGAAAAATGTCAGGGGCTAGAGGGAATGTGGGGAAATAGGTACCCTAATGCACCATTGATGGAATTATAAACTGGTTCTACCATTTTGGAGAAAAAATTGGAACTGTGTCCAAATGGACTATAAATCTGTACATATCCTTTGACCTAGAAATATCACTAATATTAATGTACCCCAAAGAGACCAAAGAAAAAGGAAAAACACTTATGTGTACAAAAACAAATTTATAGCAGGTCTTTTTGGGGTGGTAAAGAACTGGAAATTGAGGAAATACTCATCAATTGATGGCTAAACAAATTGTAGCATATGATTGTGTTGAAATACTATTCTGCTGTCAGAAATAATGAAATAAATGGTTTCAGAAAAATCTGGGAAAGTTTATCTGAACTGATACAAAGTGAAGTGAACAGAACTAGGAGAACATTGTACACAGTAACAACAATATTGTAACAACAGTCAGCTGTGAAAGATTTATCTACTCTGATCAATACAATGATCCAAGACAATTCCAAAGGACTCACAATGAAAAGGGCAGCTAGGTGGCACAGTGGATAGAGCACTGGCTCTGAAAATCAGAAGGACCTGAGTTCAAATTTGGCCTCAGAAATTTACTAGCTGTGTGACCCCAGGGAAAGTACTTAACAATGTTTGCTTCACCAGAGCTGGAGAAGGAGAGGGCAAATCACTCCAGTATCTTTGCCAAGAAAACCCCAAATGGGGTCATGACTGAAGCGACTCATTAATAACATGATGAAAAATGTTATCCATCTCCAGAGAGAGAATCGAAGAACTCTGGGTGCAGATTGAAACATATTTTCTTTCACTTTATATTGCTTGCTTTTTCTCCTTTTTTCAATATGACTAATATGGAAATATGCTTTGCATGACTTCATATGTATAATGGGTATCATATTTCTTGCCTTCTCAATGATAGCAGAAGAATGAGAGAGAAGGAGATTATTTAGAACTCAAAGTAAAGATTTTTTAAAATTCTGAAGAGTTAATGCTGTCATGGTGACTATTTTTGTGTAAATAGGAAGCCCACTATGATGGTGAATAGCAGGAATATATTCTTCCTACATTATCTCTTGGGTAAGAAAGAGGAATTTCTGAGTTGTTGCTGGGTGGTTTCCATCCTGAGAAAAAATTTATAGATCTACCAGCATAGTGATTGAGCCATCCAAGAGAGACAGAAGGCAAATGAATTTGCTACATCAGGTACTACACCTGCAGACTACACTGCCCACTTGACTGAATCTGTTAGTATGCCTTGGCTGCACTAATGAAGGATCTTCTTGAAGATTGAAGGTTTAAGAAGCAGTCCTGCTAGAAGTGACCAAAGGTGTGGAGGGAAGTGGCTGTGATTGGAGTATATGAAGTGGAAGGAGAATTGTTGGGGCTGCATGTCCATGGTGTTTCCAAACATAAATATCCCAGGAGAATACTGACAAGAGACTACAACAGATTGCTCTGAGTTATGCATCAAAGACATCTTTCCTATGAAGAAACAGGTAGCATTGAACTCCTAAGATTTTTGTCATTGAGTCATGAGTGTGGAGGTCACTGTATCTCTTCCCTAACATATTCCAGGATTTTTTAGTGGGGATTAAAGAAGAATTATATTATAATTCCCCTAAAGCCTATATGCATTTGTGATTGAGAGGAAAAGAATTATTCTATTAATTTATTCTTTTTTGTTATTTACATTTTGTGTCTTAATTAAATGCTGTACTATTGAATTTATGGCTTGCACGATCTGTGAATAGACACTATTTCACTGATGGGTGCTGAAGTCCAAGATTCCCATAATTTATTATTGAAAATAGCCATAGTGAATGTGAGGAAACTGTCAAGGGTCTCCAGAGTCAGAGTTCTCAAGGGGAATTCAGGCTCCAGTGTTATACATTATTTTTAAAAGAGAAGGATATCCAGATTGTCAGGATTACAACTAAAGGAAAGATGCAGTATTATTGAAGCACACTCATTGTGTCAGGAGATGTTGAGTCCAGTCTCAAGCCTATCAATTACTAGTTAGGGTTATTATTGTGTGGCAAACTTAACTTAAGTCTTAATTTTCATTTCCATGAAATAGAATAATGATTGAGCTACCTATCTCACTGAGGGGTTGTAAGGACACGAGATAATGCTGTATAAATGTTGAAGCAGCAGGAGCTTATGGAGAGGATGAGGCAGTATGATGTGGTTAGAAAAAGGGGGGGGAGGCTGGCTTTGGAGTCAGGAAGACCCAGGTTCAAGTCTGACTTCTGATGACTAGAGGCTTTTTGTTTTTGGCTAAGTAACAAACTCAGGTAACTTTCTAAAACTCTAAGTGTAGAACAGTTGATAAACCACATCAGTGAAGGGAGTGGTCACACTAGGAATTCCCTGTTTTGATGAAATCATAGAATCACAACTCTAGAGTTGGAAGGGACCATCATCAGAGGCCATATGGTCCTTCCCCTCATTTTGCAAATTAGGCTTATGGAGGTTAAATAACTTGCCAAGGTCAATTGGTTTCCTTCAGCTCTCCTTCCCCGAAAAAAAGAGTTTGTATTTTTTTTTTTTTTTGCTTTTTGGAAGGGGAAAGGCAGGGCAATTGGAGGTAAATGACTTGCACAAGGTCACATGGCTAGTAAGTGTTAAGTGTCTGGGCCGGATTTGATCCTGACTCCAGGGCTGATGCTCCATTCACTGTGCCACCTAGCCACCCAAGAGTTCGTATTTTTATAGTTTTTTAACTGCTTACAAAGTACCTTCCCTTTATAACAATCATGCAGGCAACAGGACAAGTATTATTCCCATTTTACAGATAAATAAATTCATTCTGTTTCCTCATCTGTAAAATGAGCTGGAGAAGGAAATGGCAAACCATAACAGCAGGCACCCTGGCACACCCAGGATGGCCTGCTAGCACAGATTCCTTGATCTGCTTTGCTAAAAGGAAAGACAACTTTTAAAGGGGTCAACAATCTTCTTTTAACTACATTCACTAGTTCAGGGGAAAGGTCAGCACCCTGAATGTGGAGAAAACACCAACAGGGAAAATACTAGTAGAGAAATTAGCAGAAAGATCAACACATGAGGCTCCAGCTGTCTGAAGATAGCAATATTGCTATACACTTAACCTACATCACTGGATGGAGGGAGCACAGAAATCTGAGTAGCTGGGGGGCTCTGAACAAATGGCCACTCAGAGTCTCCACCATAAAATCAAAAGATCTTTCCCACAAGTGAACCCCCAAAGCAAAACACCAACCTCTCAGAATATATAACAAAGACTTGGCATCTGATTGGCTGAGTGCCAAGGAGCTTGAAAATGCTCATGCCCCAGCACTTAATTGGAAACTCCCTGTAGCCCAAAGCCTGATTAGCTCTGGTTCAGGGCTCTATGTGCCTATTAATGGGCAGGGAAGATCTTCAAACTGCCCTAACATTAAACCACTCCAGTGTCTTTGCAAAGATAATCCCAAATGGGGTCATGAAGAGTCAGACATGACTGAAACAACTGGACAGCAACAAAGCTAAGACTCAGAGAGATGAAGTCACTTGCCCAGGGTTTCACAGCAAGGAAGTGTGGATGACCTGGGCTCCAGACATAGGGCTTTTGGCTCCAGGCAAGAGATCATAATGAAAATGATTGATAGCCTGCTCTTTCCTTCTAACATGAGTCAAAAGAGAGAAGGCAAGAGACTGGACCAAAGCTGGCTCCCCCTTAAGGACTCTGCTGTTTGACTGACTGAAAGGTAGATAACTAGGTGGCTGTCTCACAATGGTATGTTCTGAATCTTAATGTGGAAACACTGCATTCTTGCATAGTGTTTTGGGCTTTCTGATGATTGGTGTTTCTGCTTCAGTAGGCCTGCAATTTGATTTGAGAGATGTCCCTCACAGAATGACAAAGACTGGCATGACATACAGATACGGAATTGAACTGCTGTGGCATAGAAAACCTTGGTGGCTGTTGGGTATTTGGCCAGTTCTGTCCTTGTCTGTCTCTGCTGATTAGCAGACAATAATAGGACAATGCTGTTTAGTTTGTTCTTTGGGGACCCCTGTCAGTGAATTTCAGCAACCTTACTCAAACAACTGTGGTCAGTTGGGTCAGCTTCTGCCCTGACTGTCTCATCGTTCATAAACTAAGTCAAGCCTTTTGGCAAAACCGAGGGAGTAGCCCTATCATTTAAATTTTGCTTGTGGATGCCATTTTTCTTCCAAGGATCTCTACCCTGTGCTTTCTTTTTAAATGCTGACATAGGGGCAGGAGGCTTCAGGAACAGGCTCTAGTGCTTAAAAGCATCAAATTTGCTCACTGAATTTGAGGTGAGAACAATCAGCCTGACCATTATCAGAAACTGGAGACTTTTTTCCATGCCTTGTTAAGATTAAGGAATTGAATGTTATTTTCCACGTGGTTCGGGGGAATAAATGGAGTCAGGGAGGGAGATAAGAGAGACAGATAAATGCTTTACAAACGTGATGAAGAATGAAGTGGAATTTGGCAACAGATTGGCAGTGGGCTATGAAGAAAAGGGTAGATTTGCTAACAACCCCAGAGATTAGCAGCATCCCCAGAGACAGAATATGGGGCAGAGACAATGAGATTTGTCTTCTCTGATAAAGATCTTCAGATTTACAGTGCTGGGTGAGATGTCAGAGAATATAGGACCAGCTACCTGGAAAGCCAGATGTTTGTAAAGGACATGTTTAATTTTCAGAGAAATAAAGAACAATGAAAAGCACTATTCATTAATGGTTCCAATCCTAGAGGGTAGAAAGCAAGGAGGGATACCACGTCTGCATACTATTCCCCCAGATCCGTCCTTTTTACTTTGGTAGGAAATCAGAATATAGACAGACCAAGGTCTTCAAAAACTGCAAAATACCTGAGTTTGGTCCATACACATGCAGAATTGGTAATAACATAGAGTTCCAATGTCTGCAAACAGCAGGAAATAGAATAGAATAATAATCCCTGGTACTTGTTTGACCCTAGTAAACAAGGCCAAACCTCCTAACTCTAATGATTTAGGATCATGGGATCACAGCTTTAGGGTTGGAAGGGACGTCAGAGATCATCAAGTACAACCCATTTTATAGATGAGTAAAACAGGCCCAGAGAGTTAAGTGACTTGCTCTAAATCACACAGGCACTAATAGTAACTGAGTTAGATTTTGTCCAGGTCCTCTGACTTTAGGCATTTCTCCTCTGCCTCATGGCTAAAGTCAAATTACTATGACGGCTGTAGAACACATATATTCAGATTAATTACTTGTAACAAGGATCTCCCTGGCCTCTAGAACCTCTCATTAATCCAGGTTCAAAGTTAAGCATTTGATTCAAGCCCCCATCAGTGCCTTCTTTACCAAGAGACCAAAAGTTAAATGGCAAAGCATTTAGTTTAGACAGAATAGGAAATTACATAATGAGAAAAATCAAGTGGTAGATCCATTCTCTACCTCCCCATAAATGAAAGTGACATCATTTCCCACACAGTGTAGGAAAAGAAGAGAAATTCCCCAGGAACCTCACATTTTTAGACTTGTGTCATGATTAGAACACCTCCACCTATCTATGCATTTACCTATCCACAATAGCCTGTGTCTGTAGCCCATCACTGATCCACCAAAAGGAGGGAAGCTATCACACTAATTACTCACCATATTTAAGATTAAGTTAAAAAAAAAAACTAGAGTAGTGGTTCTGAAACTGTTTGGTCTTAGGATTTGGTCTTAAAAAATTATCAAGGACCCCCAAAGAGGTTTCGTCTAAGTGGGGTATATCTACTTGATGTTTGTCATATTAGAAATGAAAACATCTTAGTATTAGTATGAAAATAGTTTTACCCTTGAAGATTCCCTAAAAGATGCTACACTTCGAGAAGTGCTATCCTAGAGGAAGGCCTTCAGAACATTGTATGGGTTCCCAGAGACAGGAAGTAAAGATTGGGTTGTGATCTGTATGTACCACTGGAGATATTATTTGTGTCAATCCAAGTGCTGAATTGTTGAATTATCCAGGACCTATGCCCCTGACAGGAAATCGTACCTTTAGCTATATCCTGCCCTCATTCAATACTTTCTATTAATCATTCACTAATGTCTGCAATACAGAAGTAAAAATCTTCTACAAGCAATCAGCATTCAGCCTTTTACATCTCTGCCGCTCCTCTCCAAGAAGAAGCAGGTTTTCTTAGCATTCCTTGACAAATGTGTATCCAAGCCACTTTTTCTCTAAAGATGGGTTTTGATCAATTGCTGCTCAGGCCATTGTCCTTACGGTAGACCCTGGCAGGGCAGAGGAGGGTATTTCCAGAGTTAATTTCCACATGGAGAATCCAAGGAAGGAAGGGGAGTGGAAAGAACATTAATGAAGCATATTTATTCAATACATTCCTGGGATGGACAGAGGTCAATGTTAGCAATAGTTTTAATAAAAAGTATGGGGAGGAAAAATAGCATTTGGTCAACATGAATAATATGAATGTTAAAAACCTTGGGCATTTATGGAGAGGGAATACCACTTCCCTTCTAGAAATGTTCTTCTAAGCAAGGGTCCTTCATCAGAGGTTTATGGACAGATTTGTGAGAGAGGGTTGTTTATAGACTTGGATGGGAAAACAATGACATCTTTATATTCACTACCCTTTAATTGGAATTTAGCATTTCCTTCAATTATCTACACATTTATTCAGAGAAGGGATCCTTAGGTTTCACTAGACTGCCATAGGGACCCATGACACAGAAAGGTTAAGGGCCACGTACTAAACTTTAAAAAACCTTAAAATAGTTTTAACGTGTAATTGAGGGAAAAATTATATATACAATGTATATATTTTTTTAAAGAACCTTGTACTAAAGAGAAGTGACTTAACAAAGCTACATTGTCAATAGGAGCGAAAGGCCTTGCTTTTTTTTTTCAAAGAATTAAAGTTAGAACCTCAAGAGTTTGTAACTGCCAGGCCCCTGCTTGATTCAAAGGGCATTTATCTCAGGGTACACCTGTACTGGAGGGTGTGGCTACAGAACAAGGTCAGATACTGCCCCCCCTTTTCTTTAATAGGAAGTCCAAACAAGAAAGGCAAATATCTTTTGGACAGACAGTACCAAGTTAGATGCATATAAAACAGTATGTAGACTATAAACCCAAGTACATGTTACATGAAGGGAAAGGTATTGATTTGGCTGGGTGTGAATTTGAGGATAACTGGACATTTTTGCCTAATCACTAGACCACACCCTTTGGGATTGGAGATGGAGCAGATCCTTTAGAAAGGGAAAAAAAACAAGCAAACTAGGATTCTGCTCTGGCACAAACTTTGAGAGTAGAGAATTTTTTCCTTGGAGTCTACAGCTTCAGTTGAGTATATCTCATCTTGGGGGTAACTGGAGATCCTTTGGGGGAAGGTACTGAGGAGTAGGTCCTGGCATGGTGGCGGAACTCCAGTTCTGCTAATTATCTCACTCTCATATTTCACGATAGTCACTGCAATGCATAGTATCGCCATCATAAGCTTGAGTTCTGCTCCCCGGCACTGCTGCCCTAGCTGACTTGGGTTTCAGTGGCGTTTGGAGATTTCACAGGAGTTGCAGTGGTCAGAGAATGAGGGACTCCTTTAGTAAGTTCTCTTCAACTGTGTTTTATACATTTTTCTATTTGAGTCTTGGGCCATTGCTAAGGACACAGCTAAAGTCACCAGATGCAGAGTAGAAGACTTTGCTACCAAACCAAAGTACCAGGCTCAGGAAGGGGGTATTCCTGCTCAGCTTGCTTTAACACAAACTCTCTACCTGGGCTCAGTCTTCTTCCCCGAGGCTTTGAACAAGAGGATCAATGACCACCGTAGTTGAAAGTAGTACAGGCATACCTCAGAGTTATCAAGGCTCTGGCTCCACACCACTGCTATAAGCAAATATTGCAATAGCATAAGGGATGTGAATTTTTCTGTTTCCTAGTGTACATAAAAGTTATGTTTATACTATACTGCAATCTATTAAGTGTGTGGCAGTATATGTCTGAAAAAGCAAAGTACACTCTTTAATTAAAATATATCTTATTGCTAAAAAACGCTAACCATCATCTGAGCCTTCAGCAAGTTGTAATTTTTTGCTAGTGGAGGGTCTTGCCTCGATGTTGATGGCCACCGACTAATCAGGGTGGTGGTTGCTGAAGACTGTGGCAATTCCTTAAAATAAGACAATGACGACGTTTTCTGCATCAATTGACCCTTCCTTTCATGAAAACTCTCTCTGTAGTACATAATGCTGTTTCATAGCATTTTACCCATAGTAGACCTGCTTTCAAAATTGGAGTCAGTTGCCTTAAACCCTGCTGCTGTTCTGGCAACTAAGTTTATGTAATATCCTTCAATATTGTTGTGTCTCAGGAAATAGGGAGGAGAGGGAGAAAGATGGGGGAATGGTCAGTCAGGGGAGCAGTTAGAACACAAACAACAATTACTGATTAAGTTCCCACCACCTTATATGGGTGAGGTTCATGGTGCCCCCAGACAACGGCAATAATAACATCAAACATCACTGATGCCAGATTGCCATGACAGATATTATAATAACAATGGGAAATATTTGAAATATCACAAGAATTATTAAAATGTGACACAGAGACACGATGTGAGCGCATGCTATTGGAAAATGGTTCCAGTAGATTTACTTGATGCAGGGTTGCCATGAAACTCCAATTTGTTAAACAAAAAAAGTAAGCAGACAAACAAAACAGTATCTGCAAAGTGCTAAAAAGCAAAAGGCAATCAGACAAGGGATGCAAGTACTAGGTGGTTGTTGTTGTTTTTAAGTACAAGGGGGAAATTGGATCTCATAGGAGAACCTTGGTTCCTTTCACATAAGCCCCCAAACAGATGGTTGGAGCTTTCAGGGACATAGAATTCTGGTCCTGTGATGCTAAATGCTGATACAAACAAAAGACTCCCAAGTCATTCACTGATGGAGTCCCTCATCAGAGGCTAACCAGGGACAGTTAGGGCTTTGCACACAAGTGTAGAAATTTAGCAGGTACAAACAGTACTTGAACTCCTCCAGAAAGTAGAAACAACTGAACTTAGTACTGAGTTAACAATAATAATTAGTTAAAATAAGTACTACCAGATGGTAGGCTGCTCCATCTCAGGTTAGCTCTTCCTTAACGCCCTGTCTCTGTCCTGTTCCCTCCCCTGCAGCAACCTTATGGTGTCCCACCCATGGTAGAGGAGGATGTTTGCCTATGATGCTATTGTACTAGGGTCTCTCTCCATGGAGACTTGTGTCTCAGGGTTTGACTAGTCCAGGTCTCAACAAATTGATTTGGGGTTGCCTTATAAATGCCTAGCTTTAACCGGCTATTTTGTGGTGTCTATCCTGGCCACCAGAATTGCCAGGTATAGCTCTGTCTCTCACCAATCCATTTCATTTATATCTTATTCCATGATCTCATTTTCCCTTCCTGGCATAGTGACCACTGTGGAAATTTCCCAGAACTTATATAGCTTATCTCAGTTTGGCTTGGATTGAACCTAGCATAAAGCAATTCCACCAAGATCTCTGCTTGTCATGGTGAAAAGAATGCACATTAAATATTCTTTTTTTTTTTTGGAGGGGACAAGGCTGAGCAATAGGGGTTAAGTGATTTGCCCAAGGTTACACAGCTACTAAGTGTTAAGTGTCTGAGGTCGCATTTGAACTCAGGTCCTCCAGGGTCGGTGCTCTATTCACTGCTCCACCTAGCCGCCCCGATATTGAATGTTCTTTTGGTGCTGGGAGACTTCGTAGAGAAAACTTGAGAATTATTATCACTTGTGGACTTTGTCAGCTGTCTGTGCTGGTCAGAACGGACATCAAGGTCCTCCTTTCCAGGTGGTAACTCTGATGCTTAGGAAATTGGGGGCCACATCAATTAAACCTTCTGTACCTCAGTCTCCTCATCAATAAAGTGAGGGACTTGGACCAGATGACTTCTGATGACCCTTTCAGCTCTAAAGCTGTGATCCTTTTGTCCTAAGTCACTGAAGAAGCAGAGTTATTCAGTCGTTTTTCAGTTGTGGCTGCCTCTTTGTGACCCCATAGGGGGTTTTCTTAGCAGAGATAATGGAGTTGTTTGTCATTTCCTTCTCCAGCTCATTTTACATATGAGGAAACTGAGGAAAACAGGGTTAAGTGACTTACCCAGGATCACACAGCTAGTACGTGTCTGAGGTCAGATTTGAACTCAGGAAGATGAGTCTTCCTGACTCTAGGCCTGGTGCTACTGTATCCACTGGCCACCTACCTGCTCATAAAGAAGTAGGGGTGGTTTGACCTATTTACTAGGTCCAAATAAGTGACTGAGATTAACATTTCTGAATTTCCTGAGACTCGCAGATGCCTGTCATGACCAATTCTCTGTGCATGTAGACCACGCTCAGGCTTCCTCTGTAACTATAGTTGAAATCTAATGCAAAAAGGTGCCTCATCAGTGTCTACCTTAAAGGATAATATCTGGAGCTGAGCTATTTATGACCTTAATAAGTTGGAGAAGAGCCAGGGGGAATGTTGAAGGCTGAAAACCACTTTGAATGCCTTGGCAAAGCTGTGCTAGGCCACAGCTTCACGTTATCCTCTGTAAACCAATGAAAAGAGCTTCCAGCAATAGAGAAGAAAAAGTTGGGACTGGAAGGATTATTGTTTAGCAGGAAGCCTGATAGTTAGGGGACATGGAGTAGAGGATATTATTGTCCATATGTTGGGCCCTCCTATCTTAGAGTGAATGTCAATGGTAACTTTCTCTTTGGAGCAGCAACCCTGAGAGTCTTCCCCTCCCACCTTTTTTTTTCTTTTTTTCTAATTAAAGGGATCATCCCTTCACTCACTTCTTTAAGAGGCCTATTCACTGAATGGGCATTACCCTACTCTAAGAGAGTACCAAGAGGCCTTAGCCTAACAACAACCACCAGAGCATCCAGTTTTATGGAACTTGGTCTCTGTCATTTTTCCATTGGGAATTGCCATGTTTCTCACATCTAAATGCAAGTCCTCAGTAGACTGGGAGCTCTTTCTGCATTCTTACTCCTAGGTTAGTGAATTCTTTAGGAAAAGGAAGAGAAGGGAAGAGAAGATTGACTGGTTGTGAGGATTATTAACAAGCCAGAGATTTCATTTTTCTCGAAGGGGTATTCTTATATCTCAGTTCTTATATCCTGCAAGTATCAAAGACTTGGAAGGGCCTTCTATTGGGAATAGTCTTTGCTTCTGGTCTGTGGGACAAACTGGGAAATTTTTATTGGCATGTGTTGGAGATTATTAAGTTACTAATTCCTGGAAAGGAACAAATCAAATGAAAAGGCACAAATTGGAATTCAATTCAATATATACCTGGTAAGCACCTACTTTGTGCAGAATACTTGTATTTGAAACTAGGTGAGATCTGAAGACTAAATGAGATACAGTCCTTGCCCTTGGGAATCTTGCAGTCGTGTGTGTGTGTGTGTGTGTGTGTGTGTGTGTGTGTGTGTGTGTGTGTGTGTGTGTGTGTGTGTGTGTGTGTAAAGGAGGGACTGTGACCGGGAAACCAAAAAACAACCCAAACAGAAACAGAACACCATTCAGAAGCTTTAACTTCATATTTTACTTCATTCTTTAACTACCTTGCTGTAATATGTCACTCTTTGTCTATAGTTCTCAGTTTCTCTGTGTGCATGCAACAGAAAAGTGATACTTTTCTACAAATGTCCTGCAAGCCCACAGAAAAGATGAAATAAATATTGAATGAAGTCATTTTCTTCCTTCCTTCCTTCTCTCCTTCCTTCTCTCCTTCCTTCCTTCCTTTCATTCTTTCCTTCTTTCTTTCTTTCTTTCTTTCCTTCCTTCCTTCCTTCCTTTCTTCCTTCCTCTCTTCTTTTCTTTCTTTCTTTCATTCTTTCTTTCTCTTCTCTTCCATCCTTCTTTCTTTCCTTCCTTCCTTCCTTTGTCCCTTTCTTCTTTCCTTCCTCTCTTCTTTTCTTTCTTTCTTTTCTCTTTCTTTCTCTTCTCTTCCCTCTTTTTAAAAATACACATTTTATTGATGTTTTTCTCTGTATGTCATTCTCAATTCCCAACAACTCCTTTCTTGTAATAAAGAAATCGTTACTCAAAACAGACTAACACATAGGTCATGTCTGAAAGTGTTTACCTCATTTGGCATCTATATTCCATCAGCTATCTGCAAAAGCCAAGAGGTCAAGGTAGAAAGGATTTTAGAAACTAATTCAATTCCTTTCTTTTGTAGAGGAGGAATAGAGAGGCCCAGGCAGGAAGTGATTTACCCAAATCAGGCCAGTATATATAGAGCAGAACTAAGATTCCATTTCAAGTATTTTGATCCTCTTGTCATGAAGAATGGCTTTCACTGTTAGTCCCTTGAATTCAACATCAGTCACTTCATTGATCCAAGTTTTTATGTGTTTCAATATTGTTTCATTTTCTTTGGTTGTAAGTCATTGGATAGCTGGTTTTCCTGCTTCTTTTACTGCACAGTCATGTTAAATTATGTTCACAATTTTAGTCATCCCTCAATAACTGAGCACTCACTTGGTTTCCAGCTCCTTTCTACTATAAAAATTGCTATAAATCATTTTTGCACATATGTCTGACTTCTGACACTTAGCTCTGTGACCCTGGGCAAGCCACTTAACCTCTAAGTGTTCTAGGCAATTCTGTAAATCCATAAATTGCTGAGAAGATGCCAACTCACATTGAAAGGGGGAAGTTTCCTTATATAGGATTTCTCTGCACCAATGAAATCACAGGTGCAGTTCCTAACCCAACATATGGGAGCTTTCCTTCTGTCTTGGACCTCTTTGGGATCTGGTTCTTATTTTCAGGCCTTGAGCTTTTTGATTCCTGTTCTGAATATTGGGGGTACATATTATTTGTGGCAAAACCAACCCTAATCACTGAGAGGAACATCTCATTCCTGCTCTGTGGGAGAAGTGATAGTCAAAGTAAGGGAAAACTGTGTTTCTTTCCCCTGACACAGCTCTTAATATAGATTTCTGTGTCTGGGACGATGAGGATACCCTGGATCCTGCTCTCAGTGCTGAGCCTTAGAATGTACAGCAGAGTTTTCAAGATTTTAGTTATCAGTAAATAGGATTATTATATACTCTGTCTCTTGATATGTGCTCTGTTAAGCTGAGCAGCTAGAATTGCTTTGTCTTTGGAGATATATACCAACACAGGATTTCAGTGAATCCTTATGGATCAATATTTCTATAAACTGAGAAAAATATGCCTTCTTAATAACTCCAGAAAGTCTTTTTAAACAGTCTTGGGATTATAACCAAGACCTCAGGCTGAAGTTTCTAGAGCCTAAAATGCTCCATATTTAAAAAAAAAAAAGAAGTAGAAAAAAGGATGTCTTAGCCTGACTTTGAGAGATGAGATCAATGCATAGTTATGACTGCAGTAAGTGAAAAATGGCAGTCTCTCGATCAGTGTTTTAAATACCTCAAAGTGTCTCCCCTCCCACCCCACGCCTCTGCTTCTTCTTCTTCTTTCCCCTGCCCAGGGCTAACTCTTCAGAGTGCTTCTTAATTTGGAATTTCTAAGATGTGTCATATTCCATCATATAAATAAACCTGTGTTTCAGGGAAACAATAGTGGTCACTGTCTGACACAGAGGATTTGGTGACAATTAGTAATGGCTACTTCAGATGATGGGGAAATTGATTGAAGGGGGAAAAAGTTTAGCTCTTAAAGAATAGATCATTCAACAGTGTTTAAACACACACACACACTCACACTCACACTCACGCTCACCCATACTCCACCCCAAATATTGTTCCTAATCCACAGAAAAGAAAGTTACGTATTTCTTGATGCGGAAAATGGTGACCAGACTGACAGGAGGGTTTCCCCACAGAAAGAAGGGTTGGGGAGCCAGGGGGGCCACCTTTCAGTTCCCCACAAAAGGACGACATCCTGTTTCAAGGGATGTTCCCCGTGTAGGCTTCTCTCTGTGACTCACTGAACAACCTTGGCACCCAGCCTAGGAAGTCAGCTATGGGAACTAACGTTGGCAGCCTGAGATCTGGGCCCTCTTGGTACCATTCTGGTGACAACGTTTAGTTCAATGAATTCTATGTAGTCAACCAAGCTGGGTCTATCCGCCAGAGTGATAATGGGTACAACACATGGTGTCCTCCTCTCCTCTCCCCATCCCCCACATCGTTACAATGACACTTCAGTCTTTTGTTATTGGTTCCCACTTGACTCTCTGATAATTGTTTTTGGCTGTAAGACTCATCCATGCAGAAGCCAGTCCTGCACTCTATTTACCAAATGATCTCTTTAACCAAAGTTGGAAAAGTGACTCTAATTTCTTTTCTGCATACATGATTTTCACATGTTTGTATTTAACCACTAGATTAATCCAACCATAGTTTGCCTGCGTGCCTATCTGTCTGCTGAATTCCTACTGCCCTGTCTGAGGTCACACAGCAGTCATTAGAATTCTACAATAGAGCGTTATAGTGCTGTCCTTGGGCTTCCAGCAGCTTTCACATGAAAGATTTGCCAGTCTGTTGGCACGGCAGCTGCCAGTGGTAGCCTGCCCTTGCCATGCTGACCAGGCTGGCTGAGATGGGGAATACTCAGGTGTGAGAGCTGTCCCTAGCCTATGCTAATGGAAGAGGCTCACCATGCAGGCACTAGTGCCCTGCGTGGTAGAGGACCAACCCACCATCTATCATGCTTTGTCCCTCCTGCTAATTCACTAAATACAATAGACACCTCAGATCACAACTCATAAATGAGGAATGTGGTGGTAAAACTGATCATGAGCTATGCAGATCTGTACTGGACCCATTTGGGTGGGTGGGGCTCTCCTCTGATAACTCTGGGGGGAGGCAAGGCATATGAATGGTGTATGAGTATGCAAGAAGGAATGGAAACCTGGAATTCTGATACCACAGTCACCCAAACACTTAGGAAGTTCTGAAAACCAACTTGATGAGCCTTGTTTCTCCAGGGTCATCGTCAATGGCAATTGCCTGGTGTTTTGCAAATCTAATCTATTTATTTTTAAGCAAAAAAGGTTTTAAAATAAAAAAGGATAGAGTAAGAGAAAATTTGCCTCATGTATGTCCAACAAGCTATTTATCATAGACTTGCAAAAATGAAGGGAAAATAGCAGATGAGCCACCCAATTGTTCACAGGAGACAGAATCCAAGAAGGCAGCCAATAGTAAACCCATGAACTCAAATATCTATAGATAAATGTTCAAAATTTAAGGCATCAAGAAAGAAGGACTAGAGGTTCTGATACAAGTTGGAAAATTTGACTAACAGGTGTCACTGAGTCTTAGAAGGAGAAAACCCATGACTGACAAATAGATTTGGTATTGGTGTAAAAAAATGTAAAATGGTATGGATCTGAAAAAAAAATGTAAAAGGGGAAAAGGGGAATGGGGATGAGGGATAATATGCTATGTTAAGATGATATTTGCAAAACTGAGGGAAAAATCTTGGTAGCAAGTTTCTCAGATAAGGTGTCATTTTCAAGATGTATATGGAACTGTTTCAAATTTATAAGAATAAGAGCAATTCCCCAATTGATAAAGATCTAAAGAAATGAACAGGTAGTTCCTAAAAAAAAAAACCAAAAAACCACACATAATAAAACCAACAGACTATATATTGCCATATGTAGAATTGCACCAATTCACTGCTAATTAGAAAATTGAAACTAAAGTAATTAAGAGCCATTCCCCAATTGATAAAAGATATGAACAGGTAGTGCTCAAGGGGAAAAAAACAACAGACTATTTATTGCCATATGTTAAAGTGCACCAATTCACTATTAGTTAGAAAACTGCAAACTACAGTAATTCTGGGATTCCAGCTCACACTCATAATATTGGCAAAGATGCCCAAAAAAGGAAAATGTTAAATATTTAAGGAGCTGTGGGAAAACAGGCATATTTAGTTTATGTTAGCAGGAGATAATCCTATTTGCTGTCTCTTATAATACCCATAATTTGAATCTTTTTTGTACAGTTTGCCCCAAGTCTCCCCACAGGATAAAAATCATGAGGAGGCAAAAGAAGGTTCAAAGAAAACTAGAAAAAAAGCTAGTCAAAAGGGGAGCTTGGATGTTCAGGGTACTGAGCAAAATCTGTGTTTCAGGAAGCAATGGTAAGGGAGACAGATTTGGATTTGAGACCTGGTTCTGGCTCTAGTGAGCTGTGGGGCCTCCTTGTCTGTGCCTCTGTTTCCTCATCTGTAAAATGAAATATTTGGACTAGGAACCTCTGAGATTCCTTCCAATCCTGCACCCATGATCCCGTGACCGTTCATTTGTCTTTGATTCATTTGTTCATTCATGAAATGTGAATGCAAATAATTGTGCTGGGCATCAGGTGAGAGTTTGTATAAAAGTATGGTCCCACCTTCCCTCATGGAGCTTTCAGCCTAGTAGGGTCCTCAGACACAAACAATGAAAACTAGAATGCATAATGATTAATGATAAATGCATTGAAGAGTTGTGAAGCAAAAGTGAGGACTGAGGGGGAAATCATTAGTGCCTAGTATGATCATGCCTTAGCATCAGCTCCAGTCCCAGCACAGTTGTTGATTTCATTAAATAATATGGCCATTTTACCTCTTAACTAAGCTCTGGGCAGAGGCAGAGGATATACCTGATGAGAGAGAGAGACAGACAGAGACAGAGAGAGAGACAGAAAAAGAGAGAGACAGAGAGACAGAGACAGAGAGACAGAGAGACAGAGAGAGAGAGAGAGAGAGAGAGAGAGAGAGAGGGAGAGAGAGATTTATTAAAGGTCTACTATGTGCCAAGCACTGTGCTAAACTCTGGTGAAGCAAATCAAAGCAAAAAGAAAGACAGCATCTGATCCCATTTGGGTTGGGGGGGGGGGGGGAGGCAAAGATACTGGAGTGGTTTGCCATTTCCTTCTCCAGCTCTTTTTACAGATGAGGAAACTGAGACAAACAGGGTTAAGTGACTTGACCAGGGTCACACAACTAGGAAGTGTCTGAGGCTAGATTTGAACTCAGGAAGATGAATCTTCCCAACTCCAGTCCTGGTGCTCTATCCACTGTATCACTTAGGTGTCTTACATTCTAATGGGGGAAAATTAAGTGTAAGAGGGAGCTGAAAATGGGAAAAGCAAAGAGGATTCTGGTGTGGAGTTGGAGCAGTCCCGGTAGTCATGAGATTAGCAGTGTTTGAAGTGGGCATGACTGGCACGGGTACTTCCTCAAATGGAGTTTCCAGGGAGGAACTCACCAATTGGACTAGATCACAGGGGTGGGGAGCCTGCATCTTTGAGGCCACATATGGCTCTCTAGGTTCTCAAGTGTGGTCCTCTGACTGAATCCAAACTTCACAGACCAAATCCCTTTAATAAAAGGATTTATTCTGTAACACTTGGACTCAGTCAAAAGGTTGCACCCAAGGACCTAGAAGGCCGTGTATGGTCTTGAGGCTGAAGGTTCCCTTCGGGACTAGGACAATTCTTCATAGAACAGGTGAGGAAAGACTGATGATTGCATAGAATGCTTTATAAACACAAGTACATTTCTCCCGAGCAAACATCTTATTGATAGCCTCTGGCCTTGGGATTGGGCAAGGACAGGTTTAATTATTGCCCACTACTACCTGAGGAAGGAGGGACCATTTGGGAACCTGTGGGCATTTTTGCCATTTTACCATAAACCAAAGCACAGGACAAATTCTGATAAACCAAACAAATATAAAATCGTTCCTAGAAATTCAAAGTGATAAGAAACAAGGTGAATGACTGTCATAAATGAGTAGGGACTTCTACTAATATGAAGTCTTCAAGGTCAAGAGAGAGGCGACCATCCAGTTGGTTTCTAAAAACATTCAGTGTCCTGGTACCTCCCAACAACCCCATCTGTTGTTGGGAATGAATCAACCTTGGACCCCATCCAGGAATTTATTGCCAGAAGGATCTGAAAGATTATCAGTCAATCAGTCGGTCAACCAACAAGCAAACAGAAACTTTGTTCAATCACCAAGTTTTAGTCTATACTGTAATTCTGCCACATGGACAGCATTATAATAATTGACATTTGTATAGTGCCTTAAAATTTGCAAAGCACTTCACATATATTATTTTATTTGAGCCTACACAGGTAGGTACTATGGCTATCCTTATCTCCATTTTTCAGATAAGGAAACAGATCTAGCATGGTTAAAAGACTTGGTCATGACCACAAAATGACAGGCAAAGATTTGAACCTAGATCTTCCGCATCTTAAGTCCAATACATTATTCTTTCTGCAGTACTGTCTCTCCATTGTAACCAAAACTGTCCGTTTATTATTCTGAGCTTGTGTCTCTGGAGACCTTTGGTTGGGGCAGCAAGGTGATTGGGTCTAGACTCAGAAAGACCTGAGTTCAAATGTGGCCTCAGATATGTATTAGCTGTATGACCCTGGGCAAGTCACTTAATGCTATTGGCCTCAGTTTCCTCACCTATAAAATGGGATAGAGAAGGAAATGACAAAATGACTCCAGTATCTTTGCCAAGAAAACCCCAGATGCGGTCAAGAAGATCAGACATGACTGAAACACTCAACAACAGACCATTAGATGGGAATAAAATCTTACACTAAATGTAATCCCTGGGAATAGTCATTCTGGATCATTCAAAAAGCATGATTGAGGGGCAAGACTCTGCCATTCACAATTAGAAGACACGGTATTTTGATTCTTGGATCCACCATTTATTAGCTTTGTGTCATTCGGCCAAGCCACTTAACCTCATATGACCTCTGGGTCCTCACCTAAAAAATGAGGATAGTAATATCTGTATTGCCAACTTCAGATAGATAGAATGAAAAACACCTTTGTAACCTTTAGCGTACCATAGATTTTTAAAAAATCTTTTAAGAAAACGTTTGAAAGTTTTACAAGTTTTATTTTATAAACATTATAAACATTTACAGGTTATTCCTACTTCATCAATAACATTTTGTAACAAAGCAAAAATAATCAATAAAAGTAATAATAGTGACCTCATCTGAAAATACATGTAGCATTCCACATCTCTAGCAGCTCCCCCACCTGAATTTACAAAAAAAATTGTTTATTTTTAATAAACAGAAATCTTTCTTCTTTCCTCTATACCTCACTTGACTGGGAGGGGGAAGAGAAAAGAAAAACAAAATTCTTATAACAAATGTGCTTAATTAAGCAAAGCAAATTCCCGTATTTGTTGAATAATGTATGTTGGTCTATGTATCAATAGATGGG
>CM053580.1:74477409-74513862 GCA_028627135.1 Pseudochirops cupreus
CTCTCTTTCTCTCTCTCTTTCTCTCTCTCTCTCTCTCCTCCCTTCATTCTGTACCTTTCTCTGTCAGGAGGTGGATAGTATATTTCATAATTGGGCCTCTAGGATCAGAGATGGTCGTTATGTTGATCATAGTTCTTACAACTTTAAAAGTTGTCTTTACTGTTTTATGGTCTACATATTTCTCCTGGTTCTGCTCATTTCATTCTTCATCAGTTTATAAAAATCCTCAAAATTGTTCATTTTTATCTTATTGATGTTAGAGTTAGTGGTTCTCAATGTGTGGGTTATGTTCAATTTAAATGCATCCTGCATATCAGGTATTTACATTACAATTCATAACAGTAGCAAAATTACAGTTATGAAGTAGCAATGAAAATAATTTTATGGTTGGGGGTCCCCACAACATGAGGAGCTGTATTAAAGGGTCACAGCATTAGGAAGGTTGAGAACCACTGGAGATTGTTCCTCTGGTTCTGCGCACTTCACTCTGCATCTGTGCATTTAAATCTTCCCATATTTCTTTCCTCATTTCTTATAGCACAAGCGCATTCTGTACCATTCATGTGTTGCAACTTATTTAGTCATTCCTCAGTTGATGGACAGATGTCTCTTTAGTTTGCTTTTTTTTTTTGCTACACTAAAAAAAAAAGATGCTATAAATGTTTTTGTACATAAAAGACATTTTTATGATTTTTTTGTTCTTTTCTGGGTATAAACCTCACAGTGGTATAACACGGTCAAAGGGTGTATGTGTATGTGTGTGTGTTTTAAGTGTGTGTGTGTAAAAAGTAAAATTACTCTCCAAAAGGGCTATACCTATTCAAGTTCCAGCAACAGTGAATCAATGCGCTTGCCTTCCCACAGTCCTTCTAACATGTATCCTTTTTCATGTTCTCCATCTGTCAATATGATGGATGTGAGGTACAATCTCAGAATTCCTTTAATTTGTATTCTCTAATAAAGGGGAAGAAATAAGCATTTAGGTAGTACCTACTACGTGCCAGGCATTGTTCAAAGCACTTTCACAAATATTAAATCATTTGATCCTCACAACAACCTTGCTATTATTATCCCCAATTTACAGAGGTTAAGTATTAAGAGGTTAAGTGACTTGCCCAGGGTCATACAGCTGGTAAGGTGAGATTTGCACTCAGCCTTTCCCAGTCCCTCTTAATTCTAGGGCCTTCCTTCTGTTAATTATTTCTTATTTATCCTGTGTATAGATGCTCTGTGTATATTTGTTTGCATGTTATCTGCCCTATTGGACTATAAATTCCTTGGGAGGCAGGGACTGACTGACTTTTGCCTTTTTTTTTTTTGTATCCCCAGAACTCAGCACAGTAGGTAGAAAGTACTTAATAAATGTTCATTGATTGATTGATTCCTGATTCCAGGACCAGCTCCCAGCTGCCTCTAATTAGTGGTGATTTGGAGCATTGTTCCCCCCCCCCCCCCATCCCCACCCCTACATGCCTATAGGTAGCCTGGGTTTCTTCCCTTGACAACTGTCTGTTTATATTCTTAGACCATTTGTTAATCAAAGAATGGCTGTTATCATAGAAGATAAAATAGCTCATTCTGATTACCTAAAATTTTAAAAGTTTTTGCACAAACAAATCCAGTAAAGCAAAGATAAAAAGGAAAGCAATTAGCTGGAGATAAAAATCTTTGCAGTAAGTTTCTCTGATAAAGGTCTCATTTCCAGGATGTGTAAAGAACTGATTCAAATTTAGAAGATAACTTCCATAGAGTTATAAACCATTATTTATTTTGTTGGTATTTCTGAGCACTTTTTACTTCTATAACACTACATTAAGGCACTGTGAGAAATATGAAAGGATATAAGAATATTCCTTACCCTTGAGAAAAGGCATACACCTATAGAAAGTGAAAAGACAGTATATGCTAAGCCTGAATTGAGTGGTGCAGATAGATGGACCAGAGTCCAGTAATGGTCTGATTAGAGCTAGGGGCAAGAGTGGAAGCAGTCAGAGGTCAAAGAGAGAGCTAGACAGTGTGGGTAGAAGGGATCTGGGAATCAAGAGGACCTTGAACTATAGGGATGAAATGGGAAAAAGAGCATGAGGGGAATGCATAAGGTCCTGAAAATCAATCAAGAAACAGGTATTTGTTAGGTGCTTACCATGTGCCCAACACTGGTATACAGAGACAAAAATAAAACAATCCCTATCCTCAAGGAACTTGTGTTCTATCAAGGGGAAACAAACATGTACACATATGTACAGACCAAATGGAGGGGCAGAGCCTAGACCCGAAATGTCATTGGCAAAGGAAACTCTTGGCTAAGAAAGTGATCCTACAAACAGAAGTTGGCTACTTCTCTGCAATTTATTTTCTTAAAGAGATGCCCAGAACATTGGGTTTAAGTGACTTTCCAGGGTCACACATCCTATACAGGTCCAGGTCTGTCTATCTCTATGTCCATGTCCATGTCCATGTCCAGGTCTAGGTCTATCTATCAGAGACAGGATTTGAACTGAGGTCTGTCCATCTTTGAGGTCAGCACTTCATATTATTCATTGCATCACTGCTTTTCTCTACATATGCATAAACTGAGTAAATTTAAGGTAATATCATGGAAGGGATGCTAATAACTGGGGGCATTAGGAAAGGATGCGTTTTGGAAGAAAACTCAGGATCTGAAAAGGTGGAAGTAAGGAGAGTTCACATTCCAGGCATGGAGGATAATTGATAACAAGGACAAAAGACAGGAGATGGGAGGTTTTTCATGAGAAACAAGAGGGTCAGGTTGGCTAAATCATAGAATATATAAAGAAGGAAACCTGGGAAGAAGTTTGTGACTGTCTTTAAATGCCAAATAGAAGAGTTTTATTTGATTGTAGACATCATAGAGAGACACTGGTGTTTGTTGTGCAGGGGAGGGACATAAAAATTATGTTTTAGGAGTATCATTTTGACAGTTGGATGGAGGAGAGATTTGAGAGAGGAAAGTAAACTAGCTTAGCTGGACTGGAGGGTTACTGTTAGAAAAAATCAGACAGTAAAGACAGTTTGGATCAATATCAAGGAGGGCTTTGTGTCCAGGTTAAGCAGCTTGGAATTTATCCTATAGGCAAGAGTATACTGGTAAATGTTTAACAATCGGCTCTCTGAAAACAGTAATGTATGTGGAACATACTTTTGAGTTTAAGGTATAATACTACCATTTTCTAGATCACTTTCAAATGTCTAGCCTAGTGATATCAAACTCAAATAAAAAATGGCAGCATATAGACTTAGAAAACCATAAATGAGCACAATCTGTATTGTATTATATTTTTAGGTATTTTGTGAAACGTTTCACAATTATATTTTATTCTGAGTTGGCTATACTAAGAGAGTTATGCAAACCACTCCAGTAGGCAATCGGCAAAATAATGAATCCATCCCTGATTTGTAACTTTTGCTCATTTCTAAGGTGAAAATGCCCATCGCAAATTTAACAGTTGGGTTCTCCAGAGCCGGTCTGAGCTGGTTCCAGCACAGCCTTGCCTACGCATGTTGAAGAACCATTAAATGTGTATGGCTGTTACTGTTATGTGGAAATGTCAGCTATTATGATTGAAGGCTTTTGAGCAGGCTAGTGATATGATGAAAGGGATATTTTTGGAAGATTAACCTGGTGGTGAGCTGTAGGATTAACAGAAGGACAGCTCAGATGTTGTGCCAATAACCACAAAATGTTTTGTTTGTGTTTGGACTTAGAGGAAAACCTGTGACACATTGGATGAACCTGTTTGGATGGACTTTGGAGGAAAATTTATGGGAGAGCCTAGATCAGATCTGTACAGGAGGAAAAGGCAGACTTTGAAATAATGGGTGAAGGCTAAAGAGTGACAGATAAGGGAGAGCTTCCTAATAATTGGTGCTCGCCCCAGGTAGAAAGGGCTGCTTCAACAGATGATATTAGAGCAGAAATTCCCATACAGATTGGACTGGCTGGTTTTTATTGCCTTTTCCAAGCGTGAGATTCTGTCATTTTGTGAATGTCTGGACAGAGATTTAGAGACAGATCTACAATGGAGTGGGAAAACCTGGCATTCTCTTTTAACCCAATGTAAAAAAAACTTCAGAGACCTGCAGTTACTGAGCATTACTGACTTGTATCATAAATGAGTAATAATAACAATAGCAAGCCTTTCTATGATACCTCAAGGTTTACAAAGCCTTTTGATTTTCATAACTCTGGGAGGTAGGCACTATTATCATCTTCCTTCTAACACAGGTAAACTGAGGCTTAGAAGATCAAGTGATTTGTCCAGAGTCACATTGCTCAAAAGTATCTGAGGCAGGTTTTGAACTCAACTCCTCCTCACTCCAGGCCCATTGCTGAAGCCTAGTTACTTTTCTGATAGGAATTCATCAGACACAAGTGAAGTATATCCTGTTGGGTTTTAATTCACTCCCAAATACCTCTTTGGGCTTTCGGTTTTTGGCATGATATAGTTCTCATGCATCAGAAATTTAAATCCTGACTATAATAGTCCCCAAATTGGGATAGGATATGAACAGAGGGGACTCAAAAGGAAGGCTCTCCTCTCATTAAAAGACTTCAGATTTGCAATGAATAAAGATAAAGGAGTCCCCTTTGAAAGTTTTTTTGAGACCCAGAATTAAAACTTATGCCTTTAGAGTCTCTAAATTGAGGGGGGGAGCCCATTAAAATATATCCTTTCACTGCAAAAAAAATTATTTTTGAAGGCTTTACAAAAGCATATGAGGAAGTCCAAAGAAAATGTTATTAAATCTGCTTTCCTCCTATGGCTTTTAAATGGTAATTTCATAATTACTTTTAGCTATTTTATTAACACATATGCTGGCTATTTCCTGCTTTAGACTCCCTGCTGTTTCAAAGCTGCAGCTTCTTGGTCTTGAAAAACCTTGATTTCGCCCGCTGCTTTCTCCACGTAGGTTTCTGGGCCCAAATCCATGACAATTGGACCAGTGCAAGGAAAACCCCTACGTGGCAAAGCAGGTCAGGGATTGATGGCCCTCTTATGGGAGTGCTACTCTTTCCAACAAAAGTCTAGGACAATAAAAGGACTTGGGTCATGCCTAAAGAGATGGATTGGCACTTCAGCTCCTAGGAAGAAAAAGGCAGTATCTGCCCTCTCCTCTTCCTTCCTCTTCAGTCATAAATTATTAACAAGGGAATGGAAAATGGAGGCTCACACATATTAGAGTGAGGGTCAGCTCTGGGCCAGCGGGTGGAGGAAGCGAGTGGGACTTTGGGTATAGGAATAGTATGTGGAGTTAGAAGACAGAGCCATGGGATTGTACTGGGATGGGGAGGGGGGGAGGTGGGCTGGCATGAGTGTGGGAGTGGGCCTGGGCCAAGACATGGACGGGGAGGGAAAGAAAACCAATCCAGACGAATTCTTTTAAGGGGGAAGAAAATTATCTTAATTCTCTCATAGACAAAAACCAACCAAGATTATGCAACATTTCTAATAACAGTGTTTTTGTCATTCGCGCTGATAGTAGGTAGCAATTATGTCTATTATGTAGATCAGGTGGTCTGGGTGATGTCCTCTGATCCATGCAGACCCAAAGGGGATGAATGCTAGCTAGAGTTTGGAATTCACCAGAGGAAGACTGGGAGGTCTAGGGATTCTCATTTATATTTCCACAAATATACAGTCTCTCATAAAATAAACTCCCCAAATGGACAAAACCAGGTAGACATTTTCTCTCTCTCCTTAAATAGTTCCTGAACAGAGCCCATGTTTATTTTTCTGCCATTGGAGAGGGCTAGGGATTTACAAGGCTGCTGCTCTAGCTGAACAAAGGATTCATGCACATGGGTTAGGAGGAAAGGAAGTAAATTAAGTGATTTCCAAGGTAAGGGCAGAGAAAGGCAGTTGTATTTTATCCCTTGGGCTTGCAGGGGACCCCTCCAGAATAGCCAGAAAGTAAGAATCTTGCCTTGCTATTTAATCCTTTGAGAATTCCTGCAAAGAATAGACCCTGGTGGAGCCTGGGCTGGTACTGGGAGGTTGGCTCAATTTCCCTTATAAAACTAGATGTAATAAAGCATACTTTCTCTGCCCGTGCTGCCAGCATAGTACTGTAGAAAGAACATTGCCCCTAAAATCAGAGGAGCTGACAATGAGGTGCTTCATTTAACATGTCACCTCTGTGTGACCCTGGGTAAGTCATTGATTCTTCCTAGATCTCGGTTTCTTCCCATATAAAATAAGGGGATTGGATTGGATGACCTGCTAGCTCTGAGTCTGATCTTAGGCTTGTGCTGACTTCATCCCGGGGTCTGAGGAGAGAAGAATTGGATTTTTTTTTTTAGTTCTATCTTAACTATACTTTTTATCAATTTGCCACTTTGAGGGGGAAAAATAATTAAGGAAAGTGGTAGAAGTGGACTTTGGATGGGTTTGTGCCTGTTTGGAAGTGGAATCCAATTTATCAAAGTAAGACTCTCTCCCCAATCACCTCCAACACTTGACCAGCCAATAGCTGGGCATTTAAAACCCTTCACAATCTGGTTCCAGCTCAACTTTCCAGGCTGATCTCAGATTATTCCCTGAACCCTGCTGCCTCACCTACCTTCCAGTCAAATCTGCTGTTCCCCATGCATAACATGCAATCTCCTCCCTCCATACCTTTGTACGGACTGTCCTCCATTCTCCGAATTCTTTCTCTCCTCACCTCCAGTTGAAAGAAAACACAGCTTCCTTTAAAGATAATGAGTGGCTTGGGGCAGCTAGGTGGTGCAGTGAATAGAGTACCAGCCCTGGAGTCAGGAGGACCTGAGTTCCAATCCGACCTCAGACACTTAACACTTGCTAGCCATGTGACCTTGGGCAAGTCACTTAACCCCAATTGCCTTGCCCCCTCCAAAAAAAGCTAAAAAAAGGAAAAAAAGATGGTGAGTGGCCCAGGTGCCCCTTCCTACAAGAGACCTTTCCTGGTCCCCTTGAAATAAAATGGAATTGGTTTGGATTTCTCTTAAGTGGGGCAGATCAAATCTCGATCTCAGAATTGACTGCTGAGAGGTTTTAATTTTCCCTTTGCCATTGATTCCTCGTGGAACATGCAAGTTTGGCCATACTGAGGGTAGGGGTGAGGGTGGGGGGAAGCTACTTTATGATTAAATTTTCTTAAGAGAAGGAAAGGTCTTACCCAAGAGAGCTAGTATACCTTCTCCTGTGGGTCACTCATCAATGCAAAGCTCAAACCTTGCATTTCAATTCTATCTTCTTTTCATTTGAGTCATGCAGCATCTAGCACTGGCTGATTTGTAACTGGGCCCTAATTGTGTAGTTGGTGTACCTGTCCCAAAGTTGCCTTTTCTTTTGCTTATTGACCCATATTAACATAATGTTAACCCACCAAATGGTTGAGACCTTTCCTTCTTCTCTCCAATACTGTTGTCATTCAGTCATCTTTCAGTAGTATCTGACTCTTGATGACCCCACTTGAGGTTTTCTTTGCAAAGATACTGGAGTGGTTTTCCATTTCCTTCTCCAGCTTGTTTGGAGGAATGGAGGAAACTGAGGCAAACAGGGTTGAGTGATTTGCTGAGAATCACACAACTAATAAGCGTCTGAGGCTGGATTTGAACTCAGGAAGATGAGTGTTCCTGACTCCTGGCTGGGTACTCTATCCACTGCACTATCTGGTTGCCCCCACACACACCATGACCGAGAAAAGATGGGACCCTCTGAAGCCCACACCATTTCACAAGACTCTCCATTTTCAGATCTCTTTGCCACATCCCATCAGCTCCATCTTCTAGCTCAGCTCTGGTCCAGAGTTGTGACTCCCACAGCAAGGCAGGCCTGGAAGAGCTATCATTTATTCACTAGGTGTTCTCGTTCAGGTTGATTGTTTATTTTTAATTGCCTTTTAGAGCAAGACTCATGTAACAACAAAGTCTTCCCTGGCCATCCCCTACCCCTTTGGCCCTCATTGAACACGGCAGAAGTGAAACAAATTGCCTGCTTCCCCAAAGGGGGAATCTCCCTCAGCTGCTTCTCTTTAAACCCTAGTCTGGAACTCTTCACCCTGACTCTTCACCCTGCCCTTCAGTGCCTCTGCCGCTGCATGGAGCCCCACGTGAAGCCAGCAACCACCTGAGGCAGGCAGGAAGACGTATCTCTGGCTCCAAGATCAATGGTTTGGTTTGGTTTGGTTTATATTTTCTCTGTCAGTCCTTTTTGCAGAATAACAAGGCACAGATACAGGAGCAGAAGCCTGAGAGAGGCAAAGGGACATAACATTCCATCGACTGCTGTTCTAGTGAGGTCACCTCCATAACAATGTGAGCTCTTTGAGGGCTGGGATGTTTTATATTTTGCTTTTTTTTTTTGTATCCTCAGCACTTTGCATATCCCTAGCATACAGTAGGCATAACATGCAATCTTATCATATGCTAATTAAGGGGAAGAAACTGATATTCTGAGAAGTGACTTGCCCAAGGTCACACAGGTGGTAGACTTGAGATTCCGTCTCTAAATCCACTGTTATTTCCAGTAGGAAAAAGAGCTAAAATTACAAAGGAAGGAAGGAAGGAAGGAAAAAGAAAAGGAGGGAGGGAGGAAATAAGGAAGAAAGAAAAAGAAAGGAAAGAGGACAGAAGGAGAGAGGGAGGAAAAAAGGAAGAAGGAGAGAAAAAGAAAGAGAGAAAGAAAGGGAGGGAGGAAGGCAGGAAGAAAGAGAAGGAAGGAAGGAAAAAAGAAAAAAGAAAGAAAGAAAAAAGGAAAGAAAGAAACAAAGGAGAGGAAAGAAGGGAGAAGGAAGAAAGGAAAAGAAAACATTAGAAAGGAAGAAAGAAGAGAAAGGAAGGAAGGAAAAGAAAGAAAAAAAGAGGAAGGGAGGAAAGAAGGAAGGAGAAAGGAAGAGAGAGAATGAAAGGAGGAAAAGAGAAGGAGGGAGGGAGAAAAGAAAGAAGAGAGAGAAAGAAAGGTAGGGAGGAAAACAGGAAGAAAGAAAAAGAGGGAAGAAAGAAGGAAGAAGGAAGAAAGAAAAGAAAGAGAAAGGGAGGAAAGAAGGAAGAAAGGAAAGGAAAAGGTGAGAAAGGAAGAAAGAAGAGAAAGAGAGAGGAAGGGAGGAAAGAAAGAGGGAAGAATGAATGAATGAAAATTTATTAAGTACTTAATATAGGCCAGGCACTGTGCTAGCAGCTAGGGATAAAAATAGAAAAAGTCAGACACTCCCTGTTTTCCTGGGACTTATATTGCAATGGTGGAAGACAATGTAGAGAGAGGAGTGATGGCCGAGGAGGGGTGTTTTGGTCAGGGATGGTGAGTAGACAAGGTGATCAACTGACATGTACTTTCCGGGAATGAGAGTGTGGATCTGAGTGCTATTCTCAGTGCTAGAAGTGGAAGCTGAGGGTTGAGGGGAGGAGAAAGACAGATATGATAAGCCCTTACCAGTAGGAGGCTCAAGGAGGGACCACTGTTGGGAGATCCAAGGGGAAGGGACAGGCACAAGCTTTACTTTGGCACCTAATACACCAAGAGCTTTGTAAGTATGATCTCATTTGATCTTCACAACAACCCTAGGAAGTGGGTACTATTATTGTCCCTATTTACAGCTGAGGAAACAGATTCAGAGACTTGCCCAGGGCACACAGCTAGTACATGTCTGAAACTGGACTTGAACTCAGATTTTCCTGACTCTAGGTCCAATAGTCCATGCCCTATGGTGCCTCCAACTGCCCAGGAGCATGACCAGAGAGTGGCAGCAGCCTGATGGAACTAGGCTGGGCTAGTTATAATGAACACCTTCACTGACTCATCCGTACTACCTAGAAGTAGCTAGATGATACAGTAAATAGAGCATTAGATCCAGAGTCAAGCAAGACCTGAGTTAAAATCCAGCCTTAGATACCTGTTAAGATCCTGGGCAAGTCACTTAACTTCTATCTGCATCAGTTTCTTAATCTGTAAAATGGTAATAATAATAATACCTACCTCCCAAGGTTATTGTGAGAGGCAAAAATATGGTAACATGCACAAAACATTCTCCAAACCTTGAAGCCCCAGGTGGCCAGCTAGCTGTTACCATATATTAGTGAGCAATCTAGAAATAAATATAATTTTTTTTTGCTTTTTATTTCCTTGTGTTTTTAAGCTTCCTAAAGACATTTACACAGAAAAAGGTTCTCTGTGGCTTAGAAGTTGTTCTGTTCCTGCTGCTTATTCCTCACTAAAGTTCTAATCCTTTGTTTGGGACGGTACAATTAGTTGCCACCAGAGAGGATTATAATGTCACAAATTGAGGATTAAGACTTCAAGTAACAAGTAAATAGAGAAAAGGAAGCGCTTAAAACTTTCTTTGCATTTTTGAAAAAAAAAATCTCCTAAGAGCCTTGTCACCTAGAATGGAAAATTTAAGGAAAGATGGCGGCATGACCAAGCCCAGGAAGAAAAGATCATGAGGCCCAATTCCTAGAGAAACTAAGAGTCTCAAGTTGTTGTTCCATCACAGCTAGAGCTGCTGGGAACATTGCTGCATCAGATATTATGACCATGAGCAATGATGTGGATGGGTTTACTGGGCTCCTGGGCCAAGCATTGTTGTGATAACAACACATACGAACAGCATTTAGATAGGGTTTTAAGGTTTGTAAAATGCTTTATCGATCTCATTTGGTCCTCATGACAACCCTGTGAGATAGATGCTATTTCCATGCCCATTCTTCAGATAAAGAAACTGAGGCTGAGAAAGGTTAGGTGACTTGTGCAGGGTCGTACAGCTAGTAAGTGTTTGAGGCAGGATTTAAACCCATGTTTTCTTGACTCCAGATGAGACACTCTAGCTGCCTAGGGAGAAAGCACTTTGCATGCCTTAAAGAAAGTTATCTATCCAATCCAAACTAACAAACATTTATTAAGCGCCTACTATGTGCTAAGTGCTGAGGATGTTGCTATTGTTGGAGTTCTATGACCCTGGGCAAGTCACTTAGCCCTGTTTACCTCAGTTTCCTCATCTGTAAAATGAGCTGAAGAAGGAAATGGCACAAACCACTTTGGTATCTCTGCCAAGAAAACCCCAAATGGGTTCAGGAAGAGTTGGACACAACTAAAAATGACTGAACAACAAAGAGCCTACTATGTGCTGGGCACTGTGCTAAGTGCTGGGGATACAATTAATAAAAAGAAAGACAGTTCCTGCCCTCAACGAGCTTACAATCTAATGGGGGGGGGAGGGTAATACTCAAAAGGAAGAAGGAAAGAATAGGGTGAGGGGAGATTTGTTCTGGGGGAGTCTTGTTCAGTGATATTTAAACAGAGCAGAGAAGTTGTTGTTGATGTTTGTCTTTTGTTCTTGAAGAAGACCATGAAATCAGGGAGGTGATGCCAAGGCATGAAAGTGAGTTGGGTTTAAGTGAGGCAGGGCTGTACAAAGTCATCAGCCTCACTTTCTCCTTTGGAGCCATCTGGATCCTGAAGCAAGATATAGATCAGGAAGGCTGGAGATGGCCCAGGATGCAGTGGGAGACCTTGGCCTTTTTAAATTAAGGTCTGTAACAGGTCTCAGTCTGAGGCAACACCCATTCAGTGATTAAGGATAAATAAGAAATGAGGCAGAGAATGCCTTTTACCTAGTCAAAAAAAAAAGTCAATCTAGGAGGGGAATATCCTCAAGGTTTCAAGGAGTTTGGAACCCAGGAGTTTGGAATGACAATAGGTAATGATCAGATAAAGGAATTTCAGGGTTTATGAACATGGATATAGATTACTTGTGGGTTATGGTAAGATCAAGGGCATGACCATCTTTGTATGTCATTATAGCAGGGTGGAGGAGTAGATCATGAGAAGTGAGAAGTTGAAGAATTAGAAGGTTAGGGTGTTTGAGGGTATATTAATACATATGCCTGAGTCCCGTAGTATGAGGGCAGAAGTTGGGGAGGAAGGAAAGACTGTGAGCCAGATACTGACCTCATTGGGGAAGGAAGGAGAGGTGTGCAGACCTTTGGAGATCAGTAGACAATAGCCACCAAAATCTTGAATGATTGATGAATATGGATGGAATAAACATTAAAAGAGAAGTTACTGAATGATAATGGCAGAGAGAGACCATAAAAGTGACCATGGGATGGGTGGTGGGGCAAAGAATATTCCAACTCCCCTACTACAGTCAATGAGTTGGGGGGCGGGAATGAGTGAAAGTACAAGAAGTATTGAAACTGTGTCATCAGGACAGAGCCAGGTCCCAATGAGTTAAAAAAGATAAGAGAAAGTTAGGAACAAAAAGTGTAAGATGAAAACCAATTTGTTATCTATGGAGCAGGCATTCCAGAGATCACAATGGAAGGTTGGATAACTTTAGAGTGGGATGTCAGGGATGGTTGGTTTGAAGGGGATGAAAATAAGGGAGTACTCAGTAGAAGATGGAAAATGGGGTTTTGACAGTGGTCACATTGTTGTAGACATGATATACATTGGTTTTCTGGCTCTGTTCACTTCACTGGGCATTGATTCATATAAATCTTCTCATATTTCTCTGTCTTCCTCATGCTTATGTTAGATTAGCCTAATTATTCCCATCTCTTAGGAATGTGATGTCACCATAAGTCCATGGTAACTTCACCTAAGTGATGAAGTTTCATGGGTATTTCAAGAGCTGCTATTTTCATAAGACATGACTCTGGTAATAAGAATAAGAATCAGTGCGTTCTCAAATAAACAATATTTTACACATAAACATGACCCAAAGCACTGCATATGAATTCTGACATGAGAGTGCATTTAGAAACTATTTACTAAGGCTCTGCCACCATCAAGCCAAAGTCTAGTGGTGATATCATTTATTTGGAAATTTTAAGACCATGTGGAATTTTAGAGTTGAAAAGAACTTTAGAAAGTGCAACTCTGAGGAGTAGACAATGGCCCCTCACAAAATGACAAATATTTGGGACCCACACATTTTCATAGGAGAAGGTACACAGGTGACCCTGGACACTAACAAATATTCTTCACAAAGATTTTAAAGTAAACACTTTATGGGGGTTGGAGATGAGATATAACAGGATAGATTAATTTCTGTTCTATCAGAACTAACTCATTGCTGGGGATACAGTCACCTTGGAGTACAAGATGGGAAAATGGGTTGCTAATTATACTATGTAATTTTATTACTGTCTCGAGCCATTTTGGGGTTGCCATAGTCCCTACTTGTTCACCCAGGATGCAAAAATAAATAGTAGCAGGCAATAGTATATGCAAGGATGTTCAGGGGTCCAAGACCCTATAAGGGCCAACCAATGCCCTAATTTTCACTATGGATACACCAGAATTTGTACATGGATCATGGTTACCTGTAAAGTATTATTTATTTGACAATTCAATAATTCTATTATATTCTGAAAAGTGAGGTGGGGGGAGGATGGAGTGGTGTCTTGTGAAAGGTAGCAGGTGCTGAATCCCAGTGAAATCTCACTCCTTAGATGAGGTTACCATGTGCTTATGATGACACCACATTCCTAGGAGAAGGAAATCATTAGATTATATAACAATGTACTGGTCAATCTAAGGAAAATGGGAACATAGAGATTTTCCACCTTCCAAAAATTCCATCCTTCTGGCCCTTCCTATGGATAGAGAGGAAGTAATTGTTTTATATTAGTTTGGTCTTCTGCAGCAACTGACAGTGTGTGGGGCAGCAAGTTGATTTGGGTACAGCACAGAAAAATTGTGCTGGGCAATGGGAGGAAGGCAAGGGATGGAGTAATAAGATAATATATTCTCAAATCTGGAAATGGAAAGAAATAACCTCCAATCTTCCACTTGACCTCTACTGACACATGTCCTGCTCTACAGTAAGTACCATGTGTCTGTGATCAAGAACAGGGCTAGAATACCCATTTCTTAAAGCTTCTCCAGTATAACTCTTTCCCTTCTCCTGGATGCTTTTCTTCCATTTTAAGGAAGGTTTATACCTGTGACTATCTCATTAAAAATGTTAATGTTTCATTATATTTCATAACACCTAGTGGCAATAAATGTTAGACTTGTAACATTTATTGTCTAAGCCAACAGTTCTCAACCTGTAGGTTACGTTCAATTTGTAACAATGAAAATACATCCTGCATATCAGATTCGTAACAGTAGCAAAATTACAGTTATGAAGTAGCAACAAAAATAATTTTATGGTTGGGGGTCACCACAACATGAGGATCTGTATAAAAGGGTCACGGCATTAGGAAGGTTGAGAACCACTGATCTAAGCCTTTCATCCATTTAGCAAACATGGATTCGGTCAGTCAATGGGTATTTATTAAGTGCCTACTATGGGCAAGCATTAAAGATATAAAGAAAAGCAGAAGAGAGTCTCTGCCCTCAAGGAGCTCACAGTCCAATAGAGGAGACAAGCAAGAAAAATACCTATGTACAAACAAAGGATGTACAAAATAAACTGGAGAAAATCAGTAGCTGGAAGAACACCTACTATGTGCAAAGCTCATGAGAAGCAGCAGGAAAATCATGATAAAGACCAGGTTTCAGGAGCCTACACGGAACTTTATAGCTAGAGATATTATAGTGTGATGAAATACTCACTAATCTTACCGTCAGAAGACCCCGAATCAAGATCTGATTTTTCTACTGAGGCACAGTATGTCCTTGGGAAAGTGACCTTTGGATCCTTCAGTAAATTGGAGGTTTTAATGCATGCATTATCTACCTCACACGGTTGTGATGAGAAAAATGCTTCATAAACCTTAAAGTAAGACATGCATGTGAGTTCCCTTGTACTTTCAGCGCTTAGTACAGCATCTGGCCCATAGTATACATTTAATAAATGTTTACTGATTGATTCCAATTTCATAAAGGAGGAAACTGAAGAGACTAAGTGACTTGCCCATTGTCACATAGCTGGTGTCTAAGGTCACATTTGAACTCAGGTCTTCCTGACTCAAGGCACAGTTGTCTATCCATCCACTGTGCCACCTCGCTACCTTTCTTTCAGGGTAGCTCACAGTTCTTGAGGCACGCTATCTGGCACTTTCAGACTTCAGTTCTGCCAGAGCTCTCACCACTCAGTTTATCTGCGGAATTTCTTATTTTTGTATACTATGGGATGTTATTAACCCCTTATATTCTTTGTGGTTACCTTGCTTGAACGACTTTTGCTTGAAACTTTTCACATGGATCTATTTTTTGGTGAACTGTCTTCTGGCTAGTACACTCTAACAAGCTCTTAGGACAATGCCTTGCACATAGTAGGTTCCATAAAAAATTGGTTGAATGAATAAATAAAACTTTGTGATTTGTTCAAAGGTCTGACTCTTCCAGGTTCTCATGAAATCAAGGTTAAAAGTGAATTGGTTTTATAATCAAATCTCCAATTGAAAAGCAATCCACACAGTATCACAAATAGCCATGTAATTTCCTCTTGAAGACATATTGAAGGGGATAGAGTCACCTGTCGTTATTCAGTCGTGTCCAACTCTTAATGACCCCATTTGAGGTTTTCTTGGTAAAGTAACTTGAATGGTTTGCTATTTCCTTCTCCAGATCATTTTACAGATGAGGAAACTGAGGCAACCAGGGTTAAGTGACTTGCCCAGGGTGTCACAACTACAAAAATGACATGCCCAGCACTTAGCATAGTGCCAGGCATATAGTAGGCTCTTAATAAATATTTATTGGATTGGATTGGATATGTAGCTCTCTTTTTTTTTTTAATTTTTTTTTTTTGCTTTTTGGTGGAAAATTGGGGTTAAGTGACTTGCCCAAGGTCCCACGGCTAGTTTGTGTGTGTGTGTGTGTGTGTGTGTGTGTGTGTGTGTGTGGTGTGTGTGTGTGTGTGTTAAGTGTCTGAGGTCAGAGTTGAACTCAGGTCCTCCTGACTCCAGGGCCAGTGCTCTATTCACTGCGCCACCTAGCTGCCCGCCCTATAGCTCTCTTTAAAGGTGGACAAGTGTCTGAAGCCAGATTTGAACTCAGGTCTTCTTGACTCCAGGCCTGGCTTCTATTTATTGCACAGTACTTTGCACATAGTGGGTACTTAATACTTTGTTGAATTGATTGAATTGAATCAGCTGAGAGACATTCCTCAACCATCTGCTGTTTTTCCTGTAGATGTTTAGGTTAAACTCTTTCGAGTGTTTGTGGATCTCATATAAGGTGTTATAGTATTTGGACACATTATATTTGGCACAGTGGTTCCTGCCAACAAGGACACACATGGAATAAAATATCATATGTGGTTATGAGTGGTTAGTGAGCTCAGATCAATGAGATAACATTTGTACAAAGTGCTTAACACAGTGTGGCCCAAAGTAGGTGTGATATAAATGCTTATTCTCTTCCCCACCTCCCCTATTCCCACATCAGTTGTGATTATTTGAGGCTGATAATTTATTTCTTTAGAACTTCCTTGCTGAAATATATATCATACAATTTCAGAATCTAAAAACTTACATCATAGTTCTTTTTAGAGAACTATATGTCAAAATTACTTCTACTCTTTGGCCCTCAGTAGCCCCAACTGTAAAATGGGAGATTCTTCTTCTGTTTGAGAGGAGGCTGCAGTTTAGCCTCTGTACAGACCTCAGAGTATTGAAATAATTACACGAAAACTGCAAGACCTCTCTGAAGGCCCCCTTCTGTCCTGTAAAGACAGGAAATCTCACCACATGAAGGTGGGAGAAAAAGCAGGAAATGGTCTTGAATTGATTATGTGTTGGTAAATATTTCAAGGCAGGCATCTGAGGCCAAATGCTTCCATGCAGCTGGGCCCCACATGGATAGAAAGGGGGCTTGGTCTACTTGGGCCTACAGAGCACACTATTCAAGAAGTCAGTCTCTTCAACGGACATTTCAAAGTCTGTGTCCAGTCAAAGGTCACCACAAACGGAGGAAAACCTAGACAGATGTAAGTCAAGACAGGCCAAAGGGACTGTAAAATAGAGGTGCCAAGCAGAACCTCTGAGAAATGGGGTCACACCTTCTTGAGGACCCTATGTCTGTACTAGGGCAAATGTAGATTACCTGGATTACTCTGATCTCAGGATTGCACCAATTCCAGGTCCAGTGGGTATTTTTCTAGCGGCTCTACAGAGAAACTGGCATCTCTCCAGGGGAGATGAGATGGAGATATGGCCTATTCCTAAAAACTCTTTACTAGAACAGGGGTTCTTCCCCTGGGGTTCACAGACCCCCCCAAAGGGGCTTTTGGATAGATTTTAGCATTTTGATGAATTTAAGTGGGAAAATAAATGCCGTCAATTTTTACTCACTTTTGGTTTTCTTTGTAATTTGTGAATTTTATTTTATTTAAGCACATTTAAATACATTCTTCTGAGAAGGGTTCATAGGCTTCACTAGACTGTAAAAGGGGTCCATGATAGAAAAAAAATTAAGAATAGCCCGACCAAGGCATTAGGATATGGAAGCTGGTCTAGCTGGTCTCTGTGCCCCAAGGCTGCCCCTAAACTGTAATTTAGGTATCTGTACTTTCCCTGTCCTGCACACTGCTATAGAAGTGTACAGAATGCCTAGACATGGGACTCAATGGTCAGTAATGGCTTGCTTTTTTCATTCATGACCAAGTTCATTATTCAGAGGATGGATGTTGGCAGAAGGACATATATCTAAGAATGAGCAGGGATTTTGAATTTTATTTGACTTTTGGCCTTCCTGCTGGCCTCTGTGCCCCAAGGCTGCCTCAAAGACACAATTCTAGCCCTCCTGACTTTTTTCCTGGGTGATGTGAAGAAGCCATGAAACTTAGGGCCTTATTTCTACAAGAAATTAATTCATTTTGTACATTCCAAAGGGAAAGGTGGGAGATTGTCTGAAATTGTGACTTGGGGAGCCCACAAGGGTTGGACAGCAGGGTGCCAAGGACCTTTTTGCTTTGTGGGAAAGTGGTGATGATGGAAACCACCTGCTTTTGGCTTGGTTTGTTGTGAACACAGCTGTACATGGACACTCTGTTCTCCACACCCACCTTTCAAACAGAACAGTCTAGGCTGGGCAAACAAAGGCATCAAGTGACTTAGGGCACATAGGTCAGGGAACATGAGAGCTGGAAGGGCCCTTACATCACTCAGTCCCACCCTCTCATTTTACAGAGGACAACAATGAATCTCAGGGTGCTCAAGGTCAGACAACTGATAAGTCACAAAGACCAGGAAAGTACAGGAAAGCATCCATTGCTCTCTCTGTCATGGCGGGCAGAGGCACTCAGATGGCAGCCTCTCTCCCCATATGTGACTGAGCTGCTTGGGTTCTCCCCCACCTGGGGTTTGCAACATCTATATTTATTGTAAAAATCTTCCAGATTACCTGAACTGCAGCTGTTAATATCAAAGGACCGAGGGACAAGCATCATTTAGTCCTCATGGGAAAACCTGATATATTCCTAGAATAACAACTGTTTAGCTGGACCTCCAGGGCAGTGCTGTACTGGGCCAAAGACCTCATGGGAAAGTAGTTTAAACCTTTGTTAAGGATTCTAGGGTTTATTGATTTTTGTTTTTGTTTCTTTGTGGGGAGACACTCAGCCAGGTTAAGGGTCCATCCAAAGAGCTGTTAGATTGGTGTAAGAGAAACCTGTCCCATCCAATAACAGAACTGTTTACCAGCTCTTAGCCCAATATCTGGTTTGTATTAAGCACTTAATAAATGCTTGTTTATTTAACCACCTAGACAGTCATCTCTATTTGTCCTGTCTCCCGACCTCAAGAACAAAGGCTCAAATGACTTTCAAAAAACTAGGGTGACAGTGATTCCAGAGGATTGGTGATGCTTTAGGTTACCCCCGTCTTGATAGACAGATGACGGATTCAAGATGAAAAATGAGATAAGGATTTTGGGATATGGCGATTTTGTTTTGCTTAACTCTGCCTAGGGCTTATGAGTATTTTCTTTTTCTTTTAAATTTATATGGGGGCCCACGAGGGAGAAAAATAAATATTTTTAAGTGAAAAAGAAAAAAGAAGAAATCTAGGATGATAAATCATGTGGCACTCCAGCCCTATATGCAGGGACCTAGAATCTATTTGGGTTGACTCTCCATAACAACTGCTCATGAACCCCTACTGTCTTGTGAATCTTCCTCGGACTAACGAGAGGCAAACATATGACATCATTGTAGCCAATAGCCGATAAACTGTGCTCCCCTGTGTGCCAGGCACTATGGTAAGTTCTAGGGATCAAAATCTGAAAGATAAAGACGGTCCCTGCCCTCAAGGACCTCACAATCTAATGAGAGAAAACAACATGCAAAAGGAGCTGAGAAGTGAGCTGAGGGAAGTTCCTGGTGGTAGTACAGCCAGGTGGGAAAGGAAGAGGTGATTGGCCTGGGAGCCCTCATTAAATGGAGGCCCTGGGAGTTCTTTGCTCCTCTCTCTCAGCTCTCCAATTTGAGGGCGAGAAAGTACTGAGGGTATTGATGAGGTGTGAGTATCAAGGTTGCTACAATCTCCCAGGATGATGAGTTTCCAGATAATTCACTTGCTAGGACATGAACATGATGGAATCTAGTCCAAAAGAGGGTAGCTAAATGGGAAAAGTCATAGTAATTTCACATAGTAATGTGAAAGGACATTTAAAGTAGAATACAAGGTAAAAGGGCAAGGAATCAAAACCAACCAGAAAACACTGTCACCACTTGTTTGCCCAAATGACTCCTTTCAACTCTCTAGTTGAGAAGAGAGTTCCTCTCAGAAGAAAGGAGGGCATATGGCCCTTTGTCCCAGCGCCTTGTACTATATTTATGACAAAATGTTCCAAGACAGGCAATGTCAGAGTGTACTGATTTGCCCACTGAGTGAACACAGGAACCTTAAGGTCTGACGGACAGTGGCATCTCAATGTCCACAAAGGTATTGCATCTCAGAGCTGGAAATGGAAAGCACAGAAACCTACACATGTGGTGGTTCTTGGAATGGGAATGGTTATTGAGCCAGAAAAGACTGCGATCTTTGCTTCCCAGAACAGAAGGTGCCACTGCCTCACTGTCCTGAAAAGTTTCGATCACCTCAGTGTCTAATAGGCTAGGATGGACATGACGGAAGGGAAACCTAGGACAAGCACCTGGAGTTAGATGAAGCTAAAGACATCCTCTTGGTTCCATATCCATCTTTCTGATATTTCTTCCTTCCATCTCCCTCAAGGATACCCTTCCATCTACCTTACGAGAACTTCCCTGCCTCTTTTTTTGAGAATTTGTGCCTGGCTTTTTCACCAGGTGTGGGGCCTAGATCCCCATCCAATCAGAGTCTACACTGGAGTTGAGTTCCTCATTGACCATCTTCAACAAGAGAGCCCTTCTTGAGTTCCTTGAAGACTTGTGGCCAACGGAGTTCCCAATGAGAACAAATTCCTTTTACGTTAAGATATGGCAGTTAGAAGGGAATGAGCAATGAAAAGAATAAGCCAGAGAGGAAAGAGATCAAGACCATCAGAATATATGCTAGAGGCAGACCACCCAGTTAAGTCTTAGTTACAACCCATTTAGCAGACACTGACACCATCACTTCAGCAAAACTGAGAGGGAGTGGGGCAAGGTTATTTCCCTTTTCTTTTCTACTTCTAAAAATGTTGCTTGTGGAGCTGAATGTTGAAAGCTAATAATAAATTAATTAATTTTTTAAAATTTCAATTCAAGTGCTCCCCACTTGAATCTCTTGGCTGTTCTTCTGAGGTCTGTTTTCACCACAAAAGGTTTCCTCTGCAGAAAGGCTTTGCATGTGCCTGCACACTTGCATTCTCTCCCTTCTTTCTTCAAGCACCATCATTTGTCAAACTCAAGTTGTTCTTTTCTAGTTTTCTGTGTTGTCGTTTTGCCTTTTTTTTAAGTTTGGGAAGCCATGGCACCAGTAATCCAAACAATCCTCTAGCCCTCCTCTAATTATAACGTGCATGACTCTGTTAAAAAATCCTTTTACATAAAAAAGATCATTTGGCTCCTGAATGATGGGACTTTAAATTGGATTTTTAATAATAGGCCAAAACCCTGTTACTTCCCAATGACTCAATGGAAAACTCTCTTGCTTATAAATTCAAATACACAGTAGACTCAGACAAATGAACTCAGAATCATTCAACAATGTTCAGTGGCGGGTTATGTTGGCTTTTTCCCCCTTAAAAAGATGGATTTTTTTAAAAGCAGCAACTAGAAGCTCATGTTTTTTAGCAATGAAAATACACAATGAATCTCCCCATCCCAACCCTTCCCTAGCTTCTAGTTAGAACACTGTTGCTGATAGCCCTCTAAGCTAGTCTTTCTTTTCAAATCAGGACTATGCTAAAAAAAATATTTAACTCCCCCCCCCATTTTCTTCTAGCTTCCTATTCTTTTTCTTCCCCTCTGCTGTCACAGCTTACTCACACATTTTAATTTTAGAAAATTTGGAGGCTAGCAATGATTGTAAAAAAACAACACATTTATATTGCATTTTTAGTTTAAGAATGAACTGGGGGAGGGGGAGTAAAGTAAACAGCAAGCCCCCAATCTATTCTGACCAGAGTACATCCTATGGAGTACAAAGCCTGTGCCCTGGTCACTTCTGGGGACATTTGTGACTTAATGCTGAAAGGATTTGGTACTTGGGTCTAACATAGCAAACCTTGGGTGGTCCTGTGGTTCCGCTTAACTCCCCTGCTACCCCCACCCCCCACACCCAACAGCAGAGGTAGGATGCAGCATCAGTATAAAGGCAGACAGCTCCCAGCCTGCTTTCTTGCTTTGACTCAATGTGTGGCAAATAGCTCTCCCTCCTTGAGCTTTCTCTGAGGGCTAGGGGAAGGGCCTCCCTTCTTGACTCCTCACCAGAAGTGGTGAGCTTTGAGTGGGCAGTTAAAACACATGTGTTGGATTGGGTAAGCCTGACACTGTCTTCTCTATTTTGTGTTTCTTTCCTAAGAGCAGTAACTGAACTGTGTTCCTGAAATGTATGAATCTAGCCTTGAAGACAACCTTTTGAGAGTGAGGGGTACAAAGGTGTTGGGTCCCTGAGTCAATGCTGTCTGACTGAAGGAGTGTTCTGTAGCTGTACCCTTTTTGGAGAAGATGAAAATGAGCAGGAAGATTAGCTTCACACCCTGGCCTGGTTTGGTAGAAGAAAAAGACTCAAAGGTAGACTGTGCACAGATGAGGTGAAATGGAATAATGTCTATCCAACACTATCTCAGGTTGTTCTATGTTCTGCTGTTAAAGTCTTAACCTCCTCGGAGGACATAATAGTCGTTATGAATTCGCTGCTGCTACATGCTTACGTTTTTTCTGCCAATGTATGCTTGTGGGTCTTGGTGTGCTAAGTATTTCTTTTCTGTACAGGAATAAATATCTATCCTATAGTGTCTATATCATACATTTTATTTCTCCTTTTGGGTGATATTTAGACATTAACCAAACTTAAACTTTAAGTAATTTTCCCCATGAGGCTAACTGTCCTATCCATTTTAATGGCTTGGGACAGTATAAATGTCCAAAAAATTCAAGAAAGAAATAAACCTCATCATTAGAAACCAGTCTCCTTCAGGACTGAATCCAGTCCTTCGTGTTTGGGTCCAGATCTGAGAAGGGAAGAAAGTGCCTCAGGCCCCAAGCACCTGCAGTAATCCTTATAATTCTTTAACTATGCAACCATATAACTTTCCTCAAAACAACCCTGTGAGGCAGATAGTGTAAGTATTATTATTGACCCCATTTACAGATAAGGAAACTGAGACTCAGATTAAATGATTTTCCTAGAATCACATAGACAGTAACTGTTAGAGTATCATACTGTTCAGATTAGAAACATTTTTTTTTGCCCATTTGTTTTTCTTGGAGTAGTATGAGGACTTAACAGTATCAATTTCAGCTGATTCCCTAAAGTTTACTGCCAAGTAGCTGTTCTATTTAACCAATCAATATTAATTAGCTTTTGCAAAGGGCTATTTCCTGAAAGTATGTAGCAAGAACAGAAGTTACAAAGATTTCACTGTCACATGACAGTGTTTAACACCATAGTCCTTGGGGAGAGTGAACTCAAACTTATTGTGGCTGCTAGAAACATTCTTTTCCTAAATTCACTTCCAAATGTAGACTAGCTTATGGATGAATCAGCATTTCTCCCTTTTAGGTTCCTTGATCTATGCTGGATCAAACAGGTTGTGTTTCACGCTTGGTCACAGAATCTGGCATGGATCTCAGCTGCCATACTTCTGATGGTTCCAGTTGTAACGGTTTCCAATACTCCTTCTTCTAATATAAGAAAGAACAAACACAAAAAAGGCAAAGAATAGTAGGTACCCATTGATTGGGAAATGGATAAATGAATTGTGGTACGTTAACACAATGAAATCTTATTATGCCATAAGGGGAAAAAATTAATGTGGACCCTGGGAAAACTTATATGAATGGATGCAGAGAGAAGTAAGCGGAACCATGAACCGCATGTTAGCCCTACGTGGTGGAGGCCTGAGCCCTCTCCCCATCCTGAGGCTTATAGTGGCTTTCTCTTTACTATAATGCAACCAGGTGAGAAGAAAAAGACAGCCTTGCTTTGGCTGGCCTTTGAATACATCTCCTGGTTAGCAGACTGGACCCAGTTGCACAATATCTATGCATGCTCCAGATCAGGTAGTAAGGTCGTTCTATCACATGTCATCATCCTTTTTCAGAAGCAAGTGCCTCAGACTCTTTCATGTGGGCTTTCTCAGAACGCATTCTCTGTGAATGGAGATCCATTGGCCACGCCTTCATAATACTGTGTTTATCTCTATTAATTTACACCTTTTATGAATATTGCATTGTAAGGAGAAAGATCAATAAACCAAAACTGAAGTTATTGTTATACTGACCAAGCTAGGCCTTGGAAAAAGAGTTAAGAAAACATACCTCCTCTCTTCACTGGAAAGGTAGGAGACCATGGGTATAGACTGTTGCATATATTGTCAGAAATGGTCAAATGGTTGGTTGGTTTTCTGAACTGCTTTTTTTTTCTCCTTTAAAAATTTTTGCTAAAAGGGATTGCTTATTGGGTAAGTAAGGAGAAGGATAGATTTGGAAACTGATGGGATATAAAAACATCAATAAAAAAAGATAAAGAAAACATGATCCTCTTTTTCCTCTTCCAAAATATCTTCTGATGTTATCAGAGAAAGGAAAAGTGATTCATGAAATGAAATGTTTGGGAGAAAAGAGGAAATGCTGAATGGAGTTAATAAATTGTTTGAATTCCAACTGCCTTACAAGTTAAACTTGCTAATTCCACCATTAGAATCTTTTTACTTCTCTCTGCCCGAACTCTGGCCTCTAGGGTTGATCTCACCAAGTTCAACTTTTTCCTTAGCCATAATTTAGCCCTGCTTTCCCTTCACTTACTTTACAATAATTTATTGGTTAAAGGGTAGAGGGTTTGGGCATTTGTAAAGAAAGTCATCCTGATTATAGAAATGAAGCAACACTAAGGTTCTGTGACTTGTCCAGATTCCAGAATCAGGAGATTGGGGTGTCAGGAAATCTGAGTCTGGCTTCTACGTGGGGGGAATTCTCAGTTCTGGCCTGTCCAACCACTATCCTGAGGCGCTCTACTCTTCCCTCCTCCTCAGGGGGGAAACTTGGGATCTCAGAAGATTGACCTCACCCTTGATTGGGGTCTGGTTTCTCCATTGTCTCAGATTTAATCCCTTGTTCCTTTGTCTTGGTGTGACAACAAGAGGCAGCTCAAACTAGTTTGTGGCAATACCAGGAAGGTAGGAGAAGATCAGATAACAGAGGAAATGTTCTGAACCCAGTGGAAAACTTTCAGTTCCCACTGAGCTAAGCTTCCTCCATGCCAATCGAGGTAGAGAGCCTGAAATCCATGCCTAGAGTAAGAAAGGATAAAGTAGAAATACTTGAGTGGGATGGACAGATAAGTCCCCTGAAATTTGGAAAGGTCCCCAGGTCTGGGGATTTGGTTTGGCTCCTCTCCCTCTCTACCCCATGTTAATGTGAATCCCCCCAGATATCTTATTCATTTCTTTAGCAAATATTTACTGAGCACCTACTGTGTGCAAGGCCCTCTGCTAGATCTTCTGATGCTGGCTGGACATTTCTCCCCTGGGGTATAAGTCTTTTCTTAGTACTCAACTAACACATTCCAACTTATTTATAAGCCGCCGAGGCTCTGCCCACCCAACACTCACATATTATTTCCATTTTTGGGAGAAGGATTTAAGCCCAGAGAATAAACAGGTTATTGAGTCCTACAGGAACTCCTGAATTTTTCAGTCTTTCTTTTGTACTTGACTGTGACCTGTTAACTTCCTCCCTGAAAGGAAAGTTACCAGATAGGTGGCACAATGAAGAGGCTGCTTTCTGGACCTGGGATCAGGAAGACCTGAGTTCATATCTGACCTCAGACACATACTAGTGGTGTGACTGTGGGCAAATCAGTTAATCCCTATCTGCTTCCGTTTTCTGAACTGTAAAATGGGGATAAGAAGAGTACTCTCCTCTGAGTGCTGTTGTGAAGACAAAATGAGAAATTTGTAAAGTGCTTAGCATAGAGCCTAACACATACTAGGTGCTTTATTAAATGTTTGTTCCCTTTCCCATAAGCTGTATGTATTTCCCTACTTACTGATGTCTTTCCTACTGATTATGGGAAATTCTACTCAACACCATGGCTCTTGTTTCTCTTAATTTATCAATTGACAAAAATGTATTATTTATTAATTAACTATATGGCGCCTTTCCAGTTCTTTTTTTAATAGCTTACCTATGATAGTACAGTTTCTGTTAGTTTGGAAACTCACATAGGGCAGAAAACCATTCCCTAACAGCCCCTCACAAAATGCCACAAGCAACAGGATCCTTAGTAGGTGTTTTCTGATGATGCTGATGATATTGACTGGTGATAATGAATAAAAGCAAGTGTTAGTACCTAGACTTTTTCTTAAGAAAATGATGCCAAGGAACAACCCGGGAAGAAAGTCTCCTTTTTCATTTTATTCCTACATTTTCTCTTCAAAATCAAGTTTATTCTTAAATTTAGACTAGAATTGGGATCCTTTAGCAAACGCTCCAGATGGCTATTGGCTGTTAAACAGAGTTTTTTGGGGGGGAATTTCTATTAATTGGGCACATTTTAAAAAAAAAATAGGAGAGGAAGCCTCTTGCTCTGCCTTTCACCAATGCCACTGGCTGGTGGACTTTTTCATCAGTATCAAGATAGCCAATATAGATTTTAACTGGTTATTATACTGTTGCTTGCCTGCCTGATGCTGATTGATGGGGTACCCAGCTGATGATGGGATGAAGAACATGAGGCTGAACTACTTTCCTCTTCTCCTTACCTCTATGAATTCAACATGAGGTCCTAGGTTGGGGTGGCTAGGTGGTGCAGTGAATAGAGCACCAGCTCTCCTGTCAGGAGGACCTGAGTTCAAATGTGACCTCAGTCACTTAACACTTACTAGCTGTGTGACCTTGGGCAAGTCACTTAACCCCAATTGCCCTGCCTTCCCCCCTCCAAAAAGAAAAAAAAAAGATCTCAGGTAGCAGTTACTGAATCATAGAAACTCAAAGCTTTTGCTATGTCCTAGAAGATACTCTGAGGTTGCAAAATGTTTGCTGGTGCTGCTGCTACTACTCATGAAAAGCCAGAACAGATGTGGACACTAGAGTCTTCAGGCTGCTGCTTAGAATCTCCCATCCTCCTTCTCTTCGTCTCCCTTCTTCCTCCACTTCTTTCAATTTATTTTTATATTTAATTTTTAATGTTATTTATTTTCTTATAATTCAACTTTATCGTATTTTCATTTCCACGTTCTCTCCCTTTCCTCCACCCTCCCACCCATGGAGAAGGTAAGAAACATAAAACCTATTACAAATACAGGGTTATGCAAAACAAATTTCTACACCAGCCATGTTCCCAAAAAAAGGGAAGAAAAAGAAGAAAGAGGAAAAACAGCGTACTTCAATCTGTACTCTGAGTCCCTCATTGGTTGAACTGGAGGTTGAGAGTATTTTTTTTTCATGAGTCCTTTGGAATTGTGATGGGTCATTGTGTCGATCAGAGTTACTATGTCTTTCACAGCTGATTCTCTTTTCATTATTACTGTTACTGAGTAAATGGTCCTCCTAGTTCTGCTCAATTGACATTGCATCACTTCATACAAATCTTCTGGGATGCTCTTCGACATTGCTCAAAAAAGTAAAGCATCAGAGCTGAAGAGAGATTGCTCTGTTCTAGGAGAAGCCCACTTGACTCTTCTTACCTTCATCCCCACACCTCATTTTGGAGCTTGAGAAGATTAACTACATAATAGCCAACTCTACATACCATAGAACATCTGTGTCCCATGGCAGTATGGAGTATGTATGGTAAACTCACGGCAGTTGCACCTTTGGTGATCCCAAAAGTTATGCTTGTGGACCATCTGTTCTGGAATGTTCTACCAGATTACAGAGCTTTCAAGAAGTAGAAACAAATTATTCATATCATCAGAAGACCACTTTTGATAAGAGAAGAAAAGCTAATTATCAGAATGGCGGCCAGTAGGGAATGAATTATTCTTTTTTTTTTTAAACCACAACAATTCATGAAATGGATTATGTGTAGAGGGGTTGCAATTTGCAACAAGAGTACTCACTTACACTGAAAAAAATCAAGGTATTGAATCCTATGGCACTTGAGCGTTCTCCTTTCTTCTATTTCAAGATAAGATAATTCAGGTTCCATAGTGAATTTAAAGTAATTATGTAGTCACTTTACCCGCAATTATTATTTTAGCTGGTTTGGATGTTTGTTTGTAAATTTATAAAGAGCAAGACAGTCTGGTATAATGGAAAGAGGTATGGACTTGGAGCCAAAAGACTTGGGTACAAATTCAATGACCTAGGACAAGTCACTTAACCTTTCTAGCTTCCAGTCACCTCATTTGTAAAAATTCAGGGGTTGGGGAGGCTAGGTGGCACAGTGAACAGAGCAACAGTCCTGGAGTTAAGGAGGACCTGAGTTCAAATCCGGCCTCAGACACTTAGCACTTACTAGCTGTGTGACCTTGGGCAAGTCACTTAACCCCAATTGCCCTGCCTTCCCCCCTCCAAAAAAAAAAATTCAGAGGCTAGAGTAGAAAATGGGTTCTTAAGCTTTTTTTTATAGTGGACTCCAGTGGAAGTCTGATGAAACCTGTGGACCTCTTCTTAGAATATTATTTTTAATATAATATATGATATAATACAAACAAAATAAATATCAAAGTTTTACTAATTACATTGAAGTATATATGATGTTTATTAACTTCATTTTTTTAAACATTTTAATTTATTTATTTATGACATGCCTTCCCTTTTTAGATTTTGAGTTCCTGATTCTCTCCCACCCTCCCCCATCTACTGAGAAGGCAAACAATATATCAATTATACATGTCAATTCATATTTCAATATTAGTCAATTTTTTAAAAATCAAGAAAAATAAGGTAAGAAAATTATATTTCAATTTGCACTCAGAGCGCATCAGTTCTCTTTCTGGAAGTGGATAGCTTTTTTCATCATGAGTCCTTTGGAACTGGCTTGGATCATTGTATTGATCAGAGTAGCCAAGTCTTTCATAGTTGATCATCATTACAGCATTGCTCTTAGTGTGCACAGTGTCCTAGGGCTTCTCACTTCACTTTTCATCAATTCACATAGGTCTTACATGGCCACCCCCCCAGTCATTTCTTATAGCACAATAATATTTCATCACAACCATATGCCATCATTTGTTCAGCAATTTCCCAATTGATGAGCACCCCTGTCAATTTCCAATTCTTTGCCAGCATAAAAAGAGTTGGTATAAATACTTTTGTACATATAGGTCCTTTTCCTTTTCCTTTGATCTCTTTTGCATACAGATTTAGTAGTGGTATTGTTGGCATACTTCCAAATTGCTCTCCCAAATGGTTGGACCAATTCACTACTCCACTATCAGTTCAATAGTGTACCTATTTTCCCCTCATCCTTTCCAGCATGTGTCCTTTCTAAAAGGTGTAATGTGATACCTCAGAGTTGTTTGAATTTGCATTTCTCTAATCAATAGTGCTTTAAAGCATTTTTCATATGACTATCGCTAGATAGCTTTGATTTCTTCTAAAAACTGCCTGTTTATATCCTTTGACCATTTATCAACTGGGGAATGGCTTCTATTTTTATAAATACGAATCAGTTCTGTACTCAGTATATATTTGAGAAATGAGGCCTTGTAAGTATAAGCAAATTGGGATTTGTTGTTGTCGTTGTTTTTTTCTGGAGTTCAGTTTTCTTGGCTCAGGCTAAATTGTAAACATCTGAAGGATTAATCGCCTTTGAACCCTGATAATTCACAGCTGTGTGAGTCACTTAGGTTTCTTGCCTTCCGACTCTGAGTTAATCAGAGGCTAAGTCTTTGTTGTATATTCTGGGATGTTGGCATTTTGCTTTGGGGCCTTGCTCATGAGAAGGACCTTTTGATTCCCTGGACTGGACTCTGGGTAGTCATTTGTTAAGAAGCCAATGACTACTCAGATGTTGGTGCTCTTCCTGTCTGGTGGTAGGTGGTTGTATTATTTTGTTTAAACAGTTGGAACCCTGTCTATTGAATTTTTTCTTGGATACTCACTTCTTTCTACTTATCTGTGATTAAAATAAGATTGTTGATCCTCTTGAAGCTGTCTTTCCTTTGGAAAATTAGATCAAAGAACCTGTGCTAGCAGGCCATCCTGGGTGTGCTAAGGTGCTTGCTAATACAGGCCTTTATTAAAGAAACTTGCTGTAAACATTTTTTTATATTACTTCATTGTCTATGGCACCTTCTAGGATAATATAGTTTCTCTGATAATCTCTTTTAATTCCCAGATGAACTCTGGATTAGATTATCCCTATCAGTCCAATTAGGCTACCTAGCTTCAAATTTATGATCCCAGTCTATATGAGAAGCCAGGGTTCATAACCATTTTGTGTGTGTGTCATAGACCCTTTAAACAGTTAGTCTGGTAAAGCCTCTAGACCTCTTCTCAGAATACTGCGTTTATATGCATAAAATAAGATACAATCAATCAGTTGTGAGGGGTGGAAGCACAGGGATAATAGAAAGGATATGCCAAAATGAAAAAAAAGTTATTGAAGAATACATTTCTGACACACATGTTGGCAGGTATTGCTTTTCTCTTTCTTCTTTTTCCTTCTCTCCTTCCCCTAGTCCATTCCGCCACAATGGAATTCCTTAGGTTTGAAAATACAGAGCCCAGTTAAGTGTTGATATGCTTAAAGAAATCGACATTAAAGTATGGATGATCAATAGTCAGATTGTGCTGGTGAATGTGTAACAGCCAGCTATGCCATAAATAATTTTTTAAAATATACCATGATAGACTTTTAAGGTAAATCTGCATAATTAACATTTTCTTCATCATTTTAAGCTTAATCTGATCAACAAAGCAATAAATTAAGCTCTCATTTGTATGATTTACCAGTTTCTGAGATGTAAATACTAAACTGAAAATTTAACCGTGGGCTCTCACCATTAGGAGTATGCTCCTGCAAACCCCTAGACTTAATCCTCCCTGAATTTGGTAGCATCCCCACCCAAGAGCAGGTTAGTGAATATCCGATTGGCAGGACATGTAGAGAATACTTTTGAAAAGGGAATTTCCCAGTGTTCTTTGCCTATTCTAACCTCCTTAGTCTACTTGAGAGTAGAAGAGGGGTATGTCCCACATCCCTACCCTACTTAGTGTTCTTAAGATATTCTATACTGGCTCCCTAGGTTACATGAGAATGTCTCTTTGATTTGCAGAATTAAACAGTTAAAGGTATAAAATGGGTGTGGACAAGTCCTAGAACCTCTTTTCTCTATTTTCCACCTGAATCAACCTACCTGGAGCATAAAATAGGTCAAAACAACCTGGTTGCATAGTTTGAGAGAAAGTAAAGTGTTTGAGCCATTGGATGGCATCAGGTCTTGGGACTGGTTGAAATAATTGGATCCCTCTTAGTTTCTGTATATCCGAGAGGGAGATTTAAGCAAGAACACTTTGGGAGGCAAGCTTCTGGAGAACGTTGAGAAGGCAGACATCCTTGGACCTGTAGAAGTAAGGGTAGAGGGGTCATCTCAGAATGAATTTGAGATGGATGCCCTGAAGTTTTTGGTTTCCTCATTCAGTCTTGATTTCTTTTATAATGTGAGCATCTCCCTGTCTTGAGTGTGACTCTAGATAGACCTTCCCTTCACCACTACTACCTGGGGGCTACCATCCATTCTGCTTACACTGCTCATACTAATGAAAGGGAGAGCCTCAGTTATCCTTACTAGCATTCCTGGTCAGCTGACAGACCTCTGTCGTTCCCTTGGACTTCCCTGAGTCGTCTCTTGCCCCAAGGCGAATCAGGAAGGGGGAAACAATTATCTGGTGGTGTGCTCACCATCTAATATAATCATATTTCTATGCGAAGCCTTTTTAAGAGGCTTCTCTCTTCTAATCGTCACTTTTCCTGCCTGCTAAGTCTTTGCCTTTTTTTGTTTTCTTCCAGTTGAGTAGAAGTCTTGGTTCTTGCCTCTTTCCAGATCAATAGCTTAGCTGGGAGTTGTGAAAAAAATTAAATTTACATTCAATAATTTCCATAATAACCACTTTAGATTTGTTTGTTCTCATATATTTTAAACAGACCCCAGACCCTTTCCAATTACAACTGGTTAAACACATCACCCTGTACCATATGAGCAATTTAAAAGTAATTGTGACTGTCTGACTTCAGAACCTAACCGCTGTTGATGAGATTCGGTTGTATAGAATGGTTTGTGGCCTGGGGCCCTCCACCTCCACACTTTCTCACCAGGCTCTGTACCTCGTGGCATCCAGTTAAAACAGACTTCTCTTAGATGGTGAATAGGGGCTAGCATAGGAAATGGGGAATGGGTTGGGGTAAATTCTCAGGTATTATTCTCTTATGATATGCTGTACTTACTGTATGAACTTAGATACTCTAATGGTTTTCCATGACACAGTTGTTCTTTTGATCAAATTCACCAGATGTTAGCAGATTACCAGTTTGGTGCTGTTTAGACACAGCTATAAACCTCTTTCATCTGAGGAGCTAGGGAGGCCTTCAGAAACACCTCAGGAAAAGACTGATATTCCATCTGGATAGATTCATTGAGTTATTTTAAAAGTTCCTGTCCTCCTAGGACCCCTGGGCATGACTACTAAATACAAATTCAACTTTAAATTCAGCAACCAAAGGAAAAAGGCCAGAGGGAAAACCTGTCAGGAAATTCCAGTTCAAGAAAAAAAAATTTTTTTAAATTCAGACCTAAAAGCAAAGTTCCACTTCTAATTGCTGCCAGAAGCCTATATCTTTTATGTACCTTGGGAGTTATTTTACTTTCATTGTTTCATGGCAACTATATATTTTTTAAAGTAGCATCTGAATATATTAGAAGGAATGAGGAAAGTCTAGCAATAAAGGTGGCAAAACCCTGTATGAAATGTACTTCCCCACTCCTCCATGGCATATTGAAATTATTACGAATTGCAGACCCAATAATCAGATATGTTATGTTATATCGTAAACTTGTACAATGCAAAGTTCATTGGATTTGCCAGTATAGGACCTGGGTTCAAATTCCAGCCCTGCTCCTCATTAATTGCATAACTTTGGGCTCCTTGCTTGATTTCTCAGGTGGTTTACCTATTGAACTTGGAGGCTGGACTGAATCGGGGGTTATTAACTGGGGTCTGTGAACTTTTAAAAATATCTTGATGACTGCATTTTAGTGGAATTGTTCCCTTTGTACTCCTACATATCTTATTTTAGGCACATAAAAACAGTGTTCTGAGAAGAGTTCGATGGATTTTACCAGACTGACCATCTAAAGGGTCCATAACACACAAAAAAGGTTAATAACCCCTGGCCAAGATGTTCTTGATCAAGATTTATGATCTTAGAAGACTCTCTCCCCCTTCCCCTGCTCTCTTTCTCCCTCTCTCCCCACCCTCCATCCTTCTCCCCTGCTCTCTCTCCCCCTCCTTCCCTCTCCTTTCTCTCTATTCTTCCCTCCTTCCTTTCTCTCCTCTACCCTTCCTTTTTCTATACTTTTATATTTCTATATTTTGTATTCCTTCCCTCCCTCTCTCCCTTCCCTTTCTCTCCTCCTCTACTATAGATGCCTGGGACTCCTGGCCAGAGCTGCAGAAATGTGTCACATGCTGATAGCACTGATAAATGTGCAGTACTGTGAGAGCCTTTTAATTGGCACCCTGATATATGTCACTGACAGTTAATTGGGGCAAATGCCAGGAACAGATTCAGTGAAGTACCTTGGCAAGTTGATAGCTGGTACCTCTAGGGGTTATAGGCTGAGGTAAATGAGGCCCTAGATGAAAATTTTAATTCCCCAAATCTTGTTGCCTCTGTAGGCAGCGAGAGAAGTCAAGAGAGTCAATAACCTTCCCTAGGGATGTAATCAGAGAGAGAGAGAGAGAGAGAGAGAGAGAGAGAGAGAGAGAGATTGTCTTGGGGATTTAGGGTGCCTGCCTAGATACCTGAGTCAAGAGCTGTGAGGGAAATCAGCAAGATTGGGTTTTCTCAAGTTTTAATAGAGTACATTAATTTGTAAAACTCTAAAGGCTAATTTACAATCAGGCTGACCATCTTTTTTAGCCCTCTCTCTGTCTATTTGTGAAGAAATGGAACTGTCAGGTCAGGAGACCAGTCCCCCAATCCACACGTGGCAGTCTTTTCCCTTATTTTAGAGGCACATCTCAAATGTGGAGAAAACTGCTGATTCAGGGATTGACATCTAGACAAAAACAAAAGCATCTTGAAAATCCACCCACAAGACAGGAGCTGGAGCATGACGTAGTAGAAAGAGGATCGGATTTGGAGAGAAAACAGGGGTTCAAATCCCAGCTCCCCAATGTATTACCAATCTATGTAACATTGGGCAAGTCATCTTACCTCTCTGGGATTAGGTTTTCTTCTCTGGAATGTGAAGGAGTTGGATTATATGATATCTAAGGACCTTCCTCATTCTAAATTCTGTGATCTATGAGTTTAAATAGGGTTAGTTGGGCTTGGGATTTGAATTCTCCTGCCTGGGTTTCATTTGCACAAGGAAATCAAGTGTGAGATATGAAAAGACAAAGATCCAGGTTCCAGTCCTTCCTCTGATACCAAACAGCTTTGGGACCATAGGCAAGTATTTTAACATTTCGATGCTAGCTCTATATGACTATAAATAACAGATCAATTGCTGAATATGTATCTATGGAAACAATCTCTACACTGGGAATTCTTTATACTGATAAAATCACAGATCAATAAATGGGAGAAAATCCTGATATAGCATCCTCCCTGTTTTTCCTTGAATTTCCCAAATTTACATTAACTATTCTATGCACAAAATTGTGTGTGCCCTGTCCATGCAGATCTCTCCAGAAGAAAAGTGTTCTATACCAAAAACAAAAGAAAAAATAAGGAAAAAGTGACACGGACCTGTCAGAGTTCACTGCTAAGAAACGGATGTTTGGGAAAGATGCATGTTCTCTATTTATCCCTCACTCCGAACCCACCTACCTGGTTGTTAAATAACCCAAGTCAGCGAACATGGATGAAACACATAGTTGCCCTATGGGTGAGACACAATATTTAGCGCAGATGAAATACCAACAGAGAGCCTGACCTCAGCTAACTTACCATCTAGTAGGAAGTAGGAGTTATGCTCAGGTAGTTATAATGCCAGTTTCATGATTAAGTGCACAAGAAGGAAAGAAACAAGCATTTATTAGGTGCCTACTAGTAAATGCCAGGAACTTTACAAATATTCTCTCATTGGATCCTCACAATAACAGTGGGAGGTAGGTGCTGTTATACCCATTCCACAATTGAGGGAACTGAGGCAAATAGAGTTTAAGTAACTTGCCTAGGATCACAGAGCTAGTAAGTATCTGAGGCTGGATCTGAACTCCAGACTTTGTGATTCTAGACCCAGAGCTTTATCTACCTTGCTTCCTCTAGGCAGATTGATGGAAGCAGTCTGACAGTGGCCTGAGAGACTTGAGGAGAAAGGGATTGCAATAGCCCATGAGCATGTATGTGTGTGTGTCTCTATCCCTTTCCCTTCCTCTCTCCCTCCCCCTTCTCATTCTCTTTCCCCTTCTCCTCCCCCTTTCCACCTCCCCTTCCCCTCCCCACTTCCCTCCTCTTTCCCACTTCCCCTCCCCTCCCCTTCCCCTTCCCCTACATATATATGTGTGTATATAGGTATATATATATATTTGTATGTGTGTTTATGTGTATAAATACATATATAATATCCTTCTATATATTTATATGTGTATATTTATGTATATAAACACACACATATAGACACTATATAAATATATATTTGTGTGTGTGTGTGTGTGTGTTGTGTGTGTGTGTGTGTGTGTGTGTGTGTGTGTGGTTACATATGGAAAGTATAAGGAAGGTAAGGCTAAAGATGGTCAGTGACTTGTCCAGGGTCACTGTAGTTAGCAAATGTCTGATGTAGGATTTGAACTCAGATGGTACCATAGTGCTAAGAGCACCAGGCCTGGAGTCAGGAAGCCTCATCTTCCTGAGTTCAAATATAGCCTCAGGGGGGGCGGAGCCAAGATGGCAGCGTAGGAGCAGCAAGGTACGGCAGCTCCCACACAGCCACCTCAAAATACCCATAAAATATGACTCTAAACAAATTTTAGGGCTCTAAAACGTACTCAAATATACTTCCCATTGAAGGCAGCTTGGCTAGGAGGGACTGTCTCAGCACTGGGAGCTGAAACCAGCCCAGCCTGAAACCATGGTGTGGCCCTGGGGGCAGCCAGATGAGCTGAGCCGAGCTGCAGCTGGAACTTCAGGAGAGTGGATCAGCGGCAGCTGTGGGAGTTTCCAGAATTATCAAGCCACAAGAAAAAAGGACTAAGTGAAAGGTCAGGGGAACTTGGCTAAAAGTGGGGGAGAAAAGTGGGTCTGGCCAAACTGCCTCCAGGGCAAGGAAGCGGCAGAAGCAGAGGCCCTGCAGCCACCTCCACGTTGCTGCTTCAGAGCTCCCAGCCTGCAGAATGCAGGGGAGCCAAACGATCGTTCAGAGGCCAAGTGCTCTTGCGTTGACCAGCCTGGATCTGGATCATGGTCTTGGGTGGTGGTCCTGGGGTGCGTTTTCAGTGAGCCAAAGCTGGTGGGAACTGCAGCAGCCTCCTAAAAGCTTCGTCAGCTGGGAAAACCCCAGCAATTTGGGACAGAGCTTTCCCCTCTGGAAGCAGAGTTCCACAGAGCTAAAAAATCAGTGACTGGCCAACCTTGAGCAAGCATAGGAAGCAAAGTAAGAACAGCAACCAAACTCTAGATTCCTTCTTTGGGGAAAAGACGGATTAAAGCAGGGAACAGGAGGAAGACAACAGAGTTAGAATTCCTGCACTAAAAGCTTCCAAGAAACATGAAGATTGCCTAAAAGCTAGAGATCAGCTTAAGAAGGATTTTGAAAACCAAATGAGAGA
>CM053580.1:74514362-74539954 GCA_028627135.1 Pseudochirops cupreus
AAAAATAGATTAACTCAAACGGCAAAAGAGGCCCAAAAAGCCAATGAGGAGAAGAATGCCTTAAAAAGTCAACTTTGCCAGATGGAAAAAGAATCTCAAAAGCTTTCTGAAGAGAATAATTCCTTCAGAATTAGAGTGGAGCAAATGGAAGCAAATGACTTTATGAGAAATCAAGATATTATCAAACAGATCCAAACAAATGAAAAAATAGAAGGTAATGTGAAATATCTCCAAATACAGCCTCAGACACTTACTAGCTATGTGACCCTGGGCAAGTCATTTAACCCTATTTGCCTCAGTTTCCTCATCTGTAAAACCATTCCAGCAACTTTGCCAAGAAAACCCTAAATGGGATCATGAAGAATCAGACACAACTGAACAACTTCCTTATAACAAGTTCAGGCCTCTCTTCATTTTCCCCATGTTCTTTCATCGGAACTACATCTAGCTAAAGGATGGGCTTCTTGAAGGAGGAAAAAATCCTACTTTACTTGGAATCATAGGAACTTGGTTATAACTCTAGCTCTGCTACTTCATTGTTAATGGAAAGTTGGCCAAACCACCTAATCCTTCTGATCCTCAGCTTTCTCATTTATACAATGGGGATGATCTCTCAAATTCTTTCTAACTCTACTATGATCCTATGCAGCCTTTCTGAGGTAGAGTTTGAAGGAAGAGAAGAGTTGATCAAATGGGAGGCCTAGATGATAGGCATTAACATCTGTTCCCAGACCTTAGTTATGGAGTTTTTTGCTACCCAGAGGAAGCTGGGTATTAGGTATAAGTATACAATATTAATTCACTATGATCTTCTGTGGATATTTTTCCTGCAAATCTCATGCATCAAATCTTCCACTGTGCCCTAGAAAACAGCCATCACATTCAGGACTTGGCACATATATATTTATTGAATTAAACTTGTGTTAGGAATTTGTAGCCTTGTCGCTTCCTGGTTGTATAACCTACCTATCAGGGCCTTAGTTTCTCTATCTGAAAAATGGGAAAATAATACTTGTACTGTCTGCAACACAGGCTTGTTAAGGAGACAGGGCATTTCTCAAAGGACCTATTACTGTATTCAGATCCTTCCTCAGTGTTAGCTTGGGGATCAGCCCAGGAGACTTTGAAGAATGTGTTAAGCACTTAACCCTGGATAGAGGGACCTGGCAATGATGTTGTCATGGGAAGCAAAGCATCTCTAAAGAGTGGGCTAAGCCTGTGTTAGCATTAGAAGCCTGTATGGAAAGCTTTCCTTCTCTGACCTAGTTTCACAGTAAACAGTAACACTATTTAAAAAATAAGAAAATTGTAAGAGATTTTAGCACTGGAAAGAATATCATCTTGTCCAGCTCCTTATTTTATAAATTCAGAGATGGAACCCTGAGGCAGCTAGGTGGTGCAGTGAATAGAGCACTGGCCCTGGAGTCAGGAGGACCTAAGTTCAAATTCAGCCTCAGACACTTAACACAAAATTAGCCACGTGACCTTGGGCAAGTCACTTAACACCAATTGCCTTGCCTTCCCCCCTCCAAAAAGCAAAAAATAAAAAAATTTTAAAAAAGGAAGAAGAAAAAAAAATAGATGAAGCAATCTGTTCAAGTTCATACGCGGAGTTAGGGGGAGAGCCAAGATGAGGATCCAGGTCTTCTGACCCAATACAATTTCCATAACATTACTTTATATTTCTTTACATTAGTAATATGAGATATTTAATAGATTGAGGAGAAAATTATGATAGGAGCTATTATTCCATAATTACATAATGCTTTTAAGGTTTTCAAAGCACTTCACACTTATTATTTCATATGCTCTTCACAACAACCCTGGGAAGCAAGTGCTATTATTTCCCCCACATTACAGATGAGGAAACTGAGGGTAAGAAGTTAAATGACTTGCCCAGGGTCACACAGCTGTGAGCTTTAGACACAGTTCTTCCGACTCTTTAGCTACCGCTATCGCCAAGCTTCTTATCAAGCTAAAAAACTTTCCTTATGGTGCATGTATTGTCATAGTTTAAATAAAAGTAATACATGCATATATATGTATATATGAATCTGATATATCTGCACAAAATGTATTTCTATACAGTATACCTCTATATTCATATACATGTAAATTTGTGTATCAGAGGGAGCATGCTTGAATTAGTCCTTCCTGGTGGGATTGTGTAATACATGCACAGATATTCCCTGGTTGGTTTAAATCCAATGAATAGAACTTTGAAATCCAGTTTCTAATCATGATGATTCAGGGTTTGGTAATGCATAATGACCAGAAGTATCCTAATTGACCCTGGAATCAGAAGAACTGATCACTCTGGAGGTCCTGAGCCAGAATTGAGTGTGTATAAAAGAGGGACCACTGGTCTACCTCTTGTTCTTTTTTCCCCCCTTCTTCCTTTGATTTAGGCAGGACTGTTTTCAGGAGCTGTATGGGGGGAAAAAGGCAGCTGGCTACATTCTCTGCCCCTCCTCTAGCCCCAACGTGTTCAGGAGCACATGCTCCCTGTATTTCTTTCTTTCTTTCTTTTTTTATATTTTTTTTTGGATAGGGGAAGGCAGGGCAATCGGGGTTAAGTGCCTTGCCCAAGGTCACACAGCTAGTAAGTGTGTCAAGTGTCTGAGGCCATATTTGAACTCAGGTCCTCCTGACTCCAGGCCTGGTGCTCTATTCACTGCACCACCTAGCTGCTCCCCTCTATTTCTTTAGTATTTGTTCCTTTCTTGATCTTAACTAAATACATATCCCAAGATGGTGGCATGCTGGCAAATGCTTGAGTTCTGGAGATCCTAAAGTTTTACCAGAAGTCCTACTGGTCAATGGAGTCCACTGAAGAATCCCCCAGAGGTAGTAAGGTAGTTACTGCAGCAGAAGTAGGAGAAGAATGAATGCACTTCTTCTGACTCTTTAGCTAACACTATCCACTAGTGATCCACTGTCCACCAAGCTTCTTATCAAGCTAAAAAACTTTATGGTGCATGTATTGTCATAGTTTAAATAAAAGCAATACATGCATATATATGTATATACGAATCTGATATATCTGCAGATGGATATGGAGAGTCACCCAAGGAGAGCGATGGTTTTAAGATCTACAGCCCTTGAATAAAGGATAGTTGGTGATTCTATAAAGGCACTCACATTTGGGGCCCATTAGAAAGCTACAGCTAAGGGGATCTATATATGAACTCCACAGAGAGGAAGAACTTCCCAGGCCAAGAGTCAGGAGATACTTCTTTTCTATGCACGATCTCTACATGTGTGCTTCATTATATTTGTACTTTAAATATGAACCCATTGTCCCCAGGGACATTTGTGTAAAAGGGGAGAGTGAACCCTTAGTTTAGGGAGCATTTTGTACCAATTGTTTTTGTTAACATTTTCTCAGTAAATCTCATTTCTAAAAGCTAATGGAGTTCAGCTGGTTGATTGATAACAGGGAACCCACCAGTGGGGGCTTGTGAAAAACAGTACTAGAAAAATGAACCCTGAGAGTTGTCATTTCCCCCTTGGTACTAACCTGCCAATGTGAGTGTGAATTGGGGAAATTATGTCAGAGGGAATGCTATACATGTATTTGTCAAAATAGAGTTTATGGTTGAAAACATAGCTTGTCTCTGTCCTTTCCAAAGTAATTATTTCCTCAGCAAAGGAACGATTGGCTCGGGGCATGGCCGCCCAGCAGTTCAGCCTGCTGAGTGAGGAACATTTAATCCTCTTCAAACAGGGTTGGGACAAGACTCATCTGACATGTTCTTGGTACGAGGGAAAGAGGACAGGGGGCTGAGGAGGCTATTTGGGAATTTTTCCAAGACCCAGATCATCATCCCACTTCTTTTTCTTTCCCCTCACGTTCCCAAGGTGGGAAAGGTGGGAAGATTGGAAAAGAAGCAAGGGGAGATGCAGGGGATATAGATGAGAGGAAAAGAATAAGGGTGTATATGGCAGCAAAGAGGTGAATTGAATTTGTTTGGGGTATGCTTGCATTAAATGTAAATGCTAGTTATTCCTGCCTCTTAAAGTTACTGAGAAAACCTCTGAAGTGGGTGTCTCAGGGAGAAGCTTCCCAGTGATCAAAGGAAACTGAGCAAATAAGCAGAGAAGTCAAATGGTGAGGAAGGAAGGAAGGAAAGAGCAGGAACGGTGGGAGGGGCAGAGGCCTGCTAAGAAAGGCAGAGAGCTCGAGCATGCTTGAATGGCGGTGTCCTCTCGGTTGACTGTGACACAGAGGGGCACTCAGCTTTCATGAGCTGCTTCCTTCTCTGGGGCCTTTCTGTAGAAAATGTGAAAATGCAGCCTGGGATCTCTCTAAACTAAGAAGATACAGAGCCAGAATTAAGACTAAAATAGGAGTCAGTCTTCAATTTCCCTTAAATGACAAGTCTTTAGAATATTAAATACAATAGAATAATAATTGTAGGGCAACTTCACCCAGGACTGTTTCTATCTGAACCCCAGTGGAAAAGATGAGAATGAGATTGAGGGTTGGGGAGGAAGGGAATGAATGTCCTACTATGTGCCAGGCAGGGTGCCAAGCATTTGTACAAATACCATCTCATTTCAGCCCTACAACATCCCTGAGAGGCAGGAGCTGTAATTATCTCCATTTCACAGTTGAGGAAAATGAGGCAGACAGGTTAAGTTGATTTGCCTAGTGTCTGAATTCAGATTTGAACTCAAGTCTTACCTGACTCCAAGTTCAGAGCTCTTTCTACCACTCCACTTAGTGGCCTCAAGATGACAATAATAACAGTTAACAAGCTAACAAGTTAATGATGCTTTGGGAGCAGCTATAGAGCATTGGCCCTGGAATCAGAAGGACCTCAGTTCAAATCTGTCCTCAGATACTTACTAGCTGTGTGACCCTGGGCAAGTCACTTAACCCATTTTGCCTCAGTTTCCTCATCTGTAAGATGAGAAAGAAACGGCAAACCAGTCCAGCATCTTTGCCAAGAAAACCCCACATGGGCTCACAAAGAGTCAGACATGACTGAAATGACTCAACAACCACAAAAATGATGCTTTAAGGTTTGCAAAGTGCTTTAGAAAGTCCATTTCACTGGATCCTCAAAACAACCCCATCTGTGTGTCCTTAATGCATCTTGATATTTATCATATGTATTTTATAGTGGGAATTTTATTATTGGGAGGATTCTATCATGTTATAGGGGGAATTCCATCATCTTGTAACCTAACCCTAAGTTACAGTCTTAGAGTTGTCTGAGGAATAGAGAGGTTGACTGGTTTGCCTATTGGTGTCAGAGGCTAGATTTGAATGCAGATTTCCCTGACTCTAAATTCAATGCTCTATACCTTATTTATTGCAAGTCGCCCCTTTTAATACCAGTCAACACTGGCCTGTACAAAGCTCCATGAGGCAGAAAGTTCACAAACAAGCAGACTGGTCTTCTCTGTGGGCAGCAATGGGAACGGTGGCATCATGGAGGAGAAAAACACAAACATATAAAAGCCAGTCAATGTTTGGTTTTAGGTTAGCTATTAAACTACAGGTAAATGTTAAACCTGATTGAATGACAATGGCTTCAGTCCAGATTCAAACTGCAGGTCAGACATGAGGTAGATAGTGGAATGCAGAATCCTCTGTTCTTGGTATTCTGCGAAGATTGCTTGGGGGGGTGGGGGGAGGGCACAGTTAATGTTTAACTTGGACAAAGCGATTCTAATTTGCCTTAGTTTTCCTTATTGAAAATAGAGGATTGGGATTGAAAAGAATTCAAGCCCACGTTAAGATTATTTTTCCTAACTCTGAACAATGCAAATTATTTCTTTATTTTCTGCAATCAATCAATAAAATAATGAGATGTTCTTATTTCTCAAAAATATATTGTGGTAATTAAACTTTCAGTGAAATGGAATTCTGACTTATATTTAAGTTTTTGAGAAATTGACATTAAGTTACAACTAGAGAGAGAATATGGTTGAGATACTTTATCTCATGGACTTTGTTAAACCCAATAACATATATACACAAGTTTTCTATCTACCCATCTATGTCTCTGTCTTTCTACCCATCTATCTATCTATCTATCTGTCTGTCTATCTACCCATCTACCCATCTATCTATCTATCTATCCGTCTGTCTATCTACCCATCTATCTATCTGTGTCTGTCTATCTATCCATCTATCAATCTGCATTATATATGTATGTATATGTATATATTCATATATGTTTGTACAAATAAATACATATTTTTTACTGTAACAACCCCACCACGAAGAAAATAGCGGATAGGTATATGTGATGCTCTGGGGCAGCTAGGTTTCTCAGTGGACAGAGCAATGACCCTGGAGGCAGGAGGACCTCAGTTCAAATCTGGCCTCAAACACTATCTGTGTGACCTTGGGCAAGTCACTTAACCCTGTTTGTGTCAGTTTCTTCATCTGTAATATGAGCTGGAGAAGACTATTTTCTAATTTTATGGATCACAGGCTTTTGGAGATAGACATAGTTTTCTTTGTATCAAAATGAGACTTTTAATTTTGAACTGGATTATCCTCTGCCTCATCTTACAAAATAGGTTTGCTTTTAGGCAAAAGCCTAGTGAAGCATTGTGGCCCTTATTAACATGTTCTTGGTACAGGGGAAAGAGTATTAGTTGTAGAGGAAGGAAGTCTGGGTTCAAATTCTGCCTCAGACACTCCTTCTGTGACTTTGGGGAAGTCTCAATCTTTCTGAATCTTAATTTCCTCTTTTGTAAAAGGAGGGTGTTAGACTGGGTGGCTTCTGGTGTCCCAGTTTTAGATTTGTGGTCCTATAATTACCCAGAGGAGGGCGATGTTTTGGGGACAGATTGCTAAGTAAACTCCTTAGGTTTGGAGACCGAGGCTTTGTCTCTGCTCTGTCTACACGCGAATCATGACTTGTAAAACTTAGCCAGCTCCATTTCCACAGCACCTCTTAATAACAATTAATAATAATGATAACTAAAATTTATATAGTTAATAAAGTCCACAAAGTGCTTTACAGATAGTTTCTCATATATTCTCACATAGACTCTGTGAGGTTGGTTCAGTTTTTATGAGGAAATTGAGGCAAGCCGTTGTTCAGTGACTTGTCCAGGGACATACAGCAGGTAAGTGAGGCAGGACCCATAGGATCACATGTGTAGATCAGAAGCCATCTCTTCCAACTCTCTCCTTTTCCAGGTGAGAGTGGGGAGGCCCAAAGAACTTATATGACTTTGGGTCTTTCTGGCATTGGGTCCGGAACTCCATTCACTATACAATAATAGTAGCTAGCATTTACAGGGGCAGCTAGTTGGCATGGTAGATCCATGGTAGTCCCAGGCCTGGATTCAGGAAGACCTGAGTCCAAATTTGGTCTCAGACACTGCTTAGTTGTATGACTCTGGGCAAGTAAGTCACTGGAATCCTATTTGCTTGTTTCTTCATCTGTAAAATGAGCTAGAGAAGGAAATGGCAAACCACTCCAGTATCTTTGTTAAGAAAACCCCAAAGGGCGGGTAGGTGGCACAGTGAATAGAGCACTGGCCCTGGAGTCAGGAGGACCTGAGTTCAAATCCAGCCTCAGACACTTAACACTTAGCTGTGTGACCTTGCGCAAGTCACTTAACTCCAATTGCCCTGCCTTCCCCCTCCAAAAAGCAAAACAAACAAAAATGCTTAAAAAAAAAAAAGAAAAGAAAAAGAAAAAAAGAGAAAAGAAAGAAAACCCCAAATGGGGTCATGAAGAGTCAGACACAAATGACTGAATGATAGCATTTACATGACACTTTGAGGTTTGCAAAATACGGTGCTATTCTTCTTCTTCTTACTTTATATAAAAGGAAAGTGAGGCAGAGAGGTTAAGTGACTTGCCTAGGGTCATTCAGCCAGTAAGTGTCTGAAACTGGATTTGAACTCAGGACTCCTTGAGGTCAGCACTCTCCCCACTGTACCACCCAGCTATCTGCTCCTGCCATCTCTCCATGGTGTGGCCACATATCCAGAACCCAGAAGAGAACTGCCTTTCCTTAAGGTATGGTATTAAGAAAAACCATAACAAATCTTCCTGACTAAAATTTCTCTCATTTCCCTGAAATCTATGGTTACTGAACCATATCAATAGATCTTCCCCTGAAATGGAGAGAGGTGAAGGATAAATGATGTGAACTAGGCTCGGTTTCCCAATCCTGCCTCTGAGACTTACTATGTGACCATGAGCACATACCTCAGCCTCTCAGAGGCTGTTCCCTCAGATGTAAAGTAGGGATCCTCATGCCTCTTACCACGAACTTCACAGGCTCATAAGGCTCGTAAGGCTCGTAAGGCAAAGGGTTTCTCTCTAGACCAGCTGAACTGGTGAAGGGGAACGTTTTACAGAATCTCGCTTGGAGATAAAATGAAGCTTCTACCGGCTTCTAGACAGAGATCAAGCCTGAAACAGCACTAACTGAATATTTACAGAAAACATAAATGACATCTTCCCATCGTCCTGTTTCCTTTGTTTGTTCTTGTAAAATCCAGGAACTGCAACATATAACATTCAGGTCAGTTCTTTCTATAATATTGTACATTCCCTCGTTGGTGCCAATGGTAGGCAATAAGATTCCTGGAAACTCCACCTCTGGGCATATTCAACAATACAAAGGTTCCCTCTACAAGGCCAGGAGCTGAGTCTTCTTGTCAGAGGGTTCTAAAATGGTTGAACCTGAGCTCACCTCTCTTAATAAACTCTTGTCCTATTTTGGCTCTTAGAAGACTGATCACTGTCTCCTTCTGATATTGGAGAGAATGTGATACATATACACACACACACATGCACGCATACACACATATATGTTTATATATATATATATACATATGTATACATATGTATATATATGTGTATGTGGGAGGAGATGGAGAAAAGAGAGAGGAGAGAGAGAGAGAGAGAGAAAGGGAGAGAGGAGAGAGAGGAGAGAGAGAAGAGAGAAAGAGAGAGAGCGCTAGGTGGTATGATAGTGCACAGAGTACTGGGCCGGAAGTCAGGAAGACTCATCTTCCTGAGTTCAAATCTGGCCTCAGATATTTACCAGCCTTGTGACCCCTGGGCAAGTCACTTAGCCCTGTCTGCCTCAGTTTCCTCATCTGTAAAAATGAACTGGAGAAGGAAATACCAAACCACTCCAATATCTTTGCCAAGAAAACACCAAATGGGATCATGAAGAGTTGGGCGTGACTGAAAAATAACTGAACAAAAATACACAGACATATACACATATGTGTCTATATACAGACATGTATATGTGTGTATAGTGTCTACTGCATGCTAGGAACTGTAATATTAACTCATTTGATCCTCACAACAACCCAGGGATATAGGAGCTGTTGTTATCATCATATTTTATAGTTGAGGAAACCAAAGCAAACAGAGGTTAAATGACTTGCCCAGGATCATGCAACTAGTAAGTGTCTGAGATCAGATTTAAGTTAGATCTTCCTGACTCCAGGCCCAGCACTCTATCTACTCCCCCGCCCTCTTGGACAGTTATTTAACCCCTCTGAAAGCTTTAGTTTCCTCATTTATGAAGTAAGAGAATTGGACTAGATGACCTTTGACATTCCCTCCAACTTTAGATCTAAAATTCTAAATTCTTTCAGAGGCAGAAAGTCCTTCAAATACCCCCCAAAAGGCCAAGTTCAACATTTGCTAAAGACTCTAGTCCTTTGATGCCAGTATGTAATGGGGCAGCCAACAGTCAGGAAAACATTTTTATCTGAATAAGCTATAAAATAATTCTTTGATCTTGGTAGCCCATGAAACAAAGGAAAAGAAAAAAAAAGACATTCTCAGTTCTGCTTAGTCTTCTGTTTTTATAATGATGGTAGCAACATGGAAGAAAAGGAAACCAAGGATCACATGGTGTTAATTTCTAATTGTTGGTACTTGAGATCTTTGCCTAATGATCAGTGAATTGATGCACTATTGGAAGAACTGAAATGTGTCCAAACTGATATTCTTATCCTAAATGAAACCAGAAGATACAGAGAGGTTGCCACTAAATGGAAGAATGCCTTGCAGATTATCTTTGGAGAGGTGAGCAAAGGCTTAAGAATGGAGCTTCGTTGTATGTCCAGTGTCAATAAGCAACTTAATTTTAAAGGAGGTTTGGTCAGCATTGGACCACAGTCATCTGAGAACTTTACATCACTCACGATAAGACAAACCAAAAGACCACAAAAAAGGTAATCGTAGATTACACATCCAAAAGAAGCACCGTGTTAGAATATAAACTCATTCACCAAACATTACAAAAATAATTGGTTGGTTATAAAAAGGCCATTTCACTTTTATCAAATAGTGAGAAGCATTGGAGAGAAAAGATGATTTTGCAGAAAGCTTGATGGGAGACCCAAATTAAGGTAGATCATTCAAAGACCATTTAAAGATGAAACAGGATTGGAAGTCAAAAAATAGATGAAAATGGATCAGATCTGACAGCATTTCTAGGACATATTTTTTTCTTTACCAATGACAGTGTAAACACTGTATTTGGACTTTAACGTTGGCCCCTAATGTGCTGAACAAGAGCGAAGAAATGACATCACAGAAGACAGAGTAGTAGAACCAGGGAAAATCCATTATGGAGGTGACAAAACTTTGAAAGCATTGAGGGATGGGATTACAAAGGAAACCCGTTATATTGAATTATAGTTACTGATGTTAAAAAAAGTTTATGGACCTTAGATTAAGATCCTTTGACTTAGAGGAAGACCACTAGTGAACCGTGGCCCTGACAGAGAAGTGATGGAAAGATACACACAAGAATTGCCTGGAAGAAGGAGGTATGGTTATATTATATTCTGTACCATTGGAAGGAGCACCCTTGTATATTGTATAAAGCATGGATACATTGAGATACTGAATTATTGTATAGTCATGCTGGCTGAAATCTTTGAGATTATCTAGTCCAGGGGAAGCAAATTCAAAAAGAAACAGGAGTCACTGAACTGTATATAAGGATCCTTGTGGACTACATATTGTCTTAGAAAACCACACATTAATATTATATTTCTATTTATTTTGTTAACTATTTCCCAATTACATTTTAATCTAGTTCTTTTGTTGTATCCCCAGGGTTTAGCATGGTGCCTGGAATATGGTAGGTGCCCAGGATCTCAGAACTAATTAGGAGTAGGCTGGTGTACAAACCCTGATTAGTGCTATTTCCCATATTTCTGGCTATCTCTTTAAAATAATACCAGGACATGGAAAGAATGTTTTAGTAGTTTCTTTGTCAGATAGACTCTATGATAAACAGTTTTTTGAAATAAATTAATATATAGCAATTTTGACTTGGATAGAGAAAGAAGGACAATGCCCAGAAGCAGATCTTTGTCTTTGGCAGCCCAGGCAGGTTTTTGTGACTCTTCTAACCCTTTCTCCTTTCATTTTGTTTACTCTTAGTATCTGTTCTTTCTTCTCTCAAAGCCTGATTTCAGGAAATATCAATATCGGTAATTTACATTTTAGTATGAATTAAATTTAATTTTCTAGCTGCTCCTAGAGCAGAGGCTTTGCTTTCCCATGGTTTTATATTCCCAGAGACAGAGAAGGGGCAGGGTCAGAGGCATTTGATCACCCCTGGAGGCTGGGGTGGCCACATCTTTCCCTCCTTATCCGCACCCCCTACCAGGCACTTCAATAGGAAGCAAAACGCAGTTGCAAGGGAAATCAGGGGTATGATTGTGGATAGGCATAGAAAATGCAGGGCTGATGATTGCTGGAGTAACTCCATTGTTCTGCTGAGACAGAAAGTTTGGAAGCCAGGAATGACAAATGAGGACTGGGTCAGGATTCCTCATAAATTTCATAACCTCTGTTGTATTTAGGATCCCATTCCTTTCTTTTACTCATTACTGGATCGACAAGTTCTTATGAAGTAAACCAAGGACTTACTAAGTATTGGTGATACCAAGGAAAAGCAAAAATGGTCCCTGTCCTCAAGGATTTATAATCTAATGGGAGTTGACAAAAACGTGTACGTGAATATAGATGTATACCAGACTGACCCCGATCCAGGAGTGGAGAATGTGCAGCCTCAAGGTCACATGCGGCCCTTTAGTGCTGCCCTTTGGCTGAATCCAGCCTTCACAACACGAATCTCCTCCATAAAAGGATTTGTTTGGTAAAGCTTGGACTCAGGCCCCATCCAAGGACCTAGAAGGCCTCATGTGAGGCCGCAGGTTCCCCACCTCTGTGTCCCAGAGTAGCCTTAGAGCTTAGAACGAGCCCCTTGGGAGATTTGGAAAGTCTTCAGGTAGAAGGTGAAGCCGAGGATTCCAAAAGGTAGAGAGGGGCATCAGAGCAGTCCAGGCATGGCCGACCGAGACAGGGGGCAGGCAGATGGAACCTGGCAGATGAGGAACAGAAAGGTCAGTATGGCCAGACCACCTATATTTAACTTTCGGATTTAGGCGATGGTAATATGTGTATACTTACACGAGTACTGATTCTCTCCTCCGTGAGAATGTATTGAGAGGAGGGATTGTTTCAGTCTTTTCTAGTTGTATTCCCAGTGCCTAGTATATAGTCAGTGCTTAATAAATGCTTGTTGGGTGATTAATTGCCTGTAGAGTTCATGGAGGGGGGGAGCGTGTAAGAAAATTTAAAAGGTAGAAAGGAGCAGGTTGTGAAAAGCTTCAAATGCCAAATAGAGGATTTTATTTTTGTTCAGTGGTGTCTGAATCTTCATGACCCCATTTGGGGTTTTCTTGGCAAAGATACTACAGTGATTTACCATTTCCTTCTCAGGTTCATTTTACAGATGAGGAAACCAAGGCAAAATGGGTTAAGTGACTTGCCCAGGGTCACACAGCTAATAACCGTTTGAAGATGGATTTGAACTCAGATTTTCCTGACTCCAGGCATAACACTATATCCATTGTACCACCTAACTGCCTCTAGGAAAGATAATGAGTTCTGTTTTGTATTTGTTGAATTCAAGTTGCCTACCAGACATGTAGTTCAAAATGTCTATGCATCGCCTAACCCTCTGAGGGTTTTGTTGTATGGTCTAAGCTACAAAGGATTTGTCCTATTTATATGTGCTTCAGAAGAGTGGAGGTCTCTGAGCAGATCCTACAGACAGCAAATCCTTTCTGTCTATGAGTTTTCAAGGAGAGTTGGGAGTACTGCCTGATGTAGTTACAATCAGTAAGGGAATCCTTTATATTATTGGATCCCAGGCTCAGCGTATTCATATGGATTTAAGAGATTTAAAGGCTGCTGAGTGGCACAACGAATAGAGCGCAGGAAAACTCATCTTCCTGAGTTCAAATCTCGCTTCGGACACTTACCAGCTGTGTGACCCTGGGCAAGTCACTTAATCCTGGTTGCCTCAGTTTCCTCATCTGTAAAATGAGTTGGAGAAGGAAATGGCGAACCACTCCAGTATCTGTGCCAAGAAAACCCCAAATGGGGTCATGAAGGGTTGAACATGACTGAAAAACAAATGAACAGAAAATAGTATTCCTCTTTAAAAAAAAAAAAAAGGCATTTCCTTCCCTTACAGGTAGAGGGGAGTGTTTGGGGTAGAAACTGAATTTAACAAGGAATTCCTTATAGCAGGCGATCCTTGGGTCAGCTTCAGGTTGATCAAGGTTGAGTAGCAGGGGCAGTTAGGTGGCACAGTGAACAGAGCGCCAGCCGTGGAGTCAGAAGGACCTAAGTTGAAATCTGGCCTCAGACATTTAACACAAAACTAGCCACATGAAATCAGGCAAGTCACTTAACCCCAATTGCCCTGCCTTTCCCCCTCCAAAAAGAAAAAAAAAAAATTCAACCAATGCATAAGAATAAAAATTATAATGTGAACTTTTTCACAGTTTAAAATTGACCATTTTATGTGATTCTCTCTGGCCCTTAGACCATATTATTTTTTTCCCCTTATTATCTAGTGTTTCAGAGAACCATCCATATTATATCCATTTCTCATCTCCAGGATAAACTAAAAAGCCCTAGGCAGGTCTATGCAATTCGAGTCATGTTTAGGGTTAAAACTGCCATCTCTAACCTCTTTTCACAGTCATAAAAGCCTTTAAAAATATACTTTTGTTAGTTGACCTGAAGATAAATTATATTTTCTGCATCAGCAGCTTGAGCAAGAATTAGGCCCAGAGATGTTCTAAAGGGTGAAGGGAAAAAAATCAAGGAGGGGAGTATATAATGGGATCATATTTATTGGAGAATAGGTAAGAAGGGCCTTTTATCTCTTGTAGTCCCTGAGCTTGGTGAGTTGTGAGGTCCTTATTTCAGTACCAAACTTGCACCTGAGCTCCTCAGGAAAAACAGGAAGAAATCAGAGATGACTCACTTGGCCTCCACCTCCAATCAAGATTTCTGATGAGCATGTGTTTCTTAGGCAGATTTCACAAGCAATTCTTTAACTTAACCTTGAAATTCTTATTCCTGGTTGTCCCCCACTAAAGCACTTTTAAAGTATGTTTTTGTTTTTGAAATCTCAGTGGCATAAATGACTAAACTACCTTCTCCCTTCACACATTTCCATGGCAACCAAACTATAGGGTCCATTCCAGTCTGTCCACAATGACCATAATTAAAATGATGTAACTGTACCTTAAACTAAAGGGCACAGTTGTGTAGTAGGAAGTGTCATACTTCCTCTTTGCACCTGGTAGCATTTTGTGTAGCTCTCTCTCTCCTATGACTAAAGGTCCCACCTCTGTGCTCCCGGACCTGGATTTCCTGTAGTGGTACTCACTGTAGAACTGTGTGGCTTGGCCATTCATTTAGCCATCCCTCAAGTGGAAGAAATTTAGTCTTTTACTTAACATCTGATATGGGCAGAAGTCATGGGATTTGACTTTTAGTTCAAGGGAAGCCCTGGAAGACTTTCAATATATCCAAGCTTTGAACCCAGGTGTGTTGATTCTAAGACCACTGTACCCTTCTGTCCCCAGTCATGGCCACCAACTTGGAATTCTAACCTATTCAATTCCCTGTTCTCAGAATGATGAGTTGTACCCTTCTTGTTAGAACAGTTAAATCTACCCTCTACCTGTACCATGTGTTATAATCAACAACTACTATGTATCCCTGCCTCATACCGCATGGCAGAGTGCACATTTCTGACCTTATCCACTAACATTCATGAGTGTGTATAAAACCAAGGCAAAAATTAAGCAGCTTCTGTCACTTATGACAGTCCTGTTGGGCTCCTGGTGAGCATGCCACCTGCCCACTAGGGTTGGGGATGGCCTGCCTCCCCATCTTCCTTCTACTTAACCTTCTTCCCATGCTCCATGTGCCTTTGGATCCATCCCTGGGCAGCTCCTTCCTCTTGTGCAAATCTACTGGACCTCAGAATTGTCTGTTCCCCTTGTACTGTATGCATTCATACACTCTTCGCTTTGGCAGTTAACTTTGTGGCCCTAATTCCTTGTCTGTACAGAACGTTCATATCCACCCTGCCACCTTTCTAGTCACTTGGAACTGGCCTCTTCCTGACAAGTGTGTTCTGTTTGTGCCCTAAGACCTAGGACAGCACTGCAGTTCAAAGACATCTAAAACCCAATTAAGGCAGAACACAAAATCATTTTGATCAGTACCTTATGCTGCAGTGCTGCTTCAAAAGACAACAGAAAACAAAACATTGAAAGCCCCAAATAAGACAATAGTGATTTTGATGCAAATGGACCATGTTTGGGACAAGAGCAAAAGTATGACCCTGGTGGGCCACTGATGGTGAAAAAAGCAATATTCCCTTTGGCTTAAAAGACAAATATCTAACTGATTGATGCTGAATTTCTTTGGAAGATTTCTAATTATATTAGAAACATGAGCAAACATTGCCAAGTTTTTGTTTTAAAATGTGTGTTATGTCTTACTTTAATTTGGTGGGATGGTCATTTGGAGGGTCTCTTTTCTAGTTCACTGTTTAAAAGAAAAAATAAATAAATACTTCTTGTTAAAGAAAATAGGAAATAGAGGCAGCTAGGTGGTACAGTGAATAGAATACCAGCTCTGGAGTCAGGAGGACCTGAGTTCAAATTCGGCCTCAGACACTTAACACTTACTAGCCATGTGACCTTGGGCAAGTCACTTAACCCCAATTGCCCTGCCTTCTCCCCTCCAAAAAGCAAAAAAAAAAAAAAAAAAAAAAGGAAACATAACGTCCAGTGATGCAGGTAGGTGATGCAATGGATAGAGATCTGGGCTAGAATCAAGAAGACCTGAATTCATATCTAGCCTGAATTCATACTAGCTATCTGATGCTGGGCAAGTCACTTACCCTTTCTCTATCTCAGTTTCTTTATCTGTAAAACGGATATAATAGTAATACCCATCTCACATGATTGTTGTAAAGAGAAAATAAGATAATATTTGTAAAGTGCTTTGCAAACCTTCAAGTGCTATAAAAATGCTAACTATTATTATTATCCAGTGTTATTAACCAAAGAATCCTTTTTGGTCATGTAGTGACATGTCATAGCATCCCTGTATGATTTTTATTTTTAAGATTTTATTAGGAAATTTTTAGATTTATTTTTTATTTTATTACTTTAAAAAAAGATTTTTAGATTTTATTACTAAAAAATTTGTTTTATTGCTAAATTTTTTAAGATTTTAAAATTTTTTTAGTAAATTTTTAAAGATTTTACGATTTTTATTTTTAATTTTAAGATTTTATTACTAAAATTTTTTTAAAGATAGCTAATATGACATGGTAGAAATGCAACTAACAGCTTGAATGTTACTATCTAGTTAACCCAAGAGTTTGACATAGTTTGCCCTCAATGACCCACCGTCTAGCATGAGAGTCCCACATCTTTAAGTGGAAAGTGAAAAATTTAATTCCTTCTCTCTTTTTTTTTGGAGGGGGGAAGGCAAGGCAATTGAGGTTAAGTGACTTGCCCAAGGTTACACAGCTAGTAAGTGTGTCAAGTGTCTGAAGCCAAATTTGAACTCAAGTCCTCCTGACTCCAGGGCTAGTGCTCTATTCACTTTGCCATCTAGCTGCCCCCTTAATTCCTTCTCTTGAGAGATTCTTCTGTAATGGGGAAGTATCTTCTTATCTCCATCCTGAAATTTTGAATTTCATATGTTTTGGTTAGAAAAAATAATTCTCCCACTTTTTTTATTTTTGAAAAGGATAGTTCTGGGACAGCTTGGTTACATAGTAGATAGAGCACTGGCCCTGGAGTCAGGAGGATCTGAGTTCAAATGTGGCCTCAGACACTTACTAGCTGTGTGACTCTGGACAAGTCATTTAACTCCAATTGCCTCCAAAATTTAAAAAAGAAAAAGAAAAAAGGATAATTCTTATCCTAAATTTCTTCAATACTTAACCAATCTATCACAGACTCTACTTGTGCTTGCTCGCTCATTATTTCCTTATATTCCCCTCATCAATGTTAGTTTATTTTGTGACTTTTCCTCGAATGTTTCTATTTCTTTTGACTAACAAAATGTCACAAACTGAGTTCAACACTGATTCTTCTTCAACTGAAACTCAGAATCTTCCTCCTTTGGTCCCTATCACTGTACAAACTCCCACGAAGTTCTTTGTCAATCAACCCCTCAGGTCTTTTACTGTTTCCCTGTTTTCTCTTTTGAATGTTTGCTTCAGCTTCCTTCCCCCTCCTCCCCCTTAGATTTAACCTTGCTATTTTTCAATCTGACTTTATCTGCACTTTGTGACCACTTGCATTCTTCTTATCTCTTGTTTTTTTTCCCCAACTTCAATTTATCATCATCAGTTTATTTCATTCTCTCTTCCAAATCAGTTTTTAATATGTCCAAAAGTTCTTCTTTCTCCCCTCCCCACCCATGCTCCAACACATTCCACCCATGTCACCCTCCGACTGACTTCATTTTGTTGAGATCTCTTCACTGGGAATCACTCAATTTCTATTGTTCTCTTATTCAAGTCAATCTGAAATTGACTTACAGGAAAAATGTCACATGGCTCTCAATAGCATGCCTTACTAAGACAAATAATATCTATTGGCTATTTCTACAAAGACTAAGAAATGTGAATATTCAATGTCAATGATCAACATTTTCCCAAGAAGGTCAGTGATTGGGAATCTCCTTGGGGAAAAAAAGCCCATCCCAAATTCCAATGGTGCTGTCTCTGCTCAGTACACTCACTCATCCTTACCAATTTCTTCCCTTCCTCTCTTCTGTCCCATGGGCATCTGGGTGGCCCCAAACTAATGAAGAGGCTAGTGAATGAAGCCTTGGAAAATTTGAATATCAGTAGGGAAGGCCGACATGCATTCCAGGGGGCCTGATTGTGGAGAACAACTTGGTTTTTCAGAGAATTGTAAATATTCTGTCTGGAATACATCTCAGTCTCCACTACTGATATTCGAAATCTCACAAATGTTACCCCACTTGCAGCTTGTGGGGTCTTTATGACTCCCCCTGCCTCTGTTACTCTTATTTCTTTCCCTTTATTAAAGACAGATTTTAAATCATCAGTCATGTGAAGGGGAGAGCATTATCAATTTCATCTTTAAAAAAATATTTTTGTACTTGACTTTATTCTCTCTTTTTTAAGAAGACATTTTGAAAGACCTTCTGCCAGCATTAACTCATATATCCCTAACCCCTTTTCAACAGGCTTTTACTGGTATATCATGTTATATCTTGATCTCTTCTCATCACTAAACCAGCATATATTTTTCAATTCATATACTGAGTAAGTTACAACATCACTCTGGCTTTTATGCTTGACAGAAGCTTTTTTTTTTTCCAAATAAAAATATATAGAGAAAGCATCATGTTTGTAGACAGAGAGCTAGTCCCAGAGTCAAAAGTAACAACAGTGGGTAACATTTATAAGACTACTCACTCGCCAAATACTTTATAGGGATTAACTCTATAAATGACGTCGTCCTCACAACAACCCTGAAATGAATTAATATCATATCATATACATTTTATCCATAATATCATGTCCATTTTATAGATGAGGAAACTGAGTCCAAGTTAAGTGACTTGCCCAAGGTCACACAGTACTTGAGGCAAAATTCAAACTTAGGCCTGCCAACTACAAGTCTGGCATGCTATCCTCTAAGGCCGCCTAGCTGTCTTTTAGAAAGAACTGGATTCAAGTCCTGCTTCTGACATACAGTGGCTATGTGACTCTGGGCTTATAAACTGGAGAGAAGCTTCTGATCTGTTAAGTAGAGAAGTTCCTCATTGGGAGGCAGCTACATTGACGAAATCACAGGACTTAGCACAGTGCCTGGCACACAGTAAACTATATTATTAGCCAATAGTTCTAAGGTGGCTAATATAGCTATGTTATGGAGTATACGGGGTGTTCCTAAAGTCTGGACACATGGGAAATCTCATTAACTATGCTTCTTTTCAAGAAATGAATGAAATTTTCAACAACATTTGATTTAATTAGCATAAATTTTAACCATGACAATTTCATATGGAATAAAAGCTTTCATTAGCTATTGAGAATTATTTTCCATATTAATGAGATTAATTTAATGTAAATTAATGAGGTCTCCTATGTCTTCCTATGAAGACACTTATGCTAATTAAATGAAATGTGGCTGAAAATTTCATTCATTTCATTTCTTGTAAATATGCATAGTTAATGAGATTTCCTATGTGTCCAGACTTTAGGGACACTCTGTATAGCTAATTTAACTGCTATAATTTATTATTATTATTCCTATACTGGTAGTAAGTGTCAGAATCAGGGTTAAAACCTATTGACTTTTAACTCCAAGTCCAGTGCTTTTTTGACATTAATGAAAATGTGTATATAGTATATAATATAAAGTATATAGTATATATATATGTATATATATAGAGAGAATATAGAATATATATAGTATATATAAAAATATATAGAATATATAATTTATATAGTATATATAGAATATAGAATATATATAGTATATATATAATATATATAGTATATATAATATAAAGTAAAGTATATAGTATATAATATAAAGAATGATTTGCATTTTTAAGCATTTATTAATCACTATATGCTAGGCACTGTGCTAAGTTTTAAGCATTTCCATAGCACCTCTGAATTGATGCTCTTCAACAAGACCAGTTTTTCCTCTTTAAAGCAACTCTTTCTACATGGGTAGACCCTCATCTGCAGGGTGCTTAAGAGGGAGTCTTCTCAAGACATTTTCATGGAAGTTTACTCTCAGGGTAGCTATGCCCACCAGGGATAGGCCTGCTTGTCTTTGGTAGCCAGGAAAGCTGAGGAGATTGTATTTATTCCCTGCCCTGATGCCCAAATTATTCCAGTATGAACTAGGGATTAGATTCTAAGGAGTCACATGGAGTCTTCAGCAGAGGTGACATTGAGGTGAGTAATCTCCTCAGGCCCAGACCTAATACTGTATTGAGTCATATTAACTCTTTTAGGACACCAGAAGGAGCAGTATTTTCATTAACACTAAGATTTCAAATAGAGGGTCAGTATCCTTGGTCTTACTCTGCTAAAGTCACCCTTACCTTGACCCTGATCCCCACTCCAGGAAGTAAAGTAATGCAATGGAAAGAGGGCTACCTTTGGAATCTGAGGACCTGGGTTCCAATCCTGTTCCTTCTATTTACTGCCCATGTGACTCTGAGCAAGTTATTGACTCTCTCTGGCCCTCTGTTTCTTCATCTGTAAAATGGAGTGGTTGGATGAGATCACCTTTAAAGCCCTCTTCTGGTCATAAATCTATGATCCTATGAGCCTAACTTTGGAGCTAGCCATTTAAGGGAAGGTGGGTCTGGTGAGGTAAAAGTTACCATCACCAGCTTGGACTCCTAAAGTCTCTTATAATTCTAAAATCATAAATAGTCCACATGTTGATGGGCAACATGGCAGCCAGCTTGTCTTCTGTCCTTCTGTTTGAGATTTGGCTTAGAGGCAACACCCAGTTCCATGCTATAGCAGGGAAATGACCACACTGTTCACAGCTCCTCAGAACCACAGAATTTGACTGAAAGGTACAAGGGTCATCTAGTCCAAACCACATCTGAACACACACACACACACACACACACACACACACACACACACACACACACACACACACACACACACACACACTTTCTCTCTCCAGGATCAATGTCCTTTCTAAAATGTAACTTTTAGAAGCGAGCACAGAATGTGAAAATGTTTAATATGAATGCATAAGTAGAGCCTATATCAGATTGCACACCATCTTGGGGAGGGGGAAAGGGAGGGAGATGGAGAAAATTTGAAATTCAAAATTTTACAAAAGTGAATGCTGAAAACTAAAAGTTAATTAATGAATGAATTGGAAATTAAAAGAAGTGAGCACAGACAGAGTCCAAACAGCTCTGTCATCTCGTTTTGGGGCCGAATAATGAAGATTTCAGAACAGAGAGGGGGTGATCAGCCAAAGGAAGGCTCTCCACACATGCTAGTGTGTGGGTACTGGCTCTAGTCTGAGGCCAGGATGCTTGTCTGATGCTGTATCTGGGCCAAAATGTTGAGCTCAGGGCTAGGGATACAGCCAAGCCACAGTGTGGAGGGAGGACACTGAAGACTTGGCTATGGGATGTTCGGCCCTGCAGTTGGATCTGAGTTGGATCTGTAGGGGAGCCTTTCTTGTTGACCTTTGCACTGTATCTTTCCTTGGTGACCTGGAAGAGTCAGTAGGCCTCCAGGAGCCCAGTTTATCACTAGGGAATGACTTGAGCACTTGGGATGATTGGATTTGGTAAGGACATCTTTTGTAGAAAAAGGGCAGGGTAAAGTGTGTACGTGTCTATATATACATATATACTTATATACACAAAGAAAGAGAGAGAAAAAAGCAAAAGAAAGAGAGAAAAGAAAAATTGGGAGAAAGGGAAAGAGGTAGAGAGACCCAGAGACAGAGACAGAGACAAAGAGACACAGAGATGAGAGAGAGAGAGAGAGAGAGAATGTATAGGTGGTCAAACAAGAATTTTCTTGTAGTTTTCAATAAGAACAAGGTAATTTCTTCTTCCACCCAACCCCCTTTGATTGGGTTTTCTTAGGCTTACTCAGGAAGTTCCAGGTTACATAGTAGAAGTGTTGTGGTAGTTAGCACACAAAGTAGAGAGAACCCTGGACCTAGAATTCAAACCTTGGACCTGAGTTCAAATTCAGCCTTAGAGACTTACTAGCTGTGTGACTCTGGGCCAGTCACTGAACCTCTGTCTACCTCACTTTTCTCTTATATAGAGTAGGATTAGGGCAGCTACACCATGAAGTGGATAGAGAGCTGGGTCTGAAGTCAGGAAGACTCATTTTTGTGAGTTCAAATCCAGCCTCAGATACTCACTTGTTGTATGACTCTAGGCAAGTCACTTCACCTGATTTCCTCAGTTTCCTCATCTATAAAATGAGCTGGAGAAGAAACTGGCAAACCATTCTGGTATCTTTGCCAAGAAAACCCCAAATGGGGTCATGAAGAGTCAGACACGACTGAACAACTGAAAACTGGTAATAAGAATCACCTACCTCACAAGGTTGTTGTAAGAATAAAATGAGATACTTGTAAAGCTCTCTGTAAACCTTAAAGTCCTATATGATAGTTATTGATGAAACAAATATTCCTATTAGTTTCCATTTTGTATATAAATATATATTATATTAATAATAGTACATTATATGTGTTCAGCACTATGCTAAGGGTGCTACAAATATTAGCAGAGGATAGATTCATTGTTGTTACAATTATTGTTATAATTATTGTAAAAGCCTAAAAATTGTCCACAGCTTCTGTCTCATCCAAAGCATTCAAGGAAAGTTTGTCATTAAAAGTAAAAAAATAAGAAAAGAAGATAGAAAAGAACTGGGCAGGAGAAGAGACTGCTGTGTAGCAGCTAGAGTCCTGGGCTCGGAAAGGATGGATAGATACAAAAGATACCATATTTCATTGCATAATTGCTGCACTCTGGTTTGTTTGCCTTTTTTTTTTTTTGGTCTAAAAATTGGTTTTAACCTTTCATTGTGTAATCGTCACCTGGTATAATTCTGTTCCTAACATCACTTAAAAGGTAAACAGAGCAGCAATGTATTCACCAGTGACATATGGATACGCATCTATCTCTCGAGAATTGTGAGCCCACATGCATTGTCAGTATATTTCCAAAAGCCTACTTTTGTGGTTTATTTAGAGCAGTGCAGTACTAACGGTATTGGATGTCAACCCAATGAAGAGCCTTAGGCTTAAAGGAGTGGGCGGACAGGCAAAGCTGCCATGAGTAAGTCACATGATATGGTAAGACTTGCATCTTCCCAATTTTAACATATATTCATGAGTATTCCATGCATTCTAATTTTGCACCAAAGACAGTTTAGTAATAAATGATTTTTAAGGAATACTGGGACAATTCTTTTAAAAGCTTCACATAATGGTCACACTCCACATTTTGCAAACATTTGTCATAAAATCTGTGATGATGATATGGTGAAATATAGTAGGTTCAAATCCTTCCTCAAATACTCGACTAGCTGTGTGTCCTTGAGCAAGTCACTTAACTTTTCTGAGTCATTAATTTACTCAACTATGAAATAAGAAGGCTGGATAAGACTACATATAAGTTTTTCTAAATCTATAATCCTATAAAAGGGGAAAAAATAGAGAAAATAGAGAACTAGGGAGGAAAATGAGGGAAATAGGAACAAAGGGGTTAAGTAAATTCTGTACATGGCCTTCTCCAGAAAGGGACTCCTGGGTTACACCCACACCCCCCAGGATTACAGAAAAATTTTCCATGAACCAATTCCCCTCCCCCTTCCCTTTTCCCCTGGGGGCTTTTCTCCAGTTTACTCTGAATGGATTTTTGCCCTAATAAGAGGCAATAGGGAGGAACAGAGCTATTTACTGGATGTTAGACCTCATTCCAAAGTTCGGAATAATGGATTTAACCCCGAGATACAGCCTTCTTGAATAAAGGCAGAAATGTTATCAGAGCAAGGTTCTAGCATTAGTTGTAGTCAGATAAATTAGATTAGCACGTGGAAGGAGGTGAAATCAGGGTCAATCATCTTAAAGGGAGAACAGGTAGAGGGCGAATTGGCCCTCTTTGTAATGTTCTTGCTTTTCAATGTGTTCGCCCTTTCTTCTTACTTCTCATTTTCCCGACTTTTTCTTTTCCTTCTCTCTTTCCTGTGTTTGGCCAAGGACTGGATGCAATATGAGAAAACAAGGGAATGACCTTTTCTGAGGGATGACCCCCCAACCCCATGAATGTATCTGAGGATAAATCCCAACTGCTTACGCTCAAGTGTGTGAGTAGAATGGGCCATATATAAAAGTCAAGGATTTGGATTCAGAGGACCTGGCTCATTTTTTACACGCATGATCTTGGACCAGTTATTTCTTTTCTTTTGGGGCTTAGTTCCCTCAAATGTAAATGGAAGGAGTTGGGCTAGATAATCATTTAAGCCCCTCCCAGCTTTTAATGTTATAATCAGAAAGATCATGACAAACTCTTCTCCATTAAAGATGGAACAATGATTATGGGTTTAAATTAGAGCTTGAAGTTATTCAGCAGTTTCAATCATAATAAGACTCTTTGTGACCCCATTTGGGGTTTTCTTGGTAAAGATACTGAAGTGGTTTGCCATTTCCTTCTCCAGCTCATTTTACAGATGAGGAAACTGAGGCAAAGAAGGTTAAGTGACTTACCCAGAGTCACACAGCTGGAAAGATTGTATGAGGCCATATTTGAACTCAGGTTTTCCTGACTCTAGGGCTGGTTGCTCTGTTCTATTCCACCTAGCTGCCCTAAACTGGAACAGGAGAGATCAAAGTCAGACATAAGGAAGAACTGTGTCACTGCAGGAGTTACTATGTCTGAAATGTGCTATCACAGACAGCCAGTGGGGTGGCTAGGTGGTGCAGTGGATAGAGCAACCAGCGCTAGAGTCAGGAGAACCTCAGATACTTACTAGTTGTGTGACTCTCGGCAAATCACTTAACCCTGGTTTCCAAGAAAGGAAAGAAAGGAAAGAAAGGAAAGAAAAGAAAGAAAGGAAAGAAAAGAAAGAAAGGAAAGAAAGGAAAGGAAAAAAAGAAAGGAAAGAAAGGAAAGAAAGGAAGGAAGGAAGGAAAGAAGGAAGGAAGGAAGGAAGTATAATGGTAGTAGAATTTGGAGATGCCCTGGTATTGGCTTGGTTTTTGGGTTGAGTGTTAAAACCCAGAGCTTGTGAATCCCACTTGTGGGATGGACTTGTTGATGTGAGGAGAGAGGGCTGAACTGGGAGGAGCCATGAACTGGGAGAGAGGCCCAAGCCTAGAGGAGGCCAGAAGGACTTTGGGATAGCAGTATCCAGTATCATGGAGCCTGAGCTGCTGAGAGAAAGAGACTGCTGAGAGCCTGTTGGAGCTGCCCAGGACTTTTGAGAACTGCCACCCAGAGCTGCCAAGGACTGAGGTGGCATGGCTGTGATGCTGGTATTTTGTCTGTCTGTTTTGATGTTGTTTTGCCAGATTCACCTGCTGGTGAAGGACAGTGCTGCTGTTGTAGAGATCCTGGAACCTTGCTGTTGGTGAGCCCTGAAGGAGGATTTTCTTGTGGTACCTGCACAGAAATCCTGGAAGAGGGCCTTGCTGATGTTGTCAGGGGTTCTGG
>CM053580.1:74540054-74613495 GCA_028627135.1 Pseudochirops cupreus
CTTTGTTGAGCCTTGTCTCCCCAGGAACTGAGATTGCTGAGGGCTTGCCTCCATTGAAGATGAAAGAAGGGCCTTTTCTTGGGTATTCAATGCTGAGATGATATCTTAACCTTGTTGTCACTTAAGGGTGGATGGCCTTTTGTGCTCTCCTGCCACTTTTGAGATTCAGGGGTGGGAAGCTTTTGAGTTTTTTGTGCTCTGTTATTGACCAAATGAATGTACTTTGTTTATGAATGGAGACTAATCTCCATTTGAGAGGACAGACGTTGTTGACTGACTAAATACACTGCCCAGGAGTGGGCTGCTTTGACTACTGATCCAGGGGTGGGATACTTGGACCTTGATACTTTGCAACTGAATTGAGAACTTACTTCCTAAATGAACAAGTTACACTGTATTTTGACTTTCTCTGTTCTGTGAATGTTTGCTGAATAAATGGGGTTTGCTATGCTGGTAATCCGAACCTTGGAAGTTGCCTTTGCTTGGCATTACAGAAAGAAAGAAAGAAAGAAAGAAAGAAAGAAAGAAAGAAAGAAAGAAAGAAAGAAAGAAAGAAAGAAAGAAAGAAAGAAAGGAAGAAAGAAAGCCAGGGAATCTTTTTTTTTCCTCAAGAACTTTATGAACAATATTGTCTGTATTGTCATTTGCCTGATGCAGATAGAGGCCAGAATGTCAGTTTTGAGTCTGACATCTGGTGGGGGTGTTGAAGGCCTCTTCCATCTCTGTGACCTGGTTGGCTCCATCTTCCCTTTTGAAGCAGTTATAGCACTTGAGGGAGACAGCGCAGTATGCTGAAGAGAACACTGGAAATGGAACACTCAGATCTTGGTTCAGATCCTGACTATATTGAGTGTGACCTGAATTGGGCAAATAACTTCATTTCTCTGAGCCTGACTTCGCTCATCTGTAAAATGGGCAAGATGATCTTAAAGATTTCTTCCATCTTCAAATCTATGACTCATCTCTTGAACACGAGCCTCTAGGTTTGGAGGAAGGTGACAAGACCAGAAATATCAGGGGAACCATATTCACATATAGAAGTGTCTTAATTTATATTAAGGGGGAGCCAGATTGACCCAGTGGATAGAGAGTTGGGCCTGGAGTCAGGGAGACCTGAGTTCAAATGTGACTTCAGATCCTTATTAGCTGTGTGACCCTGGGCAAGTCACTTAACCTTTACCTGCCTCAGTTCCCTCATCCATCAAATGGGGATAATAATAATAATGCCTTTTTCCCAGAGGTGTTATGATGATCAGATGAGATAATTATAAAGTGCTTAGCAGAGTTCTTGGAACACAGTAAACATTAAATAAAGACTATTATTGTTTTTGTTATTATATGAATCTGCACAGTGCTTTTAAAAAGCTCTAACTACAAGTTTGTGAAAGGAAAGAAAATAAATGAATCAGCCCAACTTTTTAAAATGCCACTTCACCATCAAAGGTCATGGAGGGAGAGAGCTGAGTTCAGTCCTGGTGGGATTAGCCAATGTTGCCCGGTTTCTCATGGAAATCTTTTTGTGTGACATTATGTTCTCACTTTCATTTTAGGAACCTAGCTGACTGTTCTCAGATACACAGATTTCCAGGACATTTCACAATGACAACCATAATCAAAATCACATGTTCTAGATACTCTCAAGCAATCAGCTGGTGAGGCCATGAAACACTGGTTTTACAGGACCCAGCACATCTGGCAACCAGCAGTGGAGAGGATGACTAGCCAGGTCCCTGTTCCAGAGGGCAGACTCATTTATTATGGTTACCTGTCCAGTTCTATTGCCAATCTCAGCTGTCATCAAAGAGCCCATGCTTCCTAGCTGCTCTGCTCTCCAAAATAGCAGGCTTTTCCCTACCCCTACCCCTTTTTTTGGTCCAAGTCCCTAAACTGCTCTTTTTGTGAGTGCCTGCCAGAACAGACTAACCTCGTAATATTTGAAAAAAGACTTTCTGCCATGAACTGATGGGTATCTCAAGAAAAGAGCAACTCCTTTCCCTTGACCTTTTCTGAAACTTGTCACTGGCTGGGACATTTAGGAAATAGCTTTAGAAACCAAATAAGAAAAGGTTAGGAAATGGATTTCTAAATTTAACTATTAGTAGAAAAAATCAGTTTGTAACTTGAAAAAAAAATCAAGCGGCTTAGTTGATAAAAATGTCTGTCCCTTTACTACCCATCTTATTTCTATCCAGTATTAACACTAGCCCCAGTCCATGGTACTGTCCAGCACTCCACAGAATCCTTCTACACCAGACATCAATGTCATAGGAGATGCCGTCTCCAAGAACCAGTTGAGTTGGCCCTCCATGGAGGCCTAGCTGGTTTCCTAGAATCTGAAGTGGGAGAGTATATGGTGGGGAAAGAGAAGAATTGTTTAGATAGAATTTTCTGCATAACTGTTCTGAGATGCACCCTGCGGGGCCAACCATTTTTGGAAAGACCCCAGAGACATGTTTTACCTCATTCCAAGGTCAACTCTCCTCATTACATCATGCTACCTCTTACTTTCTGATTTTAAATGCAGGATCCTATGGTGGTATCTTTGGGCTTCCACGACAACGAAAATGTTCTAAGTTAGGTTAGTTGGGAGACTGGAAATCTGGGCCTAGCACGGTCCTTAAAAAATACTTTGGTAACTAGAAATAAAGTAGGTAACTATCAACTAGGAAATGGCTAAACAAATTACGGCACATGAATACAATGGAATATGCCTCCACTGTGTGAAACAATGACTGTGGAGAATACAGAGATGCGAGGAAGGCTTATGTGGCTTAGTGGAATTTGGAGGCTGGTGTGAGAACAGCTCCAAAGCTTAGGAAGCCCTTTGTTCATCAAGCCTCCAGCTGTATACAATCACAATGTACAATGAGACAATGGAATTGCACTATCATAAAAAGGGGGGGCAAGCTGCTAATCTTTGAGGAATTTTAAAAAAATACCATTCTGGCTACTTGTGAAACATAAAATTGGGGTGGCCCACTTCTAAGCAGCTGTCAGAGGAAACAGGGAGGAATCAACACACAGAAACATTTACAAGCATAAGTCAGGGGGATTCAGTGGAAAACAGATTCAAACCACTGAAGTTCTTTGCAATGTGTTTAAAAGGGCACAAAGGCAAAGTAATAATAATAGAAAAATATGAAATAAAAAATCACTTATACACATAACCTAGATGGGCCCACCTTACCCAAGACTGTACGAGATTGATTTTCCCCTTCGTTCTGGATGCATGTTTCTTAGGCATAGAGGAAGAAGGAGGCATGACCCTCCTGTTTCCCCTCTGAGAGCTCAGCCTTCACCAAGAAGAAGCACTGTCTCCAGACTGAGAGAAGCTTTGTACACAAGCTCTGAGAGACTCAGAGAGGTGGATCCTTAGGAAATGTTGCCCAAATGCTGAGTCACTGTTCTAGAGCTCCTCTCTCTGTCTCTATCTCTGTCTGTGTCTGTCTGTCTGTCTGTCTGTCTCTCCCCCCCTCCCCCTCTGTCTTTGTCTCTCTCCCTCTGTCTCTCTCTGACTCCCAGTTCCCCTCTCCTTCTGTGTCTGTCACACACACACACACACACACACACACACACACACACACACACACACACACATACATCATGGGACCAAGATATACTCTCCTCCACTTTAGGAGATGGAGGCAAGGATCTTGCTATTTAGCTTTACCCACTGCGTAAACCCATAGAGGAATGCCCCCTAGTTATTAACAAGAGCCCACTCTCTGGATATTACATAATGTCTTGCTTCCTGAAGCTCTGCTGTCTAAGGAAACTTTTTCATGTACTGTTACCATTTTCCTGAAAATTCAACCTTGCCTTCCCATCATCCCTTGCTCTAAATTCTGCTACTTCCTCCTGATGTGAACAATTCAATCCAATCAAAATACCTACTATGTGCAAAGCACTGGGGACACCTTTGGGCAAGTCTCTTCACTTCCTGTCTCTGGGTTTGTTTTTTCAGCCATAAAATCTGAAAGGATTTGCTTAAACATCCCTAAGAATCCTCTCCAGCTCTAAATTGTTATGCTTGTGGATTGATCTGATTAAGCACGTATTATGTACCAAAATAGGTAGAAACTTACAAAATAGATATGATGTGAGATAAATAGAAAATTGTTCCAAGGAGATGGGAGGGAATAATGGAGCTGGGAGGAGGGTGGGAATCAGAAAGACCTCTTGTAGAAGGTGGCCTTTGAGTGAAGTGTCAAAGGACACTAGAGGTTCTAAACTGTGGCAGTGAAGAGAAGTCCATTCCAGGCTTAGGGAACATCTGGTGCAAAGGCCAGAAGGTAGGGAAAAGTTTCTTAAGATTAGATAATAAGTGTTTGAGGCAAGATATTAATTCTGGTGTTACTGACTACAAGACACCAGAATTAATATCTTGCCTCAAACACTTATTATCTATGTGGCCCGGGACAAGTCACTTTACCTTTCTCAGCTTTGGTTTCCACATCTGTAAAATGGGATAATAACAGCCCCTTCAATGTAAGGGATGAATGAGATAACAGGTTAAGTGCTTTATATAGACCTTAAAGCATTATGTTATTCTACCTCTGCTTAAGAATTCTTGATCTGTCTTGTCCTAGATTTCTTAATCAGGAGTGTTTCCTCCCTTCTGTTTCCTCCCATTTTGTCCAAGGGACTGCCTGGATCCCTTGGTTCTCTCACTCCTGACTCTATACCTTGCCTTCACCCACTTCTCTTATCCATGAATACCTTTCACAATGTAACATACTATGGAGAGTTATGTGAACAAATCACTTGACCTTTTCCGTTCAGTTTATGGGTGTCATGGGCTGTTACTCTTTGGGATTACCTAATTAATCTTCATGCCTAGTGTTCTTTTCTTCACTGGTATAGAAATTCTGCATCCAATCTTAAGCTTCTCTGTGGGATTAAAGAACAGGGCTGGTTCAACCCAGAGGACAATCAGATATATATGCTGACAGAGGAAGTAGCCTGCAAGTTGGGAGGGTTGGTAGAAAACAGGAGCTTCTATTGTCTATTACCCATGGATGCTATGCCCAGTGAGCTGCTATCATGGCAATCAGTCTGTCTGGCTCTGATGGCCTCACACCTACCTGGACCATTGCAATACCAGCCTTTCTCTATGGTCTCCACCTTCCAGTTTGATTGTCAGGTGAGTGAAGATGATAAAGGTGGGATCCTATAACTCCCCCAACTCAGAAACCTTCAGTGACATCTCATTACTTGCCATAATAAACCCAAACTTGTCTTAACCTCACATGCAGGACCCTCTAAAATTTAATTCAAAAAACATTTATTAAGTCCCTATCATGTGAGAGAGCCAGTGATGAGAGCTAGGCCTAACTTCTTTTTCCAGGCTTACCATCTCCTGTACCAACATGGCACTATCCTTCTGTCAGTCTAGACTTACTGGTCATGCTCGAGACACACTCATTCCCACTACTTGAATGTTCTCTTCCCCAATGCCTTCTTGACCACCCCATCTAGAAGTAAAATGACTTTCTCAGGATTTGAAGTCAGGATTTGAACTTGGGTTTTCCTGACTCTAGGCCCAGTGCTCTATCCACTCTGCCACCTAGCTGCTCCTGAACAATATGAATTATTCATTCATTCTAAAAACATTTATCAAATGCTTCCTGAAGAGGCACTTTGGAATAGTAAATTCAAAGCTGGACTGAGGCAGGAAGGCTTGGGCTCAAGCCCCACCTTTAACACAAACTAGTTGTGTAACCTTGGGCAAGTCAGTTAACCTCAAGCAATTCTTTAAAACTGGTATAAAGAATTTCCTGCTGGAAAGTTCCCTACGTCAGTGAAATCACAGGTCAAGTTTTAAAAAAAACGTCTACTCAGTCATTTCAGTATTAGCAACTCAGAGTCTAGTGTCTGACCCACAGTAGGAGCTTCATACATTCTTGTTGATTGAATGAAAGTAATCTCTTTAGCTCATTTGCCAAGATACTGTCTTTGTTGTCATTTAGTCCAGTCTGACTCTTTGTGACTTCATTTTTGATTTTTTTGGCAAAGATACTAGCGTGGTTTACTATTTCCTTCTCCAGTTTATTTTACAGATGAGGAAACTGAGGTGAATAGGGTTAAAGGACTTGCCCAGGGTCACACAGTCAGTGTCTAAGGCCAGATTTGAACTCAGGAAGATGAGTCTTCTTGACTTCAAGCCCAGTGCTCCATCCACTGGTCCTCTCTTCTCCCCATAGCAGATCACTTAATCTTTTTTTTTTTTGCTTTTTTTTGGTGGGCAATTGGGGTTAAGTGACTTGCCTAAGGTCACACAGCTAGTAAGTGTTAAGTGTCTGAGGCCGAATTTGAACTCAGGTCCTCCTGACTCCAGGGCCTGTTCTCTATTCACTGGGCCACCTAGCTGCCCCCCAGATCACTTAATCTTTTTGTGCCCTAGGTCCCCATCAGCAAAATGGATGGTAATACATACCCTACCCACCTGACAGAGCTGTTGGGAATATGACACAAAAGTCAATATGGAAATGCTCTGGAAAATGACATTTGCACAAATGTCAGCTACTATGATGACAACTATGATCATACCAGTCCATAATACAGAATTCTGAATGAAATGTTCCCTTGGGACTTTGGCTAGCTAATCCAAGTAGATTTTCAGCCAAAGAACCCGCTGTGCTTGCCACCCTGTGCTTTCATACAGAGGTGGCTGAGTCAGCCTGTGGCTGATCAGTTTTTCCATCTGAGTGAATTGTGGGGAGGGACGGGAAGGCTGGGGGTTATAGCAAAGAAACTTGACTCTGTTGCTGATGACACAAGACAGTCCAGATTGACCAGGCTCCCTTAACTACAATGAGAGATCCAGAAGGGAACATAATAACATAGTGGGTATCTTTGCCCTATCACATATCCATGAACAGGTCAAGCTCTCCTTTGAACTTTGGGGGCTATTCTTCTCTTCATGGTCTATTGCCCCTGCATAATTCCAATTACCCTCATACTACAATTACACACATTCATCAAGGGACAAATAGATCTAAATCTCTTTTTCCCCCCCCCAGTATTATTGGCCAGAAAATTGTGTCCAGTTCTCTTGAAGGAATTGTCAAAGCTGTCAAGTCCTAACGGCAGTGTGCTGTGGGTTTCAATGACACCTTTTAAAAAGCCTTCTGGTATTGTTCTAAACCACTTTTATTCACAGAAAAGGTAGAAATTCTAGAATGAAAAAAGAGGGTCACAGAGACCAATAATTTTCTTAGGGTGAGTGTTTGCACTCACCAATATGACTGATATATTCAGCCTACCTACAAATCCGTTTTCCTGGAAAATTCAGTTGCCAAAATGCAGGGTAGTTTTAACCTCCAGGTTAAGTCCTTCATCAAATCCTATCATCATCATCATCATCATCATCATCAACATCATCATCATCATCATCATCATCATCAACATCATCATCATCATTATCATCATCATCATCCATTTATGGCTTTTTGAGAGCTTAGAGGTCTTTTCCAGACTCATCTAAGTCTTTATGATTGTTTGTAATTTTCTAGGGGGATGGAAATTGTTTATGTCCTTAACAGTGGGGTTTCCCTTTAAATGTCAGCAATGGGCATTTCCTGTAACATCTTCCTATGGCCACAGGATGGCAGTATTTAGGAATAATACTATTGTCTCAATAAGAGTTTAAAGAGGCTAACCCTTGGAGCCAAAGTAATACAAGTGCCTAAATGTATAATGTAGTGAGCAAGAGCCTTTAAATTGGGTGGCCTAGTTAGTTAGAAAAAGGAGAAGGAAAAAGAAGAGTGTCTTTGAATAGAGAATCTTGCTTAAAGATGTTTTTAACTAGGTTCCCTGAAACAAATTGTAAAGTGAAAAAATGAATGGATTCTGTGTGAAGCTAGCTATATCTAAATGATGAGAGTCTAGGATCATTCATGATGACAGACACTATTTTGAATTCTGACTGTAGGGTTGTGAAATGAGCTCTGGACTTAGAGTCAAAAGGCCTTGTTTCGCATTCTGATTCCATCACTTCCCAAATCTTAATTTCCTCATCTACAAAATGGGGATGATAACATACTATCCAGGGTAGTGAGGCCGTACAGTGGATGGAGTTCCAGGCCTGGAGTCAGGAAGACCTATGTTCAAATCCGGTCTCAGACACTTCACTAAGTTGTGTGACTCTAGGCAAGTCACTCAACCCTGTTTGCCTCAGTTTCCTCATCTGTAAAATGAACTGCAGAAGGAAACGGCAAACCACTCCAGTATTTTTGCCAAGAAAACCCCAAATGGGGTTGTGAGGAGTTGGACTCAACCAAAATGACTGAATAACAACAAAATATACTAAACCCCCCCTCCCCCATAGACTTGTTATGAGGAAAGCATTTTGTAATCCATAAAATTTTGTGCAAATGTGAAATACATTTGTTGTGGGAGGAAGACGTTCCTGTTGTTTTTCCAGTAAGTTTTTTTTTTTTGCTTTTTGGAGGGCAATTGGGATTAAGTGACTTGCCCAAAGTCACATGGCTAGTAAGTGTGTCAAGTGTCTGAGGCTGGATTTGAATTCAGGTCCTCCTGACTCCAAAGCCAGTGCTCTATTCACTGTGCCACCTAGCCACCCAATTTTCCGGTAAGTTTTAAAGAAAGTTGGATAAATTATCTTAGAATCATAGGGCCAGGAGGAACCTCTTGCCAAATTCCTCAAAATTCTATAGAAGACCTGCTAACCGGTAGGGGGTTGTTAACATGATCAAATTTTAATAATATGCCCTTATTATCAATAGCCCATGTATGTATAAGTGTCCATGTAGACTGGGCCTATGGCAGCGTGAGAGAAAGAGAATGCTATTTCTCTAGTATAATGTAAGGTCTTTAAGAGCAAGGACTATCTCATTTTTTCCTGTATATCCCCATCCCTTAGTACACAATTGGCATTTAATAAATGTTTGTTGTTAAAATTAAACTAATCATCATCATAACTCACATTTCTCTTTTGCTTTATCAGTATAAAATGTTCTACACATATGCAGGTAGTAAGTGTCAGAATCAGGACTAGAATCCAGGTCTTTTAGCGGTAAGTAAAATAGCCTAGTACTCTTTTCACTTTATCAAGCTGTGATTCAAGAATAATACTTTATAATTTTATAGTACTTTATAATTTATAAAATGTTTTCACAAATGAGATTCATGGTCTAAATCTCCCAGGTTCCTGTACTGCTAATAATAAAAGGAACACTGATTTTCTATGCTTCCTCTGAGGCTACTACTTTCTGCCTTCCCAAAGTACTGTTGCTGTCATCTGCCATTGGGTTATTAATCCATAGACTGCTTCTCTGCTGACTTGTTACTGTCCTGCTGAACTTCTTTTTATCCACTGATCTATTATAGTTAACTGCTGCTGGGCTAAATATCTCTTCTTCTCCTTCTTCTTCTTCCTCCTCCTCCTTCCTTCTTCCTCCTCTTCCTCCCTTCTTCTTCCTCCTCCCCCTCCCTTCTTCTTCCTCCTCCCCCTCCCTTCCCCCTTCCCTCCATCTTCCTTCCTCCTCTTCCTATTCCTCCTCCTTCTCCTTCTTTTCTCCTCTTCCTCCTCCTTTTCCTTCTTCTTCTTTTTACCTGAGCTGTAGTTGGAGGGCTTCTTCATCAAAGGGAATTGCCCATACCTAGAACTATTTTTAGCTCTTTTGGTAGTCAGGCTAATAGCTGCTCCCAGTCAAAACAGAAAAGAGCCCTTAGATCAAAGTTTTCAGTTTTATCAACTACTTTCTCCTTAAACTAGAACACTCCTTGGTTCACTTTAGAACAGAATGAGCAAATTTGTTTTAGTTGCCATCATGTCCCCTGGAAGCTACCCTAGCCATACAACTTCCCTAGAGCTTCTCTTCACAACACTGAGGGGGAAGAGTTGATGGGCAATATGTACTATTTATTCCTGTATCAACAGTCATGTCTCTGTTTTCCTTACATATATATTATTTCCTTTGAGATTCCTAACACTTTTGTAAGGTTGACAAGGGCAGTATTATCTATATGTTATGGATAAAGAACCTGAGCTTTAGAGAGGTTGTAACTGACTTACGGGTCACATTGGCTATTAAGTGGCAGAATTAGAACTAGAAGACAAGTCAACAAGCATTTATTAACAACCTACCACCTGCCAGGTACTGTACTAAGTGCTAGGAATAAGAAAAAAAAGAAGAAAGAGGGAGAGGAAAGCCAGTCCCTGATCTCAGCTTACAGTCTAATGGAGGCGACAATATTCAAACAACTATATACAGACAAAAAATATAGATAGGTAGATAGATGATAGATAGATAGAAAAATAGATAGGTAGATGGATGGATGGATGGATGGATGGATGGATGGATAGACAGATGATAGATAGATAGACAGATAGGTAGATAGATGGATAGATGGATGGATGGATGGATGGATGGATGGACAGATAAATAGATGATAGATAGACAGACAAATAGGTAGATAGCTAGCTAGTTAGCTAGCTAGCTAGATGGATGGATGGATAGCTAGATATGATAAATTAGAGATAATCTCAGAGAAAAGTCACTAAGATTAAGGGAGATTGGGAAAGACTTCTTACAGAAGGCATAACATTAGAACACAAGTAGGAGTGTCCAGGTAAATGTTTAACAACTGACTCTCTGCACCACCCCCAAATGCACGCACAATACACTTATACAAGTTTTGTCTGCATTGCTACTATTTTCTCCATCACTTTCTTAAGTCTAGACAATTAACAAAACAATAAACAAAGCCCCGATTTGTAGCATTTACTGATTTCAAGGTATAAATGCTCAACTAAACATTTAATTATCAGCTTTCATGGCTTCAACACATCCCTGACCACAGGTCTTCTGATTCCTAGGCCACTGCTCTTTTCATCACAACACACTTTCTCTCTCTTTCTGTCTGTCTCTCTATCTGTCTCTATCTCTCTGTGTCTCTGTCTCTGCATCTCTGTCTCTCTCTGTCTCTGTCTCCCTCTGTCTTTCTGTCTCTGCCTCTCTCTCTCTCTCTTCTTTTCTCTCTCCATCTATCTATCCATCCATATTTATTATGAGGCACTATCTTGTTCTTCTTGAAAGGAGAGTCTGGTATCCTGAACTTGAAAGTTGGCCATGTGTTATTAGTCCTAAAACCAATTTGATGCCAATGAGAAAGGAATTATACTCAGTATAAGATGGGTCAAAGTTTGTTGTTGGCCATATGTACATAATAAAGGAAGGAATGGGGGGCAGGTGGGTGGATGTCTCTTTACCTTATTGTCTGGGGGAAACATTAGCTGAGCGACAGGTTTACCCATCAAGAACAGCATGACAATATCTCTAAAAGGCATCCAAGGCCCTGAACGGTCAGAGCCATGAATTTCTTCTCCATACATGTGCATGGACACATTTTGAGTAAAATTCTCCACATGTATGCTTTGGCCAAAAGTACCCACCTGCATGCAGCCAAAGCATATTTATTCTTCCCATTGATCTTGTATGTATTTCGGAGAAAGTCCCCCATATTTTTGGGGGGGGGGGGAAGGAAGGAGGGATGGTCTATTGCTACTTTTCTTGTGCTAGTTCATTGAATGCCTTTGCTTTGAACTGGTTATGTCCTCTGGCTGACCAGGAAAAGTAAACACATTGGTAAGCTGTGGTTTTGGGTGGATATAAACTGACAATACCCTGGACCTCGGGTAACTTTCTGGGAGGTTCACATGGAAAAGGAGGTGTCTTGGGTGCTATGTTTTCATACTGCTTATATGCAAAGCCCAAAGTATCAACATTTGGTTAATTGCTCATGTTGAGACATTTGTCCCTTCTTTCTCTTTTTCTTTCTAGAGAAACCTTCTAGTTATTCACTCAAACTTTGTTGTTCTTCTTGCAAAGTCTCCTTGTGTTCTTGTACTTAAGTGAAAAAAAAGATGCTGTTATGATCCACGTGAACTGTTATAGTTAAATGGTTTGACTCATGACCTACTGGTATTTCCACACCTTGAACATACAGACACTCCTTAGGTTTGTGGATAGAACTGTTGTTTGTAGGGTGAATAATGATGCAAGCTAAAGTTTATATAGCTCTTTTTAAAGGTTTGCAAAGGATTTTACCAACTTCTCATTTGATCCTCATAACAATCCTGGAGATAGATACTATAGCTATGATTATCCCTATTTTTCAGATGAGGAAACTGAGGCTCAAGTAAGCTAAGTGATTTGCCCATGGTCACACAACTGAAAGGTAGGATTCTCTCCTGATTGCAGGTCCAGAGCTTTTTTCACCCACCACGATGTGCCTGTTGTCAATTTGTAAGATATCTTTCTATCTAGGAAATAGCCAATCAAGCCACAAATCTCTATCAGATACCTACTACTTATCTTTGCATCATGGTAAGTGAGAGACGGCAAGATGTAGAAGAAGTGGTCCTCCTCTCCAGAGATATCATCCAAATGGCAAAGTTACTCAAATGGAAAAAGTGCAGAGTTCTATATGACAAGTAACTGGGCAGCAACCCATGAAAGTTCCACTAAGGAACTTTGGGAACTTTGGGAAGTTCAGAGAAAGGAAAGTGGAAGGGGGTTACAAGGAAGGCATTGTAGAGAAATAGAATTAGAACTGGGTCTTAAAGGGTGGATAGGCTTCAGAAAATCAGAGAGGATGGAGGAGGGCATTCTGAAAGTCAGAGGGATGGAAGTGGGAGGCATGATTGGAGAAAGGCTTTCAAAGGGAAGAAGGTGAAAGGTGTAATCAGACCAGAGATAAGTCTAGTCTGGCGGAAAGGGAGAAATCTAGGAGAAGGATACTAGGAGATATATTCAGAAATGTAGTTTGGGGCCTTGAAGTCCACGATCATTTAAATAATGTTAATTTGGACTCAGATCACCCTATAATTTGTCTCTTATCTTTAATCAATCCAAAATTGGGAATGGAGGATAGTGAAACACCTGACTTGCCTGCACTAGTCCAGGGCATATATGTTGAAGGGGAAGACACTGACCAAGGAATGGATGAAATGATTATCAGTACCAGGGATGTGATCTCAGAATACAGCATCCTTGTTCTCTGCTGTCTTCCCTTCTCTCCAGGAAGCACTCAGAGTAGGCATCCCTTTACCCTTTTCTCCCCACGATTTTGAACAGTTGCGTCTCCCAGTTATAGCTGGGGATTCTCAATCCTAGACTTTTTCTGATGTTCGAGATGGGCCAATTCTTCATTCTCTGCCCCCAATGCCCCACATAGCCTCCTGGGACACTGAGGTAGTACTGCACAATATCTGCTTTCAGAACCTTCATGGGAGCTGTAGCTTTGCCTACCAGCAGGAGACTGACAAACCTGATGAGCTCTCCTGGCAAGGCCTGTCGTTAAGTGTTTGGATAACTAAGCAGCCCGCAGAGACTAGGGATGGGTACTGTGCAGTTGCTATGACCCTTACCCAGAACTATGAAAAATATAAAAATATTTTGACTCTGGTTTGCATAACAGCAGAGGTATCTCTTGGCATAGTGTGTGAATGCAATGAATCATTGGGAGACTAGATGCCTAATTATTTTTGTTCAAACAGCTTGTTGCTGACTGATTAAAAAGCATTTATTAAAATTTACTTAGGAGTAGCAAAGGACCTTATAAATAAGTCACTCTATGTTGAGAGGTTTAAGAAGCCTGGTGTTTAGAAGTTATTTCCAAATACTTTTTTATTGCAAATCTCTAACTTCTGACAAAGCAACTCGCGTTTCATTTGCTCCTAGAAGTTATAGAAACTAGGCACATATTCCTCATAGAATTACCAAGAGCACAGCTATAACTTACTCTGAAAGACTTGTTCTTTAATCCTGCATAGTACATGTTCCAAACATTTCCTGGAAAAAAAACAACCCAATTTGATTACCTGTGGAAGGAGTTATAGTAGAAAATTAACCCAAGGATGCTTTTTAAAATATTACAGACTGGCATATGATCTTGTTATGTTCCTGAGAGATGATGGAGGGTGTTTCAAAGCCTGGGAGGCTAGTTGTCAAACATATACAGACATACAAACATATATAAACACACACATACACATGCAATGTATACACATGTGTATATAACACATGTACACATATATACATATGTGTGTATATATGCATGCGTGTGTGTGTGTGTGTGTGTGTGTGTGTGTGTAGGCACTGGTAACAAAGGCTTGAGGTAAAGATGATGTTTCTGTTTGGTGCCACCTAGAAGTTTTTGTTCCTTGCCTTAGCACCTCCCTTTGTTTAGGTGAACAAAAGAATCTTGGGATTGAGAGAACCCAGGGGCTGAATATCCAGATCACCCCTGGTTACATATTGAAAGGACAGCCTCTGTTTGATATGACTCTGAAGGAGGGAAAATGAGTAGACAGAAATTAAACAGGAAATGAGGATTTTCTAACCCTAAGTCACAGAAAGGCTTTGGACATTTGATGACAGTTTAAATGCCTATAGGTGTTATTCATCTGCTTAGCTGTTCTGTGGTCTAAAAGAGCTTGATTCTTCAAAGTAAAGAGTCTAACAATAACCAAAACTGAGTATTAATAGATTTCCTTCTCTTTATGGAAAGAAAAGCAAGGAAGCTTTTCCTTCCCTCTATTTTGATGCTAGATGTGTTAAGAGATATATTGAACCTTTAAGCCCTTGGATTCTCAGCTAAATGGGAAGTTCTAGAGCCTAGTTTTCTTCCTATTGGGAAAATATGATACCTCAACTAAAAATTCTAGATAAAATCAGACAACGAAAGCAAAAAGTTCAACAACTTTATGCCCTAGCAGAGCCATATCTGACAATGACTACAAGTTTAGCAGGTCACTACGTGGTCCGGTGGTCACTGGGAGACTAAGGGAACACTGCCCAGGAGAAACTACATCCTGCATAACACTAGTGGATAACAGGAGCAGCACGATGATGACATCAGAAGACATCAGGAGCCCTGCAGCATTGGAGGAATGATCTGCCCCTCGACATGATAACTTTGGCTCTATATATTCCTCATGTGTATGTCCTCTTCAGTTGTGTTTCCCAAGTATAGCTACCCTTCCCACTGCTTGTGTATGTATTTGATTGCCACTTTTGTTACTATATTATTTTATTAAATGCCTTTGTGTTAAACTAACTGCATTCTTTAGCTGAAAGATGAACATATCAGTGTGGGGGAGGGGGAGCACATGAGGCATAAGACAACACGATTGGTCCAAAATACATAATGGGGAAATGAATGTGAGAGGGAGCAAATGGAGATCATAAATCAAATCTTCTAACTTTTAATCTTCCACTCTACTTCTTAAATTGAATCAACTCCTACCAAATTCCTAGTGCCATAAATCAACAAATACTTTTCCCATGGGGTGAATGAAGCTAGACTCAATTAATCATCAGTATTTACTAAGCACCTTTTGTGGGGATGGGAGAGAGGTTATAGGAGGCAAGGATAGTATATACATCTCCTGCCCTCAAGACTTTACAGTATAGTCATGGAGCATAAAGCAACAGGAAAAACAGATTTCCATACTGTATAAAATTCAATGCAGGTAGACTGTAAGCAGAGTACTTAAGGAGTAAAGGTTTGGAGTAATGTTGAAATCAGAATGAGAGGTTCACTCATTAATTTGTTCACCCAACAAACATTGTTAATCACCCACCACACTCAGAATCAGAGCAAGGGGCTGAGAATACAAAAATCTAGAAAAGTCATCTCTGCCCTAAAATATTATATTCTATTGTTGTTCAGTCATTTCAGTTGTGTTAGACTCTTTATGTGCCCATTTGGGGTTTTCTTGGCAAAGATACTGGAGTGATTTGATGTTTCCTTCTCTAGCTCATTTTACAGATGAGGAAACTGAGGCAAACAGGGTTAAGCAACTTACCCAGGGTCACTAGCTAGTAACTGTCTGAGGGTATTTTTGTTGGTTTTTTTAAGAGAAGAGGAAAGGCAAGGTAATTGGGATTAAGTGACTTGCCCAAGGTCACACAGCTAGTAAGTGTCAAGTGTCTGAGGTCAAATTTGAACTCAGATCCTCCTGACTCTAGGGTGGGTGCTCTATTCACTGCATCACCTAACTGCCCCCACGGAGGGCATATTTCAACTCGGCTCTTCCTGGCTCTGAGCCCAGCACTCTGTGCACTATGTAGCCACCTAGATGCCCCCAGTTCTATTGGGGGCAACAGTGTGAACAAACATAAGCAAGTATAGATTATACACAATGTGGATACAAATTAATTTCTAGGGGTAGGTACAGGGAGGATACTAGTAACTGTAGAGGTGATCATAGTAGATAAGGAAAGATTGAAAATTAGAGTAAGGCATGGGGGCAACGATGGTGGAACCAAGCTGTTGAGAGAAGAAAAGGGTTGGAATCAAAAGACGGAATAGAGAGGTTGGGCTTGGTGAGAAGAGCCACCTCCTCTTCAGAAATTAAAACTAAGAAGGACAGAATAAAGGCTGATGTCAATGGCTACTGAGATGTCGAATAGGAAAAAAGAGAGTTCACAGCAAAGCGCCTCCATTCCCTTGGGCAAGTAGGAGGCAGAGAGGGAGAGAAAAGTCTAGAATAGCTGTGGTGGATGTTCAGTGGAGAATCAATTAGGAAAGAGCAAAATGACTGCCTTGCTCTATTTCCTCAGTTCCAGAAGTAACTGAAGTGCTCTTGAACTCCACAGAGAGCAGGGTTTCCCAGGGGGATGGAGTGTTAGATTTGGAGTCAAGAAGACTTGAGTTAAAAATCTAATCTCAGATCCTTACTAGCTCTGTGACTCTCTGTGCCTCAGTTTCCTCATCTGTAAAATGGGAATAATAATAATAATCCTTAGCTCCCACGGTTATTGTGAGGCAAAAATGAAGTCATATTTGTAAAGTGCTTTGCAAACTTTAAGCCATTATATACATGCTAGCTATTATTATTAATTATTATCATGCAGCTGAGTATACAAAGGGACAACCTATAACCTGGCTATCGTGGAGAGGCACCAACACTCTCAGTAGCATTCTATTGCTCCTGTGTTCCTTTTCTTTTACCCTCTCTTTTTTCTGGACCTTTTTCTGTTTTATTCCTTTTTCTTACTTTCCCTCTTCCCTGTCTACATCTTAGCTCTAACAATGGTACCCAGAAACACCAACAGTGACATCGAGCTAAAGAGGTCATGTTGACCTCTGTCCCTTTTTCCTTCCTTCCTTCTTTCCTTCCTTCCTTCCTTTCTTCTTTCCTTCCTTCCTTCTCTCCTTCCTTCCCTCCTTCCTTTGTTCCTTCCATCTTTCCTTCCTTCCTTCCCTCCTTCTTTCTTTTCTTCCCTCCTTCCCTCCTTCTTTCCTTCCTTCCTTCTCTCCTTCCTTCCGTCCTTCCTTTGTTCTTTCCATCTTTCCTTCCTTCCTTCCTTCCTTCCCTCCTTCCTTGCCTCCTTCTTTCCTTCCTTCCCTCCTTCCTTCCTTCCTTCCATGAACATTAATTAAGCACTTACAAAGACAAAATGAGTAACATTTCCTGTCCTCAAGGAGCTTACTCTATCCTACTCCCCAAGTCATAAAACAACATCTGCAAATATGAATTGTTATAAGCAAAAGAGGTCAGGAACAGACCCATCTAGCAAAAACAGACAAACAAACAAAACCAAAAAATAACCTCAATGAGAAGCAGAAGGAAACTAGTTGTTAAAATTAGGGGTCCAACCAAACTCAATTTCTTGGTCATCTCAACACAGAAAAGCCTCCAGAAAAAGTACTTGTGTGTTTTATAGGTTCTCAAAAAATAACCAGAGAGACCATTTCTTCTTTTTTTTTTATCATCATTAATTTTTGTAAAGAAAACCATGTAATTTCTTCCAACCCTCCACATTTTCAAGTCAGGGCATAAACTATTACATGAGCTTTTCCTGTAACTGTCCCCGAGAACCACACCCTGCTCAGACCCATCAGGAATATATATTCTGAAGAGTTTTGGAGAAACAGGTGAAAAGTGTATTAGCCACAAGGAAAGGGAAACAATGAACATACTCCCAAGCCAGAATAAGCCATTAGGTTAAAAAAAAAAACAAAAACAAGATCAAGACAAAACAAGTGATGTCATAAGATGGAGTGATGATGGGAAAATGGACTAATTCCATCATGGACATATCTCGAGTCCTTTACTCTGGGAAGATGATCTGGAATGGCAGGAAGGAAATCTTCATTCTAATTTACTCTCTACTGCTTAATATTTTCTCTTAGGAAAGGGGTGATCTATTCCAATCCCTCATTTTATAGATGACAAAATATAGAGCTAGTGAGATTTTGCAACCAGCTCAGATTCATACATACCATGAAACAAGGGGTCAGAGTCAGTCTTTAAACCCAAGTGCTGTTTCCCATTATCCATGGACTTCCTCTTTCTGTCTTATACCTAATAGGCACAATTGTCCTATTTATTTATTTGTTTGTTTGTTCATTCGTTCATTCATCCACTTGCTTTTTTGAAGGAGGAGAAGGCAGGGCAATTGGGGTTAAGTGACTTGCCCAAGGTCACATGACTAGTAAGTGTTAAGTGTTTGAGGCTGGATTTGAACTCAGGTCCTCCTGACTCTAGGGCCAGTGCTCTATTCACTGTGTTACCTGGCCGCCCCACAATTGTTCTATTTAGAAGAAGGTACTATGCTGTGGATATGCCAGGTAGTTACTTAACCTCTGTTTGCCTCAGTTTCCTCAACTGTAGGGAAAATGGAGATAATAACACCATTTACCTCACAGGGTAGTTGTGAGGATCAAAGGAGATAATTGTAAAAGTCTCTTAGCATAGTTCCTGGAACATAGTAGGCATTATATACATGGTTATTCCCTTCCCTCTTCCCTTCATACTCCTCTCAAATTGGTGTCTTTTTAGCTTCTCCCTTTTTCCTGCTGTTTCTCTTCTGCACAAACATTCCACAGTTTCTCTTCCTTGCCAGGAGAATATATTTGCTTTTGCTGAAATCAGCATTATTGGTAAAAGTTGCATGGGGACCCCTTGGGTATATTTTTAAAAGTCTTTTCCAGGTTATGGGGCTTTTGAAAAATTAAAATATTTAGGGTCTATCTCCCATTCTGCTTTTTGTCCTGCCGGTATTAGTAAAGACTGGATTCTTATCTTATTCTCCACACTTCAGATCAATGCTGCTCAATCCATTTCAAGGTATCAGATTTTGTAGATTTGTTACTAGACTTAAATCAAAAGCACTATAATTGGGAAGCAAGATTACCTGCCAGTTTTCAGGCAATTAGGAGATTAGCTCCCTAGAAGTTTTTCTCTTACCTGTTTAGACAAGAGACTTTTTGTTGGTGTGCAAAGCTTTCATGCCACTTTTATCTGTTGATGTCACACAGAGGGAAGGATGGGGGAGCTGAAGCTATGTAAAGGGAGCAATGAGAAGGTACAATGGATAGGGGCCTGGAGTCTGGAAGACCAAATCTGATCTCAGATGCTTACTAGCTATGTGACCCTGGTCAAGTCACATAACCCAGTTTGCCTCAGTTTCTTCATATGTAAAATGAGCTGGAGAAGGAAGTTGCAAACCCCTCCAGTATCTCTGCCAAGAAAATCCCAAAAAGGGTCATGAAGAGTTGGACGTGACTGAAATGGCTAAAAAACAACAAAAGCTATATAAAGAATTGAAATGTAGCCTGGAAAAGTAAGCTTGAAAAGTTAATTGAGTATGTATATTTGCCTATAGCCAGGGTTTACAGTATGCATATGACCTAAACTGATGGATAGAAAAATAACTTTCTTCTACCACCCTTGCCTGCCTCCCCCCAGTGATTTCCTCTGGGGAACTTCAAAGTCAGGAAATTCCCTCCATCAATTCAGATCTACACATTGACATCTTAATGAATGGTCTAGGCCATGGACAAGTTAAACAACTTTCCTTCAGTCCCACAGACAGTATATGTCAGAAGTAAGACTTGAACTCTAGTCTTCTTTGCCAGCTCTCTATTTACTAAACAGACTATGAGTCACTTTATTGAGGTATTTGTTTTATTGGGGTGGTCTGGAACTGAAACTACAGTATCTCCAAGTAAGCCTGTATTGATAGACTGATTGATAGTTGATGTGAATACAGCTGGAAAAAATTTGCACAGATATAAAGAGATTAATTTCCCTATGTGATGTGTCAGAGCCCCTGACTTTATCTATACGGCTTAAACTTTTCTCATTATATACTGAATCAAAAAAAAAAAAAAAAGCAAAAACCTGACCTTCATTTCACATGAGAGAAACAATAGAGATCCATGATTCTGTTTATGTTTGAGTTTCTATTTGGAGTGGGTATATAAACAGTCCACTTCAGTATAGATGGATGATGGATTGAGTCCAGAGGGAAATGGGAAAAGGAGAATGGATTTGATTGATCCTGGGAAACTGCAAAGTTCCTATACTGACCCCAAGCTTGCCCTGAAAGCAGAGGGTCATTTTTAAAATACTAATATTCTACCAATGTTTCTATGTGGCAGCAAGATATGAAACTAAAAATGAGTATCATGGTGGCAATAAAATGTAACTGATGTGGTGGCTAGATGGCTCAGTGGATAGAATCAGGAAGATGAGTTTAAATCCAGCTTCAGATACTCATTAGCTATGTGACTCTAGGCAAGTCACCTACCCTCTGCCTGCCTCAATTTCTTCCTCTGTAAAATGGGAATAATAATAATAATATCTATCTCCCAGAGTTGTTGTAAGGATAAAAATAATATGTTATTTGTAAAATACTTTGTAAACCTTAAATTACTATGTATTATTATTATTAATTATTATTATTATTATTATGAGAGTTACACTAAATAGGCAAGCATTGATGGTTTGTGATTAGCATTTTTTTTGGAGGAGGGAAGGCAAAGCAATTGCGATTAAGTGACTTTACCAAGGTCACACAACTAGTTAAGTGTCAAGCATCTGAGGCTGGATTTGAACTCAGGTCCTCCTTACTCAAGGGATGATCTGGATATTCAGCCCCTGGGTTCTCTTTTTGTTCACTTGAACAAATGAAAGGAAAGTGTTAAGGCAAGGAACAAAAAATCCTAGCAGGTACCAAAAAGAAACATTACCTTCTACCTCAAGCTCTATTCACTGCTTCCAGGCCACCTAGCTGCCCTGGTTTTTTTTTTTTAAACAAACAAACAAAACCCATTTATTAACTATTTACTGTTTGTCAAGCATTGTTTTAAGTGCTAGGATACAATACAAACACAAAAGCCAAGATAGTTCTGGCCCTCAAGGAGTTTGTATCCTAATAGGCAAGACTATAGACCAAGGGGAGTGGTCCAGAAAGTTATAGGAATAGCAAGCTGAAAGTAGAGTAGATTTGAACCCCCTTCCCTTGCCCCCCACTTGATAATGGAAAAATTTTCAGTTGCAAAGTTATTTGATCCTAGTTTGTGGTTCCACATCTCCAGGAATATGGGATTGGGGATTGGGGAGAGTGAAAGCCATTCATGTTTGGAGGAAGAAATTGGAGAAGAGATGGCTGGGGCTTAAGAATACCCTTAGCACTTCTGAATCAACGCAATCATAGATCCGTTTGACTACTGAGATGCAAAGGATTTCATTAGGAAGAAAAATTAGACAGGTGCTATGTATCACTGATAGAAGTAGGACATGGTAGGGAAGTTACAATGAGGCAGATTTTGGCTTGATCCAAGGAAGAATTTTCTAGCAGTCAAAACTGTCCCATGGTGGAACTGCAAAGTAACAATATTTTATTTCTGGCAAAGTAACAATAATAACAGCATTTATATAGCTCTTTATGATCAGCAAAGGGCTTTACAGACATTACCTCATTTGATCACCCCAATAGCTTGTGAGAGAGATGCTATTATCATCCCCAGTTTACAGATGAATGATGAAACTAAGGTTCAGAATAGTTTGTTAGGATCACAGAGCTAGTAAGTGGCAGGCACAGGACTAGATAGAACTTCTCCCTGCTTCCAAGTACTGGATTCCCCATTGCTGGAGGTGTTCAAACAGTCCCTGAATGACATGTCTACAAGGGATCGTGGTCTAGGTGAGAGACTGGACTGAATTATCTCAAAGGTTAAAACTATGTTGGGGTCTCTGAAAAGTTTCTCTGCCAGGTAACTCGTTTCCAACTCAAGGATTCTGTGACTGAAGCTACTGTATTTTCCTGCCTACGAAATGAGAATAAAGATATTTATTATATGATAGGAAGATTATGAAACAGAAATGACAATAATAACAACACATTTGTCTAGCACCTTGAAGTTTGCAATGAACTTTATTCAGAATAACCTTGTAAGCTAGATGGGCGTGTATTATCATCTTCTTTTCATAAGTGAAGAAACTGACTGGCGCAGGGTAAAACAGCAGCTGAGGATGTGTCTGAGGTTTCATATGAGTACTTTGCAAATGAATTCCTTATTATATACACCAGCATGGTGTGCACAGTGTTAATCAATGGGGCCTTTTTTTCCCTGAGAAATTAGCTTTTACATTTTTTTATGCTTCAGGTTTATTATTTCTGTGAACAGGAGGGGGCAATTCTACATAATGAATTCCTCTATCCTTAGATGTTACCAAAAGCTTTTCTCACTTTCAACCTTCCAAAATATAAACAGTGGATTTTCCCCAGCCCTGTCCACAAGATAGGGGTTGCTCCGGAGATCAACCCTTTAGCAGGACACACAGAGCGTCTCCAGCAGAGGAGAAATCCAGTTAAGGCCCCTCGGTTCCAACATCAATAACCTTGCTCCTGGAGCCCAGAAAGCCTCTCCAGAAACTGTCAACACTCGATGACAGGCAGGAGCCCCTAGGAAACATCCACCTACAAAGGGACCCGGTCATGGAAATGAACTGCCCCAGTCTGAGAAGCCAGAGTTGAAGCCTATGAAGAGGAGGCTGGGAGGCCCATGTCGGGGCTGTTTGAATGAATTCACAGCAGCTCACCAGCAGTCTGGGTACTTTGGAGCCTCACAATGGCAAGCCTCTCACCCTCCCACCCAAACATATTGATAGCAGTGGCTGTGGCATCCCGTGACTGCTACAGCAGCATTTGTCCGATACAAATGAGGCCTTTGTCATCACAAAGAGGGTCTATGATAACAAAAGATGGGCTGCTCCAAGCAGTATTTGATGCTTTGGGGTGAGGCTGGGGCTCCCGCCACACTCAGATAAAACCGCAATAAACAAAAATGAGTTCAATTCAGCAAATATATTTAGCCCCCACTGTGTGAAAAATAATAGATTAAATGCTGGGTGAGAGATAAATTTAGAGATGAAGAAATCCCTGCCCTTGTGAAGCTTATAGTCCAACAAGGAAGTATAACACATAGAGAAGTGACTATGGGGCAAAATAATGCATGACTGGTACATGGTGCAGTGGAAAGAAGACTGGGCTTAGAATCAGGAAGACTCATCTTCCTGAGTTCAAATCCAGACTGAAACACTTAGTAGCTGTGTGACCCTGGGGAAGTCATTTAACCCCGTTTGCCCCAGTTTCCTCATCTGCAAAATGAAATAGCAAACCACTCCAGTATCTGTGCCAAATGGGGTCATGAAGAGTTGTATGCAACTGTAAATGACTGAAACACAAATGGAAACTAAAAGCTGGGAGGCAGTCAGGAAAGACCTCATGAAGAAGGTGTCATGTAAACCAAGTTTTGAAGCAAGCTAGGGATTCTAAGGACAGACAAGAAGGGAGGGCATTACAGGTATATCAGCCTGGATTCATTCTCTCTCTCACTCTCTCTCCCTCCCTTCCTCCCTCCCTCTCTCCCCTGCTCCCCTCCCTCCTCCCTTTTTCTTTGTGTAACCATGAAAATAAACTCAGAAGTTTAGTTAAATGTTGTTTTACACATTTATTTACATCACGTTTTCTTACCATTTCCCTCACTATTCTGAATGTTACTAGAGAAGGCTTTTAACCTAATATTTGGTGTGTAGAAGGTCCATACTGTTTCCTTCCTGGAGAATATAAGTTCCTTGAGGGCAGAACCTGTTTCCTTTTTGTCATTGTATTCTTATCACCTAACACAGTGCCTGGCATAGAACAAATGCTTATTAAATGCTCACTGAATTGAATTTATCCTTTGACCCCTCTTTCTTTGAAATTACTTTGTCCAGAAATGCCTTAGAACATCCTGGGTGTTCAGTAAACACTATCAGCAAATAGGAAAAGAACTGCAAATCCCATGAGCAAAACTACAAAAATCAAACTTTTCTTTCAAAAAAGCAAAATGGATTCTCCACTTTAAGGAAGACCACCTGATCTATTGTGAGGAATTTCAGGAACAAAAAAGGGGGGAAAAATCCCCTGCTTACCATCCTTATCAGCACTTGAGCTAAGGATCTCCAGTGTCTATGACCCCTCTGATAGCTAAGGGTGAAAAAAGCCTACCCTCTGTTCTCTGCTCCATGCTGTATTCCAATCCTTTTCAGCATGAAGCCCAGAAGGGGGCACTATTTCTTCCCAACATGTCACCATATTAAAGAACACTTAAATATTTGGACCTCATTGACCCCACATGTGTGAGTCAGTGATACCTCTTGGTGAACTTTAAGGCTCCCTTTCCTTTTTGGTGTCATTACTTCCCTAGCTAATTTTGTACTGTTCTGATGCTAGGCCTTCTAATTTAGCAGGCCATCAATTTTGGAACATGGAGTCACGGGACTATATGGCATGCTCTTGGCACCTCTCTGACATTCATATCTCATCCTCTGCTAAATCCAAGCCATAGGCCAAGGATTAGAGGACTGTACATGCCTTAAGTTTCAAATTCCAGTCCTGTTAGGGAGTTGCCTCACAACTCAATTCTTGTGTGGCCAAGAGGTAGGCAGGCCAGAGACCAGGCAGGCAGGAATGTGAGATGAGATCAGAAAAGCCAGAAGTATGGGTTTGAGAAGAGACAGGGGGTAGGTCAGATCTAGTCTCTGACACTATCTCTCCTGGGCAAATCAAATAAACTTGGGCCTCAGTTTCCTCATGGGTGAAATGAGGAGGCTGGACTACTACATGGCCTCAGAGGGCTATCCTAGATCTGGGAGCCGTGAAATGTGGTGATCAGAGTTTCTAAAGAACATTCTTTATTCACCTTTTGAAGAAGTGAAACCTTGGAACCTTGGAACCAGGGGTAAAATAGAGTGAGAAAACGTGGGGCAAGGTGATCTTCAAAGGATGTAATAAAAACCTGCCCAAGATTCTGAGCCTCATGTCTTCTCCCTATTACAAGGGGTGTCAGTGACTGGGCAGAGCCCACTGCAACCCTATCTAGTGCCTGCTTTAGATTAGGGCCCTGCAATGTAGCAATGTGCCCAGACCTGGCAGGTTCTGAAAGTTCCCTTCTTTGTACTTTGGTCTTTACTTACAAAGAGGCTCTGCTGTAAGTGGTATTTCCTGAACTGAAGTGTTATTATCAATCCCTAGTAAACTGTGCAAAGAAGATATGGGAGGGGGTGGGGTGGAGCCTCATAGATGTTTAAAATACTTAAGAGAACAAGAAATACATTCAAGCATTTATTGCCAACTGATAGGCTGCCTAATTGCTAAATAATGTTATCTTTTTATTAAAGTAGGTCCTCTAAGGATTTGCTCTACTGAACAAACCTTTACTAATCTAATTTGAAATGAATTAAATGGTGTTTTTTTTTTCAAAATTCCATTATTCAGAATTTTAACTAATTCCAATCATTCTTTCTCACATTTAGGCCAGACTGCAGGTTTCTATAAGGCTGCTGTGGGTGTAGATAATGGGATCTAACAATAAAAATAACTAGCATTTGTAGAACAAAGAACCGTACATCTGGGAGGTAGACATGATTATATCCAGGTTTTACAGATGGGGAAATGGAGCAGACAGTAGTTGAATGACTTGCCCTTGGCTAACAGAGAGGAGTCCCTCACCCCTGGACTAGTCCACTATCCATTACATGCCACCTTGTTGTCTCTGTAGTTTTCCAAGCCTTGACTCTATAATTAAATATCTGTTTGTAATTAAATAGCACAGGCATGTTGGATAATCTCTCTGGACCACAATTTCTTCATCTGTAAAATGAGGGAATTTATGTAAAAAAATATAAAAATGAGACCACACTGTGTATTTGAAAATGAGTAGGTTAGACCAAGCAGTCTCTAAAATTCTATGGTTCCATCCTGTTTGTTTCGGAAAAGGGGTTGGGGGAGGGACGACAAGCTTAAAGAGCGAAAGTTCTCAGTATGTTTTCTAATCTCCGACTCAAGGTCATACATGTGAAATATTAACTGTCTTCCTTCACACTGCGGTGACTTACCCTACATAGATTCATTAGTCATGTCATCTCCCCATCTCAATCAGTGTCATGTCTTATTTAGCGGAGATCAGTTAAGTGAGCAGGTATATTTACCTACAACTCACTGGCTCTTTGTAGGTACTTAATAAAAAAAAAACCAAACAACTTAATAAATGCATTAATTCCTAAATCACTTAATTTACCTATCCCATAGATTACATTTGTGGGGCTATTTGACCCTACATAACTATGGACTCACAAAGGGCAATGAAGCTATCTAGAGTCATTGGCTATAACTTGTCTTGCTTTCACCTATAAATTCTTAGGTCCTAAAAGCTTAAAAATAAAGTCACAAGGGACAACCTAGAAGTAAGCCAGTAGATCAGGGATACCCCTTACCTATTCAAAGCTTCAACTAATGCAACAAAGAATTTTTTATGAGACCTCAAAGGCATTATCAAGCATGGTATTCATATTAAACCCACTAAATCTGTAAGAATTGCTTGCAAATTTAATATGAGCTTTAAGTTGCTAATAAATTTGTAGGAATTATATGAATATATATGAGTCACTGGGATTATTATTCCAACTTCTAATCCTACTGGTGAATCAGGATCTCACTGGGGTAGCCTAGCTATTTTTGTCTCTCAGGATTGTAGGGGTAACCCCAAGGGCTTGGATGTATCTTCTAATACTATTGACTACAGCCCCTATTCTGGTATGTTCCCTTCAGTATCTCCCTTATATCACTGACCCAGTGATTAGCACCAAAATCATTTAACCAGTTAACATCAGTTAGATTTTACAAAGGAATCCATCAACGATGATGAGTCTTTTAAGAGAAATGGGGCAAAGGACACTGCCAGAGAGGAAGAAAACTAGAGAAGATGGTGGACCAATCACAGAGTAAAGTAAAGGGAAGCTGATGGCCAAACCAAAGTGCTCTCCCAATATTCACAGAAGACTAAAGATCTAAAATAACTTCCTCAGAATATTGGGTAGTCCTCCTCTAGGGGTTTTATGACAATGTGGTCAGGAGTCCCACAGGATGAGAGGGCATGGGTGCAGAGGTCACACCTCCATCAAAGTGCCAGCTCAAGGCAATATGGACTAAATTCCAAAATGAGTGATAGAAGCAATCAATGCCAAACAATAGTCTGAGCTCAGATTGTAGAAGCTCTTTGAACATCAGGCTAAGGAATTTGAACTTGATTGAAGGTTTTTGAACCCAAGGCTGACATGATAAAAGCAATGTTTTAATGGTGCAAATCTAATGGCAATGGGTTGGATCAATTTATTGTAGGGAAAAGATTAGAAACAAAGCAACATTGGTATGGGGGAGGGAGGGGGAAGGTATTGTAAAAGTATAGCTATGAGATACTAAGGGCTTGAAGTAAAGTGGTCATGGTGAGAATGAGGAAGAAGGGGCAGATGCAAAAGATATTTGGGAAGAATTGAAGACTTGCTAAAGAACCAGAAACACAATTTCTGCAATGACAACATTATAAAGAAAAACGAGTTTGAAACATTTTAGAAAGCTAGTCAAGGCCATGATAAACTGGGAGCCCAGAGGACTGAGGATGAAACATGGCACCCACCTCCTGCCAGAGAATGGATTTACTTAAAATGCATAGTTAGACATTCATTTCTGAACATAGCCAGTGTTAAGAATTTGTTTTGCTGGATTGTGCATTTTTGTTATGAAGGTTTTACTTTCTTTTTAAAAAATTCAATGTGCAATGACGGAGGTGGAGAGGGAGAGATAGTAACTATTTACAAAAACAAATTTTTAAAAAATGATTTGCTGACATTGACTACGGAAGTCAAAGGGAAAAGAATCTAAGGTTTTGAGCCTGAGTGAAAGGACAGCACAAGATAATTTAAACAAAACAAAAATTTCTCACAAGATGTTCTTTGATGTTCAAATAAATTTAAAATGTGGAGAAAAAAGTATTCGATCTCTTTAAGAAACAGCTCGATATAAGAAGGTTGCAACATTTCAGGATTAGACAAAGAAATAATTATAACAACTGGCATTTGTATAGCTCTTCAAGGTTTGCAAAAAATTTTATAAATATTGTCTCATTTTATCCTCACAGCAGCCCTGGGAAGCAGAAGCTTCTTGTTGTCCCATTTTATAGATGAAGATGCTGAGACAGAGGTTAAGTGACTTGCTCAGGATTTCATAATGACTAAGTATGTGAGGCTGGATTTGAACTTTGGTCTTGCTGACTCCTGGTTTGGTTCTTTATCGACTCTGAGACCTAGAAGAAATGATCCAGTCACATTGAGAATAGAAAAAAGAAGAAAGGGTTTAAAAGTAAACTGAGGGAGTTAGTAACTTGGTCACTTTTTTTTTTTTTTGCTTGTTGGAAGGGCAATTGGGGTTAAGTGACTTGCCCAAGGTCACATGGCTAGTAAGTATTAAGTGTCTGAGGTCACATTTGAACTCAGGTCCTCCTGACTCCAGGGCTGGTGCTCTATTCACTGCGCCACCTAGCCACCCTAAGTTGGTTACTTGTAAAGTAATTTTCTTTCCTTTGGAACAAATAATCAGAAGGGCTTAAGAAAGTTATCATTGAGAAGCAAGGACACTCAGAACAAAGAAACTCTCAACAGTGACAAGGTTCAGCTGTCTCTGTTTCTTCCACAGATAGAAATATTGTGCTCCTGCATTCAGAAGGGGGAAGACAATGTCTGTTGATGAAAGAGGACCCTAGAGAGTTTGTACGGTGGAAAGAAAATTGGGGTTAGATATAAAATATCAGTGAGTGCTACCTTAACTGCCATGTAAGGTGGTCTGGCATTGAGAGGATCTTTTAGTGAAATGGCTATTGGAAGGTCATACACTTTCCCATAAGAAGAGAGTAGCTGCTCTCTGTTCCCTTTCACCTCTGGAGAAAATGAGTAGAAAAAGAAATTTGTGAAGAAAGTTCTTACTTTGGGTTCCACTGTTTGGTCAATTTGAATCATTCCTATTGGTTTAAAGCATTTTGTCATAACTCTCTCTTGACTCATTCCCCCTTTGGGTGTTTGCTTTATTTAACAACCCTCATTAGATTGTAAACCCCTTGAGGGCAGGAGTTGTCTTTGCCTCTTTTTGTATCCCAAGCATTTAGTAAAGTTCCTGGCACATAGTAGGCACTTTATAAATATTTATTGTTTGGTTGATGCTCATTTCTGAACAATTGCTTTTTGTGTAAGAATCTTCTGTATGTAATAGCAGGGGGACATTTTCTCCTAAACTTACATGGCACTTCAGAAAATAAGTTTCTTCCTTTTAACTCCTAAAATCTGTCTTGCATTTCTTAATCTAATTAGGCTTTGCTATATTTTATTGAGTAGAAGACTGAACTTGGAATTTTCTCTTATCTCTCCTTAGATTATTTTTTTAACCTTCCATGTTCATACAAGACTGTGAGAAAATAGAAAAATCATCCAGCACCTCCATTGTTGATTCTATTACATGGACTTATCTGGCTGTTAGCAACATAAATTCCCACACTTATTTTGCTTCACCCCAGTTCCTTAGATTTCCATCCAGTTTTGTGTGGATCTATTTTTTCTCTTATGTTTAGATCAGTGTTTCTCAAAGTGTGGTCCAAAGACCCCTTGGGGTCCCTAAGACTCTTTCAGGGAGTCTATTAGGTCAAAATTATTTCAATAATAAGAGTGAAGTATTATTTGCCTATTAGAACACTTCTCCCTTTTCCAGCTACATATCTGTGTGACGACAGATTTTCTTCATATACTCCAACCAAAACAATGAATCACAACAGATTTAATGCAGAAGCAGATATGAGAATCTAGTTGTCTTCTATTAAGCCAGACATTAAAGAGATTTGCAGAAAAATGTAAAATAATGACACTTTTCACCAGTATTTTTTGTTTTGAAAAATAGTGTTATTTTTCATAAAACTGATATTTATGTTAACCTGCAATGTATTTATAATTTTAAATAATAAACATATATTCCAAAATCTTATTAGTTTTCATTTCTACTACTATAAATATCAAAAAGTGTAACCCACATAAACAAACGCTCTTTGGGCTCCTCAATAATTTTTCAGAGTATAAAAGGTTTCATAGACTAAAAAGTATGAAAACCATTGGTTTAGATGGTAGAATCTAGCCCTTTGAGTTCAATTTGTTATCATTGTTTTTTCTTGGTCCAAACCTGTGATTTCATTGTTATAGGGAAGGAAGGAAATAAAAGTGTAAGCACCTACTATGTGCCAGGCATTTTACAAACAGTATTTCATTTGGTCTTCACCACGACTCTAGGAAGTAGAGGGTTATGTTTTGTTTTCTGATGGTCAATGACTTCTGAGAAGGAATTCTTTTGTAGAACAAAGTTAATTCAAATGGCGTTTCTGGAAGGGAATGATCTTTAAGTTTCATTTTAAATATATATATATATATATATATATATATATCACATATATACACACATGAATGTATGTATATCATGTATATGCATGTAGCACACACATACATATATTACCCATCAACCCACCCTGTAATCTTAATGCATTAGGTGGTACAGTTAAAATGACAACGTTTTGCCTAATATTCTGCCTTTATGTACCGGGATCCAAGAGACTGGCACTAGTTCAAATGGCACCAGTGCAATCATGATCTCCATGTCACAGCTGAGAAAACTGAAACTTACAATGGTTAAATGACTTGCCCAGAGTCACACATTTTATCTGAGTCTGGATTTGAATTCAGGTCTTTCTGACTCCAGGTTCAATACTCCACCTCCTTCACCACTAGGGTACCTTGAGGGAGCTCCCAGTGAAGAACTTTCTAACAATGTGCATCAGCAACTCTTTTGTAGTTTTTGGCCTTAAGAGTTACTTTGGCTAGTGAGAGATTAAAAAGTGTGCACAATTACTAAGTGTAAGAGACAGATTCAAACTCAAGTCTTCCTGGTTCTAAATTCAGCCCTCTTATCTACTTTACCAGGGACAATATATTGGGGAACAATCTGGTGTCTCCTATGGTTCCCAAACAGCCTTCTGTAAGACGTTACTCCCTTGTGAAGATGCTGCATACGTAGCTTGGGTTTCTTCACTTTGATCAAGCTACTTACCAGCAGCATGATTTCTCCTACACCTAGTTTCTAGACTGAAGTCCCTACTGGTTGTATTCCCTTTACTATTGTAACCACTGAGTGACTAGTGTTCTAGTTCCATTTAACCATTTCATATTGATTAGCTTTTAGAAAGGAATATTTCCTGGAGTCAGGAAGACCTGAATTCAAATTTGACTTCAAATAGTTTTTGGCTGTGTGACTCTGGGCAAGTGATTTAACCCTGATTGGAAAAAAAAGGAAGGAACAAAGGAACAAAAAAAAGGAAGGAAGAAAAAAGAAAGGAAGGAAGGAAAGGAGGAAGGAAGGAAGGAAGTGAGGAAGGAAGGAAGAAAGGGGGGAAGGAAGGAAGAAATATTAACTTTGAAGATAAAGCAAGAAGAAAAAGACAAGCATTTTTCCCATAGCTCCTTGGTGGGATACTTTCCCCTATAACACCTCAGTCTCTGGGGAAAGTGGACTCAGAGTTAACACAGTTTCTAGGTAAAATTGGTCCCCCACTGTTCAGGTCGAAATTCAGTGATGTTTCTGGATGAGTCCTCATTTCACCCACCACTGGGCAGAGACCATTGTTCTTCATTCCTCCTGGCATCAATGATGAACTGGCTATAAAACCTAGTGTAACTCCCTGATACCCCCTGAGTCCTCTGACTCCTAGAAATCTGGATGCCAAGATGGTTCACTCACCTGACATTTCAAAATTCACAGCCTCTGATCCTTTCACCTAAAACAAAAGGGAAAAACGAAGGCAGAGGCCTGAGACCTGTTTTCAAGGTGTCACATGTCAGCTTTGAAGGCTTCTTCCATCATAGCTCTGCTAGATGCCATCATCAAAGGAGTAAAACCAAAAGCAGAGATCCACCAAGAAAAGGAACCAAGGCCAACTAAGGCCTTTGGAACATACCCCCAGTTCTAGTTCCCCCAGTTATCTTCCCCATGGACAGCAGACCTGAATAGGTTACAGAATGTTTGTGAATGCTACAAATTCTCTCCAAGGCATTTCTATTTGACATTATCATGACTTTCCAAGAAGAATATCCCCAATTTCTTCCTCCTGGGGAGTAGCATTAGTGGCACTCTGCACTTATATCAGGCCCTTGTTACACAGAAAGGAATACAGACCTAAATAATTTGTTGTTGTTGTTCAGTTTCAGTTGTGGCTGACTCTTTGCAACCCTGTTTGATATTTTCTTGGTAAAGATACTAGAGTGGTTTACCATTTCCTCCTCCATTTCCTTCATTTTACAGGTGAGGAAACTGAGGCAAACAGAGTTAAGTGACTTGCCCGTGGTGACATAGCTAGGAAGTTTCTGAATTCAAATTTGAACTCAGGCCTTCCTGACTCCAGGCCTGGTGCTCTATTTGCCACCTAAGTAATTGGAAAGGTATTAATTGCTCATGGTTGGGCTGAGCCAATATAATAAGAATTACAATGCTGTCTAAATTAATTTATTCATTCAGGGTTATACCCATCAAATTACTGAAAGGTTATTTTGTAGAGCTAGAAAATATAAGAAATTCATCTGGAGGACAGTTTTTGCTGCCACTTCCTATTACTGGATCCCCCAGCTCTTCCCAGCAGGAGTAGCTAAGTATTGCTTATTCGTGTTGTAAAGTGGCTGCTTTTGCAGTTTTCTCTTGCTCCTAGTAGGGGAGCCTGAGCACAGTTTTTTTCTTGGTCTTGCATTGTCTTTTAGCTTGGCAAGGTGCCAAATACTCCTCTGCCAAAGAAGACCTTACTCTGTCACTGGTATAATCCTTGCCAACAACACAAAATTAAATAAATACATTCACATATTCATGCATACCTACATCCTCAAGAGCTCTTCTTGTCTGGCAAGAAATGCACTTCTCCTTACATGCTCACTGTTCTAATAACACAGGCTAGAGTGGGAACTCGATATTTACTTTCACTATTTTGTCCTCTCCAGGATAAGGGTCTCCCATTATTCTTCAGTTTCAGGAGAGTACCTGTCATAAATATCAGGTTGAACAACAGTGATGGCAAATCTCTATGTCCTTTTCCACCCTTTCCATCTCTGATCCCAAGCATTCAAAGGATATGTCCATCTCAGAGAATACTTATTCATTAACCAATAAACCTTCCAAGTTAGATTTTTTAGTACTTGGATTGGATTATTCAAATTACCAGTCTTGCCTAAATAAGGACTATGCTTGCAGTGGGTTTCACACATGCCTGGCCTCAGGAAGACTCCACCTTCTCTAGTTTTCCCACCTGAGACAGAAGTATGAAATATTCCAGTACCTGTTACAGATATACATTTTGGGAGAATAAAGCTTATGAATCCTTGAAATCAATCTTTGATATGACTTGCTGGGTAACTGTATAGCTTTGCATTTCCATTTCTTCAGATGAAAAAATGGGTTTGGGGTTTCCAAATACAGTAAGTACATTCGTGCTTTGGAAGTCTTTGAAAGACTGTGTATGTAAATCTGAAATGTTGTTGATTATAAAGTCCAGGGACTGATTTGTTTGGGGTTTTTGTCTTTTTGTTACTATTATTGTCTTTACTTTTTACTCAGAATGCACCATTAAGGAATTATTAAGTGCTTAATATATGCCAGGTACCATGCCAGGTACTGGGGAGAAAGGAAGGAAGGAAGGAAGGAAGGAAGGAAGGAAGGAAAGAAGGAAGGAAGGAAGGAAGGATCTCTGCTCTCAAAGAACATGCATTCTACCAGGAGAAACAAGATGTATATATAAGAATATATACAGGATAAATAAAAGGTTGTTTAAGTATAAGGTAGTTAAGGAGGAAGGCCACTAGTAGTTGGGAGGTAAGGAAAGCCTTGAGCAACTAGAAGGAAGTGAGGGGTTCTATGATGCAGAGATGAGGAGGACCTAGTGCATTCCAAGGATTAGGGAAAGGTAGTTGAAGGGCACAGAGATAGGAGATGGGGTGTCATGTATGGGAAACAAACAGGCCAATTTAGAAGACCATAAATTGTGGGAGAGGGAGTGACGTCCAATGAAAGTGGAAAGATAGGTTCATGGCAGTTGGGTTGTGAAGGCCTTTAAAATCCCAACAGAGGCTCTTCAGAGTATAAGGCCAAACACAAACAATAAAATGAAACTATTTTTGTGCAGTTGATAATTTAATTTGGTTCAATAAACATTTATTTAGTGACTATTGTGGGCAATACAACAATACTTCAATTCAATCAATAGTAGAGACCACTCTGCTGGGTTTTGTGGCAGATACAAAGTTTAGACACACACACACACACACACACACACACACACACACAATGTGTAGACTTGGAGTCAGGTCTGAATCCCAGCTCCAATGTTTACTAATTCTGTGACCTTGGTCAAGCCACTTAACGTCTCTGGGCCTCAGTTTCCTTATAAGTAAAATGAAAAGGTATGATTAGGTTAACTCTAAGGACCCTTTAAGATCTAAATTATAATGCCATGCATTTCAAATAACTACATTACAAGATAATATATGATAAATATGTAAAAGAAGTGTCATGTGAGTTCAAGCAAAGAAAGGTCATTCCTGACTAGAGCAATCAGGGAAGTCTTCATGGAAGAGATAGTATTTGGGTTAGGCTTTAAATGATGGAAAATTTAATGTTTGGGTATTCCAGATGTAACTCTTGGTTCAAAGGGTCATGAGGCCCTCCTCATTGGCAGAGGTGAGTTCTTACTTCAAATGAAAGACATCATTTATTCTGTATATTTGGTCTATCTATCTATCTGTCTATCTATCTATACACACTCATGTATACGTATACATATGTATACATACATACACATATATTTTTAATATATACACACATATACATATATTCTCATATGTTTACTTTCTCTGATTTCTGTTTGCTGTCTCTTTGGATAAATGGGTTATGTGCTATTTGCTATGCGTATTCATTGTGAAACTGGTATCAAGTGGGAAAGGAATCAATCCTTGGATATATACCTTAGGGCACTTCTCTATTAAAGGATGGTGACCAGAAGCACAGCTCGAACTTAAAAATTATTTCCCCAGATTAACAGTATTTGAGAGAAGATAAATATTGTTCTAGCTTGGCACGTTCTTCCTCTGAGGAAAGCAGAGCAACCAGCCTCTGGCCCCTACCTCCTTTACTCCTGGCAGGAATCAAAGTCTGTCTTGAAGAGCAGAAGGAGAAGTCTCTAGAGATATCTATTCTTGCTTCCCTGGAAGCCACATCTAGACAGACCACGTGGAGACACATAACCTCTCTGAGCAAAACAACCTACATCCTTACACTGACACAGGGAAAGGCAAGGGTGAGCATACAAAGTAAGGAAGACATTAAACATATGCATAGGACAATGAAGAGTAGAATTTGGCTAACACAGAATATGTATAAGGGAGTATCATAGGATAACAAATTTAAAACCAGATGGCACCTCAGAGATCATCTATCCAAATCATGAATCACTTCTATCAATATAGACAATGGGTACCATCATCAACACATCAATGGGTATCATAGGTCATCATCCATCTTCTGCTTAAAGATTTCTTTTTTTTTTTTGGAGGGGGGAAGGCAGGGAAATTGGGGTTAAGTGACTTTCCCAAGGTCACACAGCTAGTGTCAAGTGTCTGGGTTGGATTTGAACTCAGGTCCTCCTGACTCCAGGGCCAGTGTTCTATTTACTGGGCCACCTAGCCACCCCTGCTTGAAGATTTCTAGTGACAGGGAATTCACTACCACTTGTGGTAATGGCTCTAATTTCAGATGGCTCTAATTACATCAGGATAACAATATTCTATAATAACTATATTCTCATGTGCAAGTGGAGTTTTCTTCCTTTTAACTTCTTCCCAGTGCTAGTTCTATTTTCTATGTCCAAAAAGAACAAATCTTATTCCTTACCTATATGGTCTAATCTTCACCATTCCGCTCTTGCACTTTCCAACGTGGCTTCCCCAGGTAGAACACTGACATTTTGACTGATGTTTAAATGGTGTAGTTTCTAGTCCCCTTCCCATTCTGGACTTCAGACACTCACTAGCTATGTGACCCTGGACAAGTCACTTACCCTGTTTATCTCAGTTTCTTCAACTGAAAAATGGGAGGGGAAGGGGGAAAAATAAAAGCACCTGGCTGGCAGGGTTGTTGTAAGAATCAAATAATATGCTTTTTGTAAAGCACTTAGTACAATGCCTGACATACAGTAAGCTATTATACTGTGCAATGAGAGCAGAATGTTAGAAAGAAAAAAGGGCTATATCGTATGCCTTGTATACCTTCTAGGGCTCTGATGTGGGGAGACCCCAAGGCCAGCATTTTTAAAGCATGGAAACATAGGGTCATTTTTCTAGACATCAAAATAAACAAGTACTTTAAAAAAAAAAATTCAATAAGATCTTTTCTCCATTGAGAATACTAAATACTGGCTTGCTCCCCTAGTGAAGTCTACTGCCATGGGCCTCATCCTTCCCTGTTGTTGCTCAGTCATGTCTGACTCTTTGGAACCCCATTTGGGGTTCTCTTGGCAAAGATACTGGAGAGATCCACCATTTTCTTCTCCAGCTCATTTTACAGATGAGGAAACTGAGGCATCAGGGTTAAGGGACCTGCCTGGAGTCATGCAGCTAGTAAATATGTAAGGCCATATTTGGACTCAGATCTTCCTGACTGTGGGTGGATTTTAAGAATGACTAATATGCAGAAAGGACTCGTGTTTTCATTACACACATAGTATATGTGGCTTGTTTGGGGGTTTTGGGGACCAGGCCTGGTACTCTATCCAGTGAGCTTTCTAGCTGCCCCTATCTTACCCTAGTCACTTTAAAAAGGTCTCTAATGTGGCTGCTTTGAGAATTCATTCATTAAAAGAAAATGATTGACATTGAAATGATAACCCAACAAATCCAGGAAGCATTGTTATGCACCTGCTATGTTACAGGGAAGGACTGGTAGGTAGGTGGCTCAGTGGATAGAACACTGGGCCTGGAGTGAGGAAGACCTATTTTCTTGAGATCAAATCCAATCTCAGATACTTACTAGGCAAGTCACTTCACCCTGTTTTCCTCAGTTTCTTCATCTGTAAAATGAGTTGGAGAAGGAAATGGAAAACCACTCTAGTACCTTTGCCAAAAAAAACCAAACCAAAATGCATATGGGGCTAGAAAGAGTTGGACATGATTAAAAACAACTAAAGGATCATAGCGACATTACAGGTACTGGAACTCCATCAAGAGAGGGATGGGTTAAAGTCATAGGGAGGGGACAATCCCATTGTACTCTGCTCTGGTGAGCCCACATCTAGAGTATGGTATCATCTTCAGCTCTTCATGCCCCATTTTAGGAAGAATTAACTTGAGGAGAAGTGACTTGTCCAGGTTCTCACAGCTAATAAGGGTGTGAGGCTAGATTCGAACTTTGGTCTTTCTGATTCCAGACGAGGTACCGTCCAACTGCCTAAAGTAACTCTCCTAACTTTCTTCACTCTATCAATGGTAGCACCAATTTCCTATTCACTCAGAATCAAAATTTTGGAATCATCCCTTTCTTTCTATGCTGGCACATCATTAAGCTAATATATCAAGAGGGATAGATAGGATAACCCCAGAAACTGGTAATGTCTTCTTGAAATTAAAAAAAATAGTGTTTTTTGTGGTGGAGATCTATAGGTCAATAGATATAGATATAGTAAGTATATACATACATGTATGTGTATATATATATATATACATACAAATACATATACATACATATGTGTGTTATAAGGTATACAGTGGTACAATTTGATAATTGATCTTATATTTTTACTGAAAAATGCAATTTAGGATTTTATCAACTCTATGCCAATCCTATACTTCTGCATTACCTGGGCAATCAAAGCAAAAAAAAAATTGTTTTCACATACAGGTTTCGGTTTATAATCTGTCTATTGATTCAGAAGCTACTTATTTCCTCTCAGGCTCTAGGTCTGCAATTTGGCTGCCACTAGCAGAACCTTGGTGCCTGGCCACAGCTGCAGATTAGGTAATCACTAATTACTAACATCTACATAACAATATTTAAAGACTACTAGCCAGAAAGAAAGAAATGCAAACACCTAGATACAACTGGGTATCTTCCTTATTTGGCTTCTGCTAAATAATTTAACCATGCTTAATCCATCTCTGGTTTTCAGGAGAGGCTAACTCCTTCTCAACCTTTCCTCAAAGTCCAATCAATGTCTATTAGGTATATAGATAGCTCCCTGACTCTGGTTCTGGATCTGGCATTTTGAAGTTTCAGAGCAGCTGTGTTTTCAATATGTAGGTGTTACTTAAGATTCCTCTCTAGTGGCTTTAGACTTTTTGCTGTAAAACTAATCAGAAAGAAGGAATTAATTTGTCATCTGGGCTTTCTCAATTAGTTCTCAGATGGTTCTTCTTCACTCTGCCTTCCCTGTATCTTTGGGGTTTTTGTTTACTTTTTTTCCAGTTTATCAAGCATGTATTTCCTCTTCCTCCCACTCTTTTCTCAATTGGAAAAAAGGAAAAGAAAATCATTGTTACAAATATGCATTAGTCAAGCAAAACCAGTTTCAAAAATACATGTTTCATTCTGCATTTTGAGTCCATCACCTCTGTTCTAGCATACAGAGAATAGTGATTATTTACTACATTGATCACAATCCTGAAATCTTTCAAGGTTGTTTTTCCTTACAATGTTATTGTATAAATTTCACCTGATTCTGCTCACTTCACTGCTTCATTTCATAAGAATCTTCGCAGGCTTCTCTGAAACTGTGCCTTTTCTTACAAACAGTTTTCTGTTGTATTCATGTAACGTAATTCGTTCAGCCAATTGATAGGCACCCTTTATTTTCCAGTTCTTCGTACCACATAAAGAGTCACTATAAATATTTTTGTACACATAGATCTTTCTTCCTCTTTCACGGATCTCTTTTGGATGTAGGCCTAGTAGTCATATCACTGGGTCAAAGGGCATGCAGTTTAATAGTAACTTTTGGAGTATGGGTTCAAATGCTTTTCAGTAGAAGTGGACCAAGTCATGACTCCATCAACGTGCCTCTTTTCCAGCCGCACCTCCAAAAATGGTCATCTTCCTCTTTTGCCATCTTTGGCAACCTGATGGGAGGGAGGTGTCTTTCATTTGCATTTTTAGACATTAGTGTGTCTTTCATTTGCATTTTTCTAATTATTAATGATTTGTAGCATTTTTAATATGGCTATCAATAGTATCATAAGAATTAAAAATGCTTCCAACAATTAGCTCGGATTTCTTCTTCTGAAAACTGCCTGTTCAGATCCTTTGAACATTTATCAAATGAGGACTGCTTCACTGTAATCTTGGCACAGGGAGAAATTGTTTTCTGTTCCTTGTGACCTGGCTTAAATTAGAAAGGGAGATTCAAAGATAAGTCAACATATAGGCACCTCCAGACAGCTCTAACCCTACTCTCTATCCTTATCTAATCAGGAGAATACTTTCTAGGCAACCAATCTCACATAACTTGGTTTCTTATGAATAAAAAGTGCTCAATTCCCACACAGATGGTTAAATTATTCACTCCTTTAGTACTCTCCATTGGTTTGTTACCATTCTGGGAGGCTGATCCCCTGCCAGATATATCTTGAAGGGGCTTAACCCTTTCTTACTTTCTGAACAACACATTTGAAGTAACAGGTTTAGAACAGGGATGCAATGATTTTCTCACGAAGTACATGATTGTATCTGTCTGTATTTGAATCACACAAAAACAAATATTTGAAAAGTTGCTCAAAATCGAACACAGCCAAACCTATAATTAGCATGAAAAAAGCACAGAGAATTCTGATTTAGAAATTTCGGATTTTTAGGATCATCGTGCTTTCCCCGTTTTTGTACAGTGGTAACAACTTAATAGGAAATAAAACTGATCATTGTGTTATTGTGTTGCATGGGTTTTTTTCTTCAGTCAGCTTCACCTACAAAGTAGTTTTAGCTGCTTACCTAACTAACCAGAGTTTATCTGCATAATTATGGTTGTATCTGGGGGTGGGGGTAAAGTTCAATTTTTAAATCAGAATGTCAAAACAAACAGTCCAATGACATTGGTGGGACCCCAACATGTGGGCTGTGGACTTTATCTAATCGATTGGGATTTTTTTTTAAAGTAACTTTAGGAGGCTTGACTACAAAGTGAAATACAGTACCCTTAATCACAGCACAGACTCCCTAAATCAACTGAGGAATAATGATTGAGTCTGCAATTTCTTCCCATTAATCCACCCCCAAACCACAGACCAGATATTCCAGGGAGTTTACAGTACATGTCTAAATGCATGACATTACATGACTAAATCAGAATGTGCCTCCTCTTATGGGGCCTAACTGATGGTTCTTTGTTGTCCCTGGTATTTTTGCCTTTACTCTGAAAGTAGTACCTGGGAGTAGGGAGGGGAAGAAAGGGGCACTCTGAGCCGTAGGTAAAATTAACAGCCCACCCAAGTGTTTAAATTTGGGTCAGTAGCCTTGGAATTGAAAGCACTTAGTTGAATTAGGGAATTTGAACCCAAGACTAATCTTATTAGCACCCAATTCCAATCTGTCCTTCTAATGAGTTGCATGGGGACTGTGGTTTTAAAGGGCATCACCACAAGGTAGCAATAAAACTAACCCTTTCTGTATACAACCTCTGTATAACAGCTTTGCGTGATACTCAGAACAGGAGTTCTTTTCATCTCTAATTTTATTGAGGAAAAGAGTCTACTTGGAGTAGTGGATAGAGAGTGGGTTTTGGCCAGAAAACCATTTGAATTCCCCGTCTGATGCAGATTGACTGTGTGACCCTGGAAAAGTCATTAAATTTCATAGTGCCAGAGGCAACTCTCTAAAACAATATATAAACTGGGAAACACCTGCATTAGCAAAAGGATTTTCCTCACCCAGTAGTTCCCTACAACAATAAAACAAACAAACAAAAAATCATGAGGTAAGTAAAACACAGAAAATTAGGGACTTCCACATAATGGTTGCAGGCAGCTAGGTGGTACAATGGTTAGAGCGGGAAACCTGGAGACAGGAAGACTCATCTTCCTAAGTTCAAATCTAGTCTCAGACATTTGCTACCTGTGTGATCTTGGGCAAATAACTTTGCCTCAGTTTCTTCATCTGTAAAATGAACTGGAAAAGGAAATGGCGAAACACTCTAGTATCTTTACCAAGAAAATCCCAAATGGGGTCATGAATAATCAGAAAACTTAAAAAAGACTGAACAACAACATCATGGCAAACCCGGGATGGGCTGGAGTAGCACCTAGCTATCCAGCCTCCCAACCTAGGGCTCTTTCAACTCAGCACTGCTGCTTTCTTCCTAAGAAGCAGACCCTCCTAGACACAGGATTAAGCAATTCAGATCAGCATACAGGTCAACTTTTATGTTTGCTACACTGACCTAGGAACTTATTAAAATGCAAAGTATGGACAAGACTGGTCTTGTGCCTTCATTTATCTTATAGTCTAGTGGGGAGCCACAGATGGTAGGAGGTTAGGGAGCACACAGATAACAATACGATATAGTGTTTTATATTAGGCTTGAGGTCTGATGAGGAAGATTTATTTATTTTTATTTAATTTTATTAAATTTGTTTATTTACTCTTAGTTTACAACATTCAGCTCCACAATCCCTTGAGCTCCAAATTTTCTCCCCCTCCCTGTCCTCCCATGGTGGCATGCAATCCGATATAGGCTCTACAAATACCTTCACATTAAGCATTAGTCTGGTTGTAAAAAAGAATTATAACCAATGAAGTGAACAACGAGAAAGAAGGAACAAAACAAAACAAAACAAAACACAAAAGAGAGAGAGCCAGTAGTTTGCTTCCACTTGCATTCAGACTCTGTAGTTCTTTTCTCTGAATGTGGATATCCCTTTCCATGACGAGTCTTTTGGGGTTGTCTTATAACCTTGCATTGCTGAGAGGAGCCCAGTTTTTCAGTTAGCCATCAGAGATACAACGTGTCTGTAATTGTGTACAAAGATTTCTTGGTTCTGCTCTCCTCACTCAGCAATAGATTGTATAAGTCTTTCCAGGATATTATGAAGTCTGTCTGCTCCTCATTTCTTATATCACAATAGTATTCCATTACATTAATGTACCACACCTTGTTTAGCCATTCCCCAATTGATGGGCATCTCCATGATTTCCAATTCTTTGCCACCACAAAAATAACTGCTATAAATATTTTTGTGCATATGGGTCTTCCTCCTACTTTTATGATCTCTTTAGGATACAGCCCTAGAAGTGGTATTGCTGGGTCAAAAGGTATGCACTTATTTATAGCCCTTTGGGCATAGTTCCAAATTGCTCTCCAGAATAGTTGGGATCAGTTCACAGCTCCACCAATGGATCAGTGTTCTAATTTTTCCACATCCTCTACAGCATTTATCATTTTCCTGTTTCTTTGTCTTAGTCAGTCTAACTGGTGAGATGTGGTACTGATGAGGAAGATTTAAAACGTCCCTAATTCATAGTAATTCTGTTCTTGGAACTGTACTTTTGGAACATATGGATGGCCCATGAATTGCTCTCAATGAGAAACAAAAATTTCTGACAATTAGCTAGGAGGTTGGGATCCTAGTCCCAGCTGGAAAAGGTCACTTTCTCCTGTGGTTTCCAGAGTTGTCCCAAGATGCCATATTTCTAACAGAGAGACAAGGAAATGCTACTCTGTGCCCTCTCAAAATAGACTCTCTTTTCCTTCAAGAGATCCTTCAGGTTCCAGCTATAAAGGGAAAACCCAGCCCTCCAGGTCTGATCTCATATTAGATCTTCTTTCCATACTGGGAAGAAATAAAATTCCCAGTAGTGACTTAGGCCTCCTTTCAAGAAGGCTAGTTCAATCCTTACCCACAGGACTGTTACACCAAACTGGTAGATAAAGGAAATAGTATCCACACAGTTTACTAACAAATAATTTGACATAGTGTTTTATGCTGTTCTTGTGGATAAGATGAAAAATGTAGGCTCAACAAGAATATAGTTAGATTTAAAACTGGTCAAATGGCCAGATCCAAAGAGTATCTATCCATGGTCCAAAAACAACTGGGAAGAATTCTAGTGGGGTGTTTACCCTTGGCTCTGCTATTTTAACATGTCTGTTGAAGACTTGTGCAGACAGAGAAGGCAGGTTCATCAAATTTGAAGAGATCCAAAGTTAACATGTTCCATGACAAAATTAGGATCCAAAAAATCTCAGCAGACCAAAATCTGCAAGATGGAATCCAATAAGGATATTGTCTTATACTTAAAGTCATTTTTAAAAATCCAAGTAAAAGATAAGTGACATGTGGCTAGACCACCCTTCATCTGATGAAGTTCTAGCCCGGGGTGGTGAACCTGTGGCCTCAAGGCCACATATGGCAGCATGTTCCCCACCCTCGTAATCTAGGTTATTAGGAGACTCATGCTCAATGAGTCAACATTGTGGCATGGTAGCCAAAGATGTTCGTGTCATTTTGTGCTGCATTGAGAGAGGCATACTGTCTGGGTCTAGGGACAGATGGTAGTTTTCTCTTATTCGGCTCTGGTCAGATGTCATCTTAAATAATGGATTCAGTTCTGGAAGTCGCATTTTGCCAAGGATGTCCAGGAAAGCTTGACCAAGATGATAAAGAATTAGAAGTTTCTTCCAAATGAGAATGAATTGAAGGGATCTGGGGATGTTTAATCTCCAGAAACTATTTGGGAGGGTTGGCAGGGAAAGAGCCGATATAACTGTCCTCAGCTATTTTAATTTTATTTTGTCCTCAGCTACTTAAAAAACTATAGGGGAAGACAGATTAAACTTGGTCCATTTGGTCTCAGAGAGAAGCTGGAAGGAAAGAGGTAGATTGAAGCTTGTAAGGATGAGCTTGACAATGAGAGCTATCCTCCTGAAGTAAAATGGGCCACCTTGGTGGAAAGGGGTTTTCCCCATCTCCCTAGAGGTCTTCAGGAAATGTCTAAATGACCACCCACTGGATATGTTTTCTAGAGTATTCTTGCTCAGTACAGATTAAATTAGGTGCCTTCTGGGGTCCCTTCTAATTGACACTGTGAGTTTAGCTTTAAGCAATTAAAGAGAGAGTACATTCCAGTTAATGGGAACATTAGAGAGAATGACTGTCTACCTACATCTGCATTTTCTTCTTTTGGTAGGCTTTTTTTGGGGGGGGAAGGGGATCTTGGACCTTTGATTTCTTTGGTGTGGGGAACTCCCAGTGTGGAAATTCTCTTTATCAAGGCAGATTAGCAACTGTTCTACAAATTAATGCCATAAAGAATTTTCTGGGGGCACTGGAAGGTGACTTGCCCAGGGTCACATAGTTTGTATCAGAGGCAAGAGAACATAAGTGTTCTTGTCTCCAGAAGTAGGAACTCTAACCAACATGCAGTGCTGGTGGGCTTATGTGTACCTAAATATGTGCCCCAGAGAGGAGGGAAAAAAAGAACTAGTGGTTCATTCTGGAATGCACCTATTTTGTTCTGTATTTTCCTAGGCTCTTAGGATCATAAATTAAGACCTGGACATTACTTTAGAGATCCCTAGGCCAGGGATTCTTCACTCTTTTTTTTTGTGAGATATGAATCCTTTTGGCAGTCTGGTGAAATCTATGTGATGAAGTACAGGCTCTGGGAAACCCCTTGAAGTCTGATTAAATTTTCCCACTTGATGAGGCATTTGCAGAAGACATAAGTTTTTCATTGTGGCTGGGCCCAAACCTCTGTTCCTAGCCTGGCCCTCCATTGTCTGTCCATCTGCTTCCCACTCTTGAGCCTATCAAAATATCAATCCACCCTTGCATTGACCTCATTAACTCCTCCAGAAGACCCTTCCCAAACTCATTACTGGAGTCTGACCTCACTGACTCCTCCTGAAGACCCTCCCCAAGCTCCTCCTCTAGACCACCCCTAGATTCCTCTGTACATAAGACCCCATCTTCCCTCCATGTAGTGTGAGAGTTCCATAGAATGGCTTAGCACAGACTTGCTCTGTGAGAGCACCATAGAATGACCTAGCATAGACTAGCTCCTTAAGAATCTACCCCATATGGTGAACTATTAATAAACTTTACTTTTCTTTGGCTGAGAAGACTTGAGTCAAATTCTTTCGGCAGGACTAGCATGTTGGTATTTTGGGGTCTTGGGCAACCCCTAACCCTCTTTATGGATAACCACATCATATGGACCTCTAGTCCAAACAACTCGTTTTACAGATGGGGAAACTAAGGCCTGCAGAGATTTAATAACTTGTATAAGATCTCACTGGTAGTAAGTGTGATCAAACCAGCCACTCTGATTCCAAATCCAGCCCTCTCCACTGGAACCAGACTGCCTCTCTGCTGGACTGAGATAGAAGAAAAGCATTGGGTAGACTTTAAAACATTATATAAATATGGAGATCTTATTTTGTTTTTATTTCTTTATAGTCATATATTTACATATTATTCATGTTTATTCTATGTTTATTTATTTTGTCTTTATTTTTTTTAGGACAACCAGGAAACCCTGGGGGTAGTGTGGGCGTCTGACAAGCATGTTCTGCCTCGCTCACCTCTCCCCGGCACAGTATCATTACTGTTATTTCCTGATCCTCCAGAAAATATAACTTTCTCCACAAAACCAATCATACTTTAAAGAGTCCACCTTGCTTCTCAGAAGAGCTGTCTCATTTCTAGCCTTTTGGCTCTTTCTTTGGACAGGGCAGACACTCTCAATGTTTGATGTCCCCTAAACTTGCCTTTCTGTAGACCAGGTAATTCTTTCTTCTGCACTTGAGGCCTGGGCCTGCAAGTTATATGTTAGCCAGGTTAGTTATGTGCTGATCTGGTCTGACTGTGCCCTTTAAAGACATAGATGGGAAAATACTAATCCCTCTGGGTTACATTCCGACCACATCGGAGGTGCTTATTGAAACCCCGGAATGGCATTGGAAAATCTCTAGTTTGTCCTTGTCCTTTTGACCATTGCACTGGTTGGATTCCTGAGGGCTTTAATTATCACCCAGTGAACAGAGCGGGCCTTTGGTTGGGTGTTTATCTGCTCTAGAAGCCGGGGCTTTATCTCTTTCAGATCAGATTACTGACAAGCCCCAGTGAGTGGGGGCCAGGCCGGGATGGAGGTGGGGAGGGCCCAGATTGGCAGGCTAATTGCCTCACTTCAGTTTGCTCAAAAGGCCACGGTAGAGGTGATCGCTAATTTAGAAGAAAGCCCCAGGACATTTTCCCCAAACTCTGAGTCGGTTAACTAACTGGAGATTTATTTATTTACTTATTTCAAGGGCCTTTTAATTGGTAAAACCTTTCCCAGGCAGAGTCTTAGGACTAGAACACTGATCTGTTTCTTTGATAGGCTTTTTGCCTCAGGCCCCTGCTTTTTTCATTCTCCACTTTCTTCAAGCTTCTAATCAAGGCCTGGCCGGCAAGGGGGGAGGGGTTGGGGCCCCGCCGGAGTTCCTGGTGCCTACATTTGCCTACTTAAAAATAATTTTTCTTCTTCGTCTTGTTCTTTTCTTTAAACATCTTTTGGGAAGTTGTAGTTGCGCCATAACATCCATTCTTTTAAAAGGGTATGTATTTTCCCTGTGTCTTGCGGTTTGGCTGAATGTTGACAATATTCTGTGGCTGTGGGATTCCTTTGTGAGGAGAGGCTGGGGGCCCAGAGGATGCTGTTGTCAAGGGGCGGGGCCTGCAAGGTAACCACGGGGCCCTCCCAGCAACTTAGCAACCCATTGTTAACCCTGGGCCGGAGCTGAAAGGTTCTGGCTGCGGCTCACCGTTTACTGTCTCTGGGGCCTGGCTGCAACCCTTGTTCTTTGACCCCCAGGAACAGAAAGATTTCCTCATTACCAGAGGCAGTACAGGCCCGCCTGCCCTGCACTCTCTCCAGCTGCCAGTAATGAAATGCTAACCAATGCACTAAAATGCATTGCTTTTTATGCGGCTCCTGGTATTTTGAATATACCTCCCTCAGAGTATTTATCATAAGAGGGAAACTGTCTCTCTTTAGAGCTCTTCGTTGTTACCATTTCTCTTTCTTCTTTCCTTCCTTCCAATATCACCCCCCTTTCCCATTTGTGACCAAGAAAAAGTTAAGAAGGGAAGAGTCGCTACTTTGTTTTTTTGTACAGGACTTTTCAGAGCATCTTGGGATTTAGATGGGGAAACATACCTTGGATTTAAAGCCAGGAGGGACCTTAAAGATCCTAGTGATAGGGTACAGGCTCTGGGAATCCCCTTGAACTCCCCTTGAATCTTCCCACCAGATTTGTCCTTCTCCTGAGGCCATAAATTTTCCATTAATCTCAGTTACCCTAAACTTAGTTTAACCCTGCATAGTCTGTCTCTTGGTTCCTGGAGTCTGATCTCTAGTCACCCCAGTCCCATCAAAATCCTCCTTAGACTCCTCAATTTCTTCCCTGGATCCCTCCTCCAGCACCCAACGCTACTTGACGCTCCCACAGTCTTTCTGTATTTAAGATCCATCTTACCTCCAGGAAGGTGCTCACATTCAATCTGCCCCACTGACATTAGTGATACAAACGCTGAGATTCCTTAATGGTCTACCCAATATGGCAGAACCTTAATAAACTTTGTTTTACTGTGGCAGAAAAAAGGCTTGGGTCAAATTCATTCGGGCGGGACAGTGGAGTCCTCAGAAGGAAAGTGGCTAGTGACAAGGAAGAGGTAGAAAAAGAAAAAGATCACAGGATTTCTGAAACTCAAATCAGGCCAACCTCAATGCAAATTTGCCGTCTTTCTGGCTCTTGGCTTCCTTCCTTCAGGCGTTATGAGGACTGATGATCTAATGCTTGTAAAGACCTGCAAGCCTTTAATTGAAGCATAATTAATAATCATCTGATCAGTGAATAACAACAGAAATAGTGATGTAATCCTTTTTCACTTTTTTTCCTCTGGTAGCAACTTTAGATGTTAGTATTCCAGGACCTTCAATTAGATAAATGGTTGGAATAGCCAAAAGTCATCACATTGATGTTCTGTCTGGCACAGCCTGGGCTTATCACTGTGCAACCTAAGGACACAGAGAAAACAGAGTAATATCCTGTAAATGGTCTGTTAGTCAAGGAGTAGCATGGTTCAGAATGTTTCATCCGTTACTCAGTAGGATACCACTTGATGGTTACAGAAAGAATATGTATGTTTGGCAGGATTGCTTTGACATGGCTTATGTTACTCAGACTCATTGCTACTTATTTCTCCTGAATGATGAAGTGATGAACGTCAGGCTCCATTACCTCTCTGGTCTTTCCATAGCCTGTGGGGGTAGGTTGTAGTTTTCTTATCCAGAAAGAAATACATTGAGGCTCCTCTAGACTGTTGGAACTAATTAGGTTGAGATTTCTCTACTACTGCTGACCAGAGGGAGGTATGAAAACAAACATGCTTAATTCTATAGCACTTGCAAATCAGTTGGATTTAAGTGAGGCAGCTGTGCAAAGTCATCAGTCTCACTCTCCTCCAGTCATCAGAGTTCAGTGGCAGGACTTATGTCAAGATGACTGGTGATGTCCCTGCATATAGGGTTGTCCTGAGTCAACTTATATGGGTTCTCAGAGTCCATTGTTAAAATTTCAGTGTGAGAATTTACATCTCAGCAAATACTACAAATCAGGTCTTGATTCATTGTTCTGTTGATGTTCTAGACCTAAGAAAGTGATGAAGAAAATGTTGATAATGTAAGTTAAATTCAGACTGTGTGTTGTGTACATTTTTCCCCCCTTTGGGGAGTTGGTTGTAAAATATTTACCATGACACCCTTGGGTAGGAACAATGATTTAGAATTGGGAAGGATCTAAGAGATTCAACAGAAAACCTTTATCTAGTCCTGAGGAAACTGGGACTCTTAGAGGCAAAAAACAGTTTTCCCAAGGTCACACTGGTGGTGTTAGAAATCCAGACATACTAATGGCAAATCCAGTCTTCTTTCTAGTATACCATAATGCCCATTACTGCAAAAGTCATTTGCAACTCAGAAAAACTATAGCATGGACTGGAGGAAATCAAAGAGAAAAAAAAAAGAGTAACAGGAATGAAATGCCAAAGGAATTTTAAAAAAAAGCTAACCACATAAAACCACAGAAAGAACTATGCCAGAGGCACAAGTCAACCTAGTAGTTGCAGATGGGCACCTGCACTTTTCCTTCTGCCATTATTCTGATCCAGGCATTCATTATTTCCAACCTAGACCATTGTAATAATCTCTTTGCAACAACGGGTCTTTCCATCCCTGTTCTCTCACTACAATCTTTTATACTATGCTACAATAACCTTTTTTTATGCGTAGATCTAGTGATGGAAATTCTTTGCTCAAAAACCTTCTATGGGGCCCTGTTGCCTCCTGTGTAATGTTAAAACTTTTTTTGGCAATCAAGGCCCTTTACATAACACCACTCTGTCTTGATATCATGTTACTATCCTCTCTATACTTCAGTCAAATCTGAAATACTTCAGTCAAAAAATTTGCCCTCTAATATGAGGGCATTCCATGTCTCTGTGTATTTATTCAAGTTTGCTTACTTATATCTAGGACGTCTCTCTCTTCATCCTTTTCATTTCTGCCCAGCTTTTAAAGCTCAACTCAGTTGTCCTCCATGGGGCCTTCTGTCATTTCTCTTTTATTACATAATTAATTTTCTGCTCATCACTCACATAGAACTTTGCTTTGTAATGCCCTAACCTATACTTACCATGCAATAACGATGATATAGCTATCTCTATACTTGGGACCTTAACCCCCGTACTGGACTATAAGTTCCCTGAGGACAGACATAGTAAACTTTATATTTCCTGTAGCACCTAGCACGGGACCATGTAAGTGCTTTAAGAAAATTTGTTGCATTGTAATATTGAAAGGATGGAATGTGGTGACACACTACCAACCCTCCTCCATTATGGCATCAATCCATTAATTACCACTCTTTGGTCTTATTCAGTCAACTAGTTTTGAACCTACAAAACTGTATTGTCATTTTAATCTCCATCTTTTCACCCAGTATACATGGATATCATGAGAAATTTTGTCAAATATCTTGCTAAAGTCCCATATGCTATGTATGTGACATTCCTTATCAGTAATTCTACTCACCCTGTTAGAAAAGGTTACTCTCCCATAACTTGTTCTTAAAAAAATTAATTGCTCATAGTGTTCACCTGTTCCTTTTAAAGTGCTACAAACATCACTTTTAAACTTATGTTCTTTAAGGTTTGCAAAGTTCTTCCTTCTTCAATCACATAAATATCTGTAAAATATTACAATTTTACAGATGAGGAAGGGCAGCTAGGTGAATACAGTATCCAGCCCAGGGTCAAGAAGACTCATCTTCCTGAGTTCAGATCTGGCTTCTGACACTTACTAGTTGTATGGCCTAGGGTAAGTCACTTCACCCTGTTTGCCTCAGTTTCCTCATCTGTAAAATGAGCTGGAGAAGGAAATGGAAAACCACTCCAGTATCTTTGCCAAGAAAACCCCCAAAATGGGTCACAAAGAATTGGACACGGCTGAAAACAACTAGATAAAACTCTTAAGCAATTTAATCAGCAAATTGATTCTGAATTTTGTGAAGTTATTTCTGTATTATACTAAGAGGATGTAGAAATGCCAGGTGAGAAAGATCAATGGAAGCACATGGGTAGTAGAGACATTTGTTCAAAACAATTACCCACAGAACAAATCTAGCCATTGGCATTTGGTTTCTCTTTGCTTTGACCTTTTAGTACCAGATCCTGTTCTTATTCTCTAAACCTCCCTCAGTCACAATCCAGAGCTTGTTCCATCTGCTCTTCTTTCAGGTGGATTTGCTTGTTTCTGAGACTATGATAGGCCCAGAATTGGGTCAGATCCTGATGGACACACCTAGCTGGGCCAACTCACTTCAGGTGAATGCCCCTGGGGCAGGTGTTGCTGGGCAATCAACCGTTTGATAAGGAGAAGCCTCCCTAGAGGAGTGAGGAAGGATTATTTTACCTAGTAGGAGGCTTCCCACACCTCTGGGAATTGGTTCTGGAGACTTGTTCTCTCTATGTATCTGCTGTGCTCTCAGGTGAGGATAATGCTGATGTCTTAAGCAGAATTCCTATTTGAGAGCCTAGTGGCATCAGGAAAAAAGATACATCACTGTTTGTACCTGTAACAGAAGTCTGCAAGCAAAGGCTTGAGGACCACTTATCCAGGATGCTACAGAGGGACTTTCTGTTCAAGTACAAGTTACCATAGGTGGTCCCTTCAGTCTGAGTTTATGTGATTGCCTAAGCTCTTCAAGGGCAGGTACTGTTCCTTCTCAAACTGTTGTCTCTTGAGCACACAAATTCCCTTGAGCACATGAACTCCCTTGCTCAAACTGCCAGTATCCTGAAAACCACTCAACCATAGACTTGCTCTTTAAAAAAAACCAATAGATTTTTATTGTTGTCTTTTATAATCACCAATATTTCTTCTTCCCTTCTCCCAGGAGCCATCCTTTATCATAAAGATTTTTTTTTAAAGGGAAGAAGTAACATACATTGAGGAAAGCCAATGAATACTTTTTAAAAAGTCAGATATTATATACAATGTCCCACAGCTGTGGATCCCCAGCTCTGTAAAAGAGAGGTGGGAAGAGGTGTCTTCTCATATTTTTTCATTCACAGTCTTACTCTTCCTATATTCATGACCATGGTCAGAAAAGAGCTATTGCTTCCTCAGTTTGGGCTCTGAGCAGTTAGGTCATGCCTGGGGACTCTAAAGCACAACGTTCAAATAGTCCTATTATGGTCAAGTCACTCTTGAAGGAGTTCTTTTTCAAGATGGCAGTGCTACTCAGGTACCATGACACCATTGTCGTAGATACTCCTCCCCCCATGTAAATTCCATCCTTTAAGCATGGAATGTCTCTTCCTTTTAGAGTCCCTAATTTCCTTTAAGACACCCTTCAAATGCTCCTTTCCATATGAAGCCTTTCCTGATCTCCCCCAGCCTCTGATATACTCTACCTCTCAATCACCTCCTACATTATAAATGTATATGAAGTCTACATAAAATGTACATGATCACAATGTGCACATGATTGTACATCTAGAATGCATAGAATGTAAGCTCCCCAAGGGCAAGAACTTGAACTTTTGTCTTTATAACCCCACAGTTCTTGGCGCATACTAGGTAATTGCTTGTTGATTTTTTGACATTGAGAACAAATGCTTCATATGGTATTCAAGCATGCATGTCTACTTTTGTGGACAGTTGACTCCATTATGCTAAGATCTCATAAATAGGTTTCACTGAAATTTAGTGAGTTAAGGAAGGAAGAGAAAGGAGCTTGAGAATTAAATTGGGTAAAAACACAAGTAATGCCTTATGCATTAAGAGAGCTCTGACCCACAAAAAGGTACAGAATGGGAGGATAGAAAGAGGTCACTGACTCTTTGAGAACCATAAAGATCTTGAAACTTCTCTCCAGTGGTGCATGAATTGCTAAATTCACCTTGGGTACCCTAGGATCCGGATTCTTTTGATTGCCTGGGGTGAGGTAAATGATTCCCAAGACTACTTGGTTTACATTGGAGGAAATCTTAGCTCAGGAACAAATATGTCAAAGATAATATTTCAAAGAGAATTCTTTTGCCTGTGGAATTTTAGATTAAGACCAAAATTCTTCCTTCATTTTGGGCTCTGGGGAGTCTTAAGGAAGTACAAGGAAGAGCTCCATGTCAGGGGACTCTAGAGGGGATGATGTATTAACAAGCACTCACAGACCAAGTATACAAATTTAGAGGGAAGGGAATTACATTTTTGCAGTTTCAACTAAACCATTTGTAAAGTTTGGCATCCATGGGCAGGAAATGCTCAGACCCAATGACATGGTTAGGCACAAGATAGCAGCTGCCTAGGAAAGAGCAAATCTGCTAGGAACCAGGAAATCCAATTCCCAAACCTAGAGGATGCAGCTCTTGAATTCTCCGACAGGAGAGAAGTGAAGATACCACTCCCATTTTCGGTTATACATTCTACTCTTCACCTCATTTTTTCTTACTAGCCCCCCCCCCCCAAGTGGTAGTGCTGTTCCTCCCCATTTTGCATTTACACATGTACTTGTTTCCCTCATTAGAATGTAATCTTTTCAAAAAGAGATTATTTCATTGTTTGTTTTTTTTTAAAGAATATTGTCTAGTAAGTACTTAATAAATGCTTATTGATTACTTCCTCCCACCAAAGGCTACACTGTCTTATAATTTTACCAAAGGGATGTTGGAAGATGGTGGGCATTCTTTGTCTGTACCTTGAGAGTTTTCATTTAATGTTTTCAATTAGTCATCAGATACTTATGCCTATTATTCTCTACAGTATTATTCTTTCTAACCAGCTCTACCTTATGAGGTTGAAGGTAAAGGAGATTGGTGGTGGTAAGGGCTCAGTTAAGCCTATGACCAGTAGGATTTGTGTGTGGACTATCTCCGTCAAGGAGGTAACATAAGAAGAAGCAGGGATACTCTATCTGATTCCTCCCATTTACCCTAATCCAGCTCTGTTTTTTTTTTTAAATATTCATTGGGGGGAGGAGCCAAGATGGCGGCATAGGAGCAGCAAGGTTTGGCAGCTCCCACTCAGCCACCTCAAAATACCCATAAAATATGCCTCTAAACAAATTCTAGAGCTCTAAAACACACACAAATATGCTTTCTGCTGAAGGCAGCTCAGCTAGGAGGGACCATCTCAGTGCTGGGAGCTGAAACCAGCCCAGCCTGAAATGGTGCCTTGGCCCTAGGGCAGCCTGATGAACCCAAGCTGCAACTGGAGCATCAGAAGAGCAGATCGGTGGCAGCTGTGGCAGTTTCCAGAATTATCAAGCCATAAGAAAATAAGGACTAAGTGAAAGCACTTTTCTATGGTGCCACTCTGCCTCTCCAGATCTAATGTAAATTCTTTTATGATATAATTTCTTAGAAGTTAGCAATAAGCATTTATTAAATACTTATGTGTCATACACTGAAGAATTAGAGATCCAAAGAACGGTAAAAAAACAATCCCTGCCCTCATGGAGGTCACAGTTTAAAGGTGGGGAGAAAGTATGGAAATAACTACGTACAAAAAAGATATAGACAGGATGAATTGGAGATAAACTTTGTAGGGAAGGCATTGACAGTAAGGAGGAATGGGAAAGGCTTCTTAGAAGAAGGTGAAATTTTAGCAGAAACTTGAAGGAAGGCTAAGGAAGTCAGGAAGTGGAGGTGAGGAGCAAGAGAATTCCAGGCATGAGTGATTGCCATTAAAATGCACAGAATTAGGAGATGTATTCTCTTTTGCAAGGAATAGAAAAGAAGCCAGACCCTGTTAGAACAGCTCAAACTATACAAAATTTAACTTAAGAACAACACTGAGAGGAAACTATTTGAAAAACTCAACTAGATGACTGAAGTAACAAAGAATTTCAGAAGAACAACTGACTCTCAAAGCTAAGGAAGAAAAGAAATGTCATGATCTGATTTAGAGAAAACTCTAAATGTCCACTCCCTAGTAACATGGTTCCTTTTATATGACTCACATGTGATTCAGACCTGTTCCTTCTGTTTTCCAAATGCTTAGTGCAGGAGTTACTACACATCTGTTGTTTTTATATTTATTTAAATTCCAGATCAATAGAAATCACCCATATTCAATCTCATCTAATCTTCACCTCTTAGAATATCTTGTTTGCTTTAATATTCTTTTCAAATGACACTAACTCCATGAAATCTTTGTTGATTTCCTGCTAGGACATTCCTTCCCTCACCCCCCCCCAAAAAAAACACCCCAACAACAACTGTCTTATCTTTATTTTGTACATAACTGTTTCTGTGCAGTTTGTTTCCCCTAATAGAATGTTAAACTATTAAAAAAATATTCATTGATTGATTTGCATGCTTTGGGTCTCTGGGAGAAAAGTCCAGAGGAGTCGGTGACCAGCACAAAGGAGTGACTCCTTCACTACAAATCAACAAACATTTATGAAATGTTAGTTTATTTATTTATTAAGAGCCACTAATGGCAGAGCCTCTCAGTAATTGAGATGGATCTTTCAAGGAATACTCAGGCATATCCCCATAACTTTCAGGGAAAAATACAAAATTCCCAGCAAAGGTTTGTCTTCCCATAAACTCACTCAAATTTGTCAGTGTGTTGACTATGTTTGGGCCCTTGATGGCAGAAATTGCAAATAGACTTGTTGAGAGGGGAAATCTTTATTTATTAAAAGCCACTGAGTCAGCTTATATGGGAGCCCATTGTTAAAATTTCAGTGTGAGAATTTACATCTCAGCAAATGCTACAAATTGTCTTGATTAATTGTTCTGTTGATGGTCTAACTCTAGACCTAAGAGAGCAATGGAGAAAATGTGATTCAAATTGTCCAGAAATGGAATGAGCAGCTTCAGAAAATAGCTGGTGGCTGGGTGGATAGAGTGCTATGCTGGGAGTTCAGAGACCCAAGTCCAAATCTGGCATCAGATACTTAGTAGCTGTGTGACACTGGGTAAGTCAAACCTCTGTTTGCCTTCATTCCTCAACTCCAAAATGGTGATTATAATAGCACCTACCTCCCAGGGATGTTGTGAGGATCTAACGAGATAATAATTTGTAAAAAATGCTTAGCACACAGTTCCTGGTATACAGCAGCCACTGTGTTAATGTTTATTCTCTTTGGGGTGGCTAGGTGGTGCAGTGAATAGAACACCGACCCTGGAGTCAGGAGGACCTGAGTTCAAATTCGTCTTCAGACACTCAACACAAAAAACTAGCCATGTGACCTTGGGCAAGTCACTTAACCCCAATTGCCCTACTTTCCCCTCCAAAAAGCAAAAAAAAAAAAATATATTCTCCTCCCAAGAGAGGTCTTCAAGCTTGTTGGATATGTTATGAGAGAAAGTAGACCAGGTGACTTCTGACATCCCTTCCACCTGTCCTGTGAAACTAAGAGGCACATGGAATCCTAGAGAAATCCTCCCCTACCTTCAGGTAAAGCTGCTTCTCCAAGCCTTTCACAGTGTTCTGTGTAATTCCTCCGGAGATTTCTTTTTTATTTCTTGTTGCCTGTGATCCTTTAAGAAATGATTTAATTAACTAGTTTAATTAACAATCATTTTAGATATTTATGGACAGCTGGGCGGCATAGTGGACAGAGTGCCAGCCTGGAATCAGGGAGACTCATCTTTTTTAATTCAAATCAGGCCTTACTTACCAACTGTGTAAACCTGGGCAAGTCACTTAAGCCCGTTTGCTTCAGCTTCCTCATTTTAAAATGAGCTAGAGAAGGAAAAAGCAAACCATTCCAGTAACTTTGCCAAGAAAATCCCAAATGGGGTCATAAAGAGTTGGACATGACTGAATAAAAATTAGGTACTTAGGAAGTAGAGGACTAATACTGTAACTTATTTTGTTTCTATGTGTCTGGCAACTATTATTTCTCTTAAGGGTAATGTTTCTAGTGACAGAGAGCAACTAATTTGACTGAGGTACATTTATTTAGGTAAATCATGCATGCTCTTTTGATAGACCATCATGTTAACTAATATTTTTGTTTCCTCTTTTCCTATGCTTATTCCCTCCACTTATTTTTCTTGTCTTACTGCTCTAGCTAACCTTTCTAGCACTATGTTAAGTAATAGCGGTAACAATGAAAACCCTTGCTTTACTCCTGATCATATTGAAAATTGCTCCAATCTTTCTCTATCACATAATTTTTTTTCTCTTGGTATTACTTATCATGTTAAGGAAAAGAAGTCTCGTTTGTTTCTTTGCTTTTTAGGTTTGTTTCTTTTTGTTTTTAATAGAAACACACATTGAATTTTGTCAAAAGCCCCCCCCCTTAAGTATTTATTGAAATGATCATGTGGTTTTATTAAAAATAATTATTAATTGTTATTTATTATAAAATTATTATTAATATGTTCTATTAGGTTTATGGAAGCAGCTAGATAGCAGAGTGGATAGAATGCCAGGCCTGGAGTCAGGAAGACTCTTCAAATCTGGCCTCAGACATTTATTAGCTGTGGGGCCCTGGGAAAGTCAATTGACCCTGTTTGCCTCAATTTTCTCATCTGAAAAATAAGCTGGAGAAGGAAATGGCAAACCATTCCAGTATCTTTGCCAAGAAAATCCCAAATGGGGTTACAAAGAGCTGGACACGACTGAAACCACTGAACAACAACAAAATTATCTCTGTAGTTTTTCTTATATTGAATCAGCCCTCCATATGTGGTAGAAATCCAGCTTGGTCATTGTATATAATCTTTTAAATATGTTGTAACTTATTTACTAATATTTTATTTGATATTTTTTCATCATTGTTCACTAGCACTATTGACCTATAGTTTTCTATTTCTGCTTTGTCTTTTCCCAGTAGAGTTATCTGTGTTTGTATTATAGAGTTTAGAAGGATTCCCTATTTTATGCAAACAATTTGTATAATTTTTGAATTAATTGTTCTTTGAATATTTGATATAATTCACTTGTAAATCCATCAAGTCCCAGATTTTTTTTCTTTAAGGAATTTATTTATAGTACAATCAATTTCTTTTTCTGTTGTTAGGTTATTTCAATTATCCATTTCTTTTTCTGTTAACCTGGATATTTTATATTTTTGTAACCATTGATCTTTTTTGATGCTTTTTCTAGTTTTCCTTTTAGTTGAATGTTTGAGTGCTTACAAAATAATAGATGAATACTTACATCTGAGTAATCAGTTAAGTTAGTATATAATTAGAATAATTTCTGATATTTCTTTTTTTATCTTTGATTGTTATGAATTTTCATTATTCAATTTTTATATTATTTGGTTTCCCTCTTTCTTTTGAAAAATCTTATTAGTGAACTCTACACATTTTAATAGTTCTTAAGTTCCTAATTTTATTTATCAATTCAATGGGATATTTTTTAATTTTGATTTTTTTTGTTTATCTCTTTGATTTTTAAATTTTCTGTTTTTCTGTTGAGTCTTTTTTATTGGTTGCTTTTCTAATTTTCTTTTTAGTTTCATGTCCACTTTATCAATGCCTTCTTTCTCTCTTTTAATTCTGAAATCATTTAAAGATATAAATTTCTCCCTAAGAACTGCTTGAACTTTATCACATATATCTTGGCTTGTCATCTCATTGCTTTTTATGTTATTTAACATTAGTTTCTATTATTTCCCCCCACCCTTTAATTCTTTAAGATTATTATAATTTTTCCAATTACTTTTTAATTGTTTCTTTAAAGGGCCTTTAATAGTTATATTTATTAATTTTGCTTTTCTACATTTGTTTTTGATGTTTTTATGAACCAATATGTGGTCAATTTTTACAAAGGTGCCATCTGAAAAATACATAAACTCCTTTCTGTTCCCATTCAATATTTATTAAAAAAACTACTTAATTTTCTTTAAGTTCTATCCAGATCCTTAACTTCTTTCTTGTTTATATTTTCCTTTAATTTGTATAATGTTGAAGGAATTTTCTTGTCTGTTTCTTCCTATAATTCAATGAACATTTTCTTTAAATATTTAGGTGCAATGTGTGACAGGACCAGGGTTCTCTCCAATCCCACTCTCAATTTACAGAGATTAGAGTAGTTTTTCCTTACAAGATGACGAGGTCAGGTTTTTGATGGGTCTCCTAGGAGGGGGAGGCAAAGAACAATGCTCAAATTGTACCTCCTTTCCTATTAGTCTCTGGCTGTATGGATGTGACTTCCTAGTTACCTAAAGTCATAAAAAGATTCATCTACCCACATAAGGTCAGAGCCCTTCAAACTTGGCAGATGTGCTAAGACCACATGAGTCACCACATCTTGCGTCACTCACCAGACATTTTTCCATATCAAGATAAGGAAGGCTGCGTCTACCATAGTTAAGTGATATATGTCCTTCCTAGAAGGGCTAAGTAAACCTCTTTTTGTTAACTATTCAATGACTTAAAAGCACCTCATTTCATCCCAACCTGAATCTGAGCCTGAACTAGGTCCACCCTTGGTACTATGCGGTATAGTAAACTAAGTGTTGAAGCTGAGTGGTTATTTAAGCTGCCATTAAGCTTAATGGAAGCAGTCCTTTCTCTAGATGCAGAGAGTGTCTTTATTCATTTGCCCTGTGTAGCTAATTTGAGTACTTAAAATTATCAAAATAATTTATTTGCTCAACGTCATTCTTAAAACAGTATTTTTGTAATATTCTCTTGGTTCTGCTCATTTTGCTTTTCATTATTTTGTGCAAGTATTTCCATGTTTTTAAAAGATCATCGAGCTCATTATTTCTTACAGTATGTATGGCATGACAATCATATACCATAACTTGTTCATCTATTTCCCTATTCACAGGCATCCCTTCAACTTCCGTCTTTGTCACCACGAAGAGAGCCGCTATAAACATTTTAGAACATATAGGTTCTTTTCCTTTTCCCTAATTATCTTAGAAAACAAACCTAGTAGTGGTATTGCTAGATCAAAGGATATAAATAGTTTTCTACCACTTTGGGCATAATTTCAGATTGTTCTCCAGAATAGTTGGGTCAGTTTGCAGTTTTGCCAACAGTGAATTCAGGTCCCAATTTTTCCATATCTGCTCTAACATTTGTTCTTTTCCTCTTTAATCATTTTAGCCAATCTGGTAAATGTAAAATGATATTTCAAGGTTGTTTCAATTTGCATTTATCTAATCAATAATGATTTAGAGCATTTTTTCATATGCCTACAAATTGTTTTGATATCTTCTTCAGAAAATTGTTTGTTTATATCCTTTGACCATTTGTCAGTTGGGGAATGACTTGTACTCTTACAGATTTGACAAAGTTCTTTAAATCATTTAGATATGATACCTTTATCTGATAAACTGTCTATAAAATCCCACCTTCCCGCCAATTTTCTGCTTTCCTTCTGATCTTGGCTACAGTTGTTTTATTTGTACAAAATCTTTTAAATTTAATGTAATCAAAATGATCCATTTTACACCTAACTTTGTTCTCTATCTTTTGTTTATTCATAAATTGTTCACTTATCCATAAGTCTAATAGGTAATATGTTCTGTGTTCTTCTAATTGTCTTGTAAATCTTTCTTTATATCTAAGTCATGTATCTATTTTGACCTTATTTTGGTAAATGGTGTAAGATATTACTCTATACCCAGTTTCTGCTATACTACTTTTCAGTTTTCCCAACAATTGTTTTACCAAATAATGAATTCTTATCCCCAAATCTTGTCAAAAACAAAGTTATTATGTTGCTCTGTAAATCATATTTCTACTCTATTCCATTGATTAGTTTTATTCCAATTTTCATGAAATGTAATGTTCTAGCAAAGTTTAACACCATCTGTTCTAAGTTATTAATTCTCTTTACCGTTTAAATTTCCTAGCTATTCCATTTTGTCTTTATTGGTTCATTTCTTTAAAGTGCTATTGTAGCCCTTGTGGGCAGGACATTCTTTTCTCTAAGGCTCTACTTATAATTATTATTTAGTTGCTCTTTTTTTAGGGGGTTTACCCCTTAGGTTTCTCTCAATCCAAAATATATCTTCACTGTTTGGGGCATTTTCTTCTGTTTACTCATATCTTTAATGGCCCCTCTCCCACAACATCTACATTTGGGGTTTGTGCTTAGGTCAAACTCTGTTCCTCTACTCCTAGATGGTGTAGGGAAGTCTAATGATCCTGAGTTCAGCAGTCAAAACTAAATTTCTTTTGCAGGAATTGCCTATGGTTTTTGCTGCTATGGTTTTATTCCAGGATGCCTAGATGTGAGTTGTACATAGGCTGCTGGACCAAATGTGGGCTAGCTGAACACTTGACCGAGTGTGAGCTGTCTTGATGTTGGTCTAGCCCTGTCTTTGCCAAAGATTAGTGACCTAGTCACCTGTCAATGGGCTCTGCTCTGACTCTGTCTCTTGTGGATATGGATAAGACTCCTGAGTCATTGTGTACTACTTTGGCCTCAAAAGGGGACCTTGGGTCAATCCCCTCCCCTCACTTCTGTGACGTGTGATGAGACAGTTATATAGCCTAAGACCTTTTAGAGTCACTATTTTAGGTCTTCCTTATGAACTCCATATATAAAGAAATCCTGCAATAAGTGATCTATCAAATCTTTTCCAGGTCCACAAGTAGTTCTAGACCTAGAATTTGCCTAAATTTCTCCTTTAACTTCACCATTCTCTACCTTGTATTGTATTTATATCTGTACTTGTAAATTGCCACATTTTGCAGGTATGGACAGTGTTTTCATTGGTAAGGGGATTTCCTGGCAAAGAAATTCAATCTACTAGTAAAGACTGGTAACTGTTTATCAATTTATAATCTTAAAGAATTTCCTTGGAGTGCTGAAAGTTCAAATGACTTGACCAGAGTCATATGGCCATGATATGTCAGTGGAAGGACTTGAATTCAGGTCTTTCTGACTTGAGGTCAGCTCTCTATCAACCATGCCAGGCTATCTCTTATCTCACATATGGTAGGGGCTTAATAAATGATTGTTGAATTGAACTGCAGTGCAGTGAAGAGTTGGACGGCATAATTCTGCAACATAAATGGCAATGGTTTCATGAGACTGTTGGTTCCATTTGTGAAATCTGAATCACTCAATGACTAGTACTAGTGAAAAGTACATTTTCAGTAATTCCAAAGTTCAATTTTCTTAGTGAAGTAGTGGTAGGAAGGGATTTTATTGGGCTTATATTTGGGCCCCGTAAATAGTTAGAAATACAGTATAATTTGGTGCTCTTTATATTTAGAGATCAAAGTAAACTTTTCCTGAATAGGAATACTAGGGAAGAGACTAACTCTTTAATATGATACAAAGCAGTCATTTTAAATAGCAATTACTCAATTTCCATGGTGGTGCTTGTACTCTTTTGGTTACCAATAAGTTGTGTTGGATTTTTTTTGCTTTTTTTTTTTTGGAGGGGGCAAAGACAGGGCAATTGGGGTTAAGTGACTTGCCCAAGGTCACATGGTCTGAGGCCACACTTGAACTCATGTCCTTTTGACTCCAGGGCTGGTGCTCTATTCACTGTGCCACCTAGCCACCCCACCAATAAGTTTTTGAGTATATTTTAAAATCCATTTTGTAGAGCTTGATTCAAATCAGTTTTGTCCAGTAAGTGACTTGTGGGACTCTAATGTGAGATTGCTGCAAAAACTAACTTTCCAGAATCATTCCTATATACAACTGAAGGACTTCCTAAGAAAACAAAACACAAAGGGGAACTAAAAAAAGAAAGAAACACGTCAACATAGCACAGCAGAGTTCCCAGGCATACATAACAAAAAGGCATTTTACCAATACTTAAGAAGAAGCATCCCTAACGAGTAGTGGACTTAGACAAGAGAGTGAATCTTTGTTTCTTAGACTAATGAACCCAGAGAGAGCTACACCAACATAAATGACTATTCAAAAGATTGAGAAGTATGTAGCATTTTGTCTAGTTTACCAAACGTTTGCCTTACAACAGCTTTGGGAGGAATATCAGGCAATTGTTTTCATTTCCATTTAACTGATAAGGAAACTAAACCTGTAGAAGTTAAGTGACTTGCCCAAGGTTTTGAACCCAATAACGGGAGAAAGTGTAATTCAAATCCAGTTCTGTTGATTTCAAGAATCAGGATAGGAGGTAATATTCATCACTGAGACTTCTCTAGTAAAAAGGTCCTAGAAGAGGACTCTTTTTCTCAAGGTGCAACAGAAGAAACTCATCTTAGTGGAAAGATGTCACATTCTTCTCTCTCCCGAGGGGTGTGCTGGTAAATATTTAACAACCAAGTCTCTAGGGGGAAAACATACCCTGGACACGTTTTAAAGTTTAATTTACATCATTCATATATTGCCCATCACTTTCTTGTCAATCAAGCCATGATTTGCAACATTTGCCAATTTCTGAGGTATAAAAGCTCATACTCAAAATTTAACAGTTGAGCTTTTGGAACCAGCTCCAACATACCCCAGTTTGTGACTGTTCATAGCTCTAGAATAGGGCTCCCTGTTGGAGCATTTGAGTTAACACTTTGCAGTAAGGTAGGGAGGAAGGAGTGCCAACATATTGTAGGTACTGCTCCTGCCAGGGCTCTCATTTTCTCTTTTGAATCCATTCTTGAAATTTCCTGGTTGTTTTGTATATATTTGTTTGTATGTTGTCTCTGCCATTAGACTGAGAGCTCACTGGCCCAGTGCCAGTGAATAGTAGTAGCTGCCCCACTGGGTACTCAACTCTCCAGTTCCAGTTGGGTAATATGTCTTCCTTCCTTCCTTCCTTCCTTTCTTCTCTCCCTTCTCTTTCTTCCTCCCTCCCTTCCCTCCTCTCCTTCTGTCTACATACCCTTACAGGTAGGTGCACTGCATGAAGGAATATAAATTTTGATCACTGAAACCTTGCAAGATATCTTGTGGTTAATGGACTCGATTTTTTTTCTCTTTCCTATTTATTTATTCTATCATTAAAAAAAACTGAAGCAATTAACTCTTTTGTCTCACGTAGTTTCATTTACGATTTCTTGAAACAGAGCATTGGAAAACCAGGCTTCAATAAAGCCCATTGGGAATCATATGGTGCTACTTCACCATGCCTAAACCAAAACCACTTGGGCTCTCACTGATTGACCAGTACAAAGTCCAAGCCCAAACCTTGGTCATTCTTTGAGTTTTGATGTCTCAGAGTAAGTGTAAATATGCAATTGTTTCTGCTCTGGCCAGAAACCTTGAGGTTCTCTCCCTCTCAGTTTTGTTTTGGTTTTTTGAGTAGACAAACTTGGCCATCTTTTGCCTTATTTCTTACCTAGACTTAAATCACTGAATGGGTTTTGCCTCAGACAAACTGAGGCCCAGGAAAGACCTTAGCTTAAAAAGTCCAAAGTCTCCCACTGCATCCAGGGTCATCTCTAGTCGTTCTGATCTATGTGTTACCACTTGACCCTGCTGACTCTGGAGGATAGAGTGAGGCTGGTGACTTTGCACAGCTCTGCCTCACTTAAATCCAGGTCACTTGCAAGCCAAGACATCATTCTGCTAATGTCATTCGTCCTCTTCAAGGGACAAACAACAGTACCTGGTGCCTAAGCACAGTGTTTGTTGTTGTTGCTGTTGTTGGGTTGTTTCAGTCGTGTCCAACTCTTCATGACCCCATTTGGAATTTTCTTGGCAAAGATATTGAAGTGGTTTTCCATTTCCTTCTCCAGTTCATTTTACAGATGAAGAAATTGAGACCAACAGAGTTAAGTGACTTGCCCAGGGTCATACAGCTAGTAAGTGTCTGAGGCTGGATTTGAACTCAGGAAGATGAGTCTTTCTTATTCTAGGCCCAGTCCTCTATCCACTGTGCCCCATAGATGTCCTATGACTACTATTACTACTTCTTCCCTTTAAGTTTAAAGAATTCTTATACAGTAGGTTGATAAACATTTGTGAAAATTCTCTTAAAAAGACGAATAATCCTGGCTGGCAATATTCTTCTCATTACTTTTATGATTCTTTCTAACTGTGCACAATTTCTACCAAAACCTATTTTATCCCCTTTTCTGTAGGAACTATGTCTGTTTCTCCCTGTGGGTGTGCAACAGATACTGACAGATTCCACGATGGTCTTGGCTGCACCTGTTTGCTCAGAATTAGTATTTTGCATGCTACCCTATAAAGCTTTTGGGGGAGGGGAACCTTTGCTAGGATTTATTCTGTGCTGTTTTGCACCTGTGGGTGATCTTTCTACTCTGGTATCTGATGCCCTACATAGCCTCAGACATTGGCTATTGGAATGTCTCCAGGATCAGGAGGGGGTCCAAACAACATTTAGGAACAGGCTTTCTCCTTGACCCAACAAGAAAGCAAGACAGGTCACTCGGGTGAGGGAAGTCCAGGTCAGACAGCTTGTTTCTGGTGTCCAGTTGCCTTTATATGCAGCAGTTCCACTAACACTTGGCAAGTTTCACTTACCTTCAGCATTTATAGCATAGCCTGTTGACTTAACTAAAGTTGCCTCATGTTCTTGGGACTCTGTGCCTCCTTGTCACTCCCTGGAACTGGAATTCAGGTCCCTGGAAGTTTAGTTCCTTAGTGTGATATATTTATGCACAGCTGGAAAATAGCCTAGACCCCCTAAAAGATCCCACCAAAAAGAATTTTTTTTCATTTTCCCTCTCTGAAAGAGCATTAAACACTCAATTTAATTGTTACAAAACCCAGGCAGCACAGTGTGTTTAGCCATAGTACAGCTTCATATTTCAAAACCAGCCCAGCTTCCTTTTAAACACTTTTGTACAGGGTGTGAAATCAGTCATGTTACGGATGAGTCTCCACGTGACAGAGGAGAAGCTGGCATCTCATCTTACTCCAGAAGGACAGCCGGTGGTCAGAGCCTTTGATGCCTCCCCCCTCCCATCAGCCCCCTACAACTTCCCACTGGCTGTTACCAAGTAGGTTTCTATTTTTTGTTTTGGCAACTTGCTCTATAATTCTCCCCTCTCTTTGTCTAAAGAAACCATGACTAACCAGTTTACAGCTCAGTCCCCTCCTTCATGTCAATCGGTAACTTGGCTTGTCCCTCTTGGCGGCGGCTGTTGCCATTTCAAACACTTGGTGTTCACTCCTTATGACTCAGTTCCTGAAATGGTGACACTTTATCTAGCTTCACCTTTTCATCCAGTGGACTGTGTCCTTAGTGGGATGAAGGAGATGGAATGTTGGTTCTAGGATCAGAAGACTATGTTCTATGTTCAATCTGCTGCCCCTCTGACCTTGAACAAGAAGACTTTGTTGCTTCCTTGGGTTCTCATTTTCCTTATCTGTAAAATGGGGTGGGCATGTGTGTGTGTGTGTGTGCGTGTGTGTGTGTGTGTGTGTGTGTGCGCGTGTGTGTGTGCATGTGTGTGTGTGCATGAGGAGTCTTATACTTCCCCTTCCAACTCAAAATTGAAGTTTCTTTTAACAGTGACATAGACTTTATGCATCCCAATCTAGCAAGGCATCATCAACATTTGCTTTCTCAGGTCTTACTGTTCCTCTTTTGACTAGTCTTTGTAGTCGACTGTTCAATTGAATTATAAACTCAAAAGGTCATCTTTTTGCTGAATGTAGTGGGGGAGCTAGGTGGCACAGTGGATATATCTATATCTCTCTGCCTATGTGTCAAAGTCAAATATCTATCTATCTATCCATCTATCTATCCATCTATCTGTGGAGAGAGAGAGAGAGAGAGAGAGAGAGAGAGAGAGAGAGAGAGAGAAAGAGAGAGGGGGGGAGAGAGAGAGAGAGAGAGAGAGAGAATAGTATGTATAGGATAGGCTCTAGCCCTAGGAGACAGCTAGGTGTCCAGAGGGTAGAGCACCAGACCTAGAGTTTAGAAGACTCTTCTTCCTTAGTTCAAATATGGCCTCAGACACTTCCTAGTTGTGTGACCTTGGGCAACTCATTTAACTCTACTTGCCTCTTTTTCCTCATCTATAAAATGAGTTGGAGAAGGAAATGGCAAACCACTCTAGTATCTTTGCTAAGAAAACCCAAACAGGATCACAAAGAGTTGGACACAACTGAAACAACTCAGCAATAAGAACAACAAAAATATTGAATGAAATTGGAAAATGCTTCAAAAGTCAAACGGCTTTTCTAGTGCCTGTGAGCATTTTTGCTGGGTTATTTCCTTCCCTCCCTCTAATCTGTGTTCACTCAATCATAATAAAAATAATAATGATGCTGCTGCTGATAATTCACATTTCAATAATGCTTTAAAGCTAACAAAATATTTTCCTCACAAAATGTTGTAAGATAAGTAGTACAAGTATTATCACCCCCATTTAACAGATGAGGAAAATGAGACTAGAGCTCAGATTTAAACCCAACTCTGCTGATTGGGGCTCTTCTTTTTCTTTTCTTTTCTTTTTTACTACTCTATGCTACCTCTCACTTTGTGCTATCTGTGGTTTCTTGCCAGTTTATAATTTAGCAATCTAAATTTAATCTCTCTTTTAAGAGAATGCAATGTTAAAGAGAATGTGATTTCCTTGAGGGAAGGGACATTTCCATTGTTTTGTTAAGCTACCTCCACCATCCAACACTGTGCTTTGCTCACAGTAGTTTGCTCATAATGTTTGTTGGATGCTTGTGTGTAGGTTGTATTGGTGATCTGAACATTTCTAGAATTACAACTTAATTTTCTATGTAATGATCCTTTGGATGGATACTAAATTATTGATCAATAATGGTACTTTAGCATGGAGATTCAGATATTAAATAAATGTTAACAGTATAAGTGAATTATAATATAATATTAATATATAATGATATAAATTAATTTAATTAATATTAAATAAAAATTAAATCCTTCAGAAGCATGATTGATATTGATCCTGGAGATTTTCTCTACTCCCATGAAGTATTCTCGGGCTTCATTGTCTACTCTTGCCAGCCACTGGCATACTCCTGGATATCACACACTATGAATTTATGTTGTTTAATCTCAACTGAGCCCTCGCTGTTGCACAACAGTTATTGAGCAGAGATAAAAGCTCATATTTTGTTGATCTATGGGGTTTATTGATTGTATAGCAATAAATGGATAGATGAAGAACACTCAGGGTAAGTTTGCCCCAACTGACCTACCATTCCAAGTTGCAAGTGTTAGTTTTTAATCCTAGGTGAGATGGGGCCAGGCCAATGCAGAAATGTAGATTGGCTCTTGGTGGCCAGAGGTGATTAGGGACTAGCATTATTCTATACTCAGTCAGTCAATAACCATTTATTAAGCACCTACTATGAGTTAGGGACTGTGCTAAGTTCTGAGCATACAAAGAAAAGCAAAAAACAGTCTTGGCTCTCAAAGAACTCACAGTCTCATGGGGAGATAGACAAGAAGCAACTATGTACAAACAAAATATGCACAGAATGAAATGGAAATGTCCAACACAGGGAAGGCACTAGCATTAAGAGGGATTGAGAAAGGCTTTTTGAAGGAAGCTAGGAGGCAGAGATGAGGATAGAGAATTGTGGGCATGGGGGCAGCCAGCCAAATGCCCCAAGTTGAGAGTTGGAATGTTGCAAAGAAATCAGTGTAGTTGAATTGTAGAATATGGAGGTAGGGGGAAGTGGTAGGTAAAATGCAGGATGACCAGAAAAGGAAATAAGGGGCAGTTTATAAAGGGCTTTGAATACCAAATAAAGTATTTTCTATTTGATCCTTGAGGTGATAGGAAATCACTGCAATTTTATTGAGTATGGAGTCACATGGTCAACTCTGTACTTTAGAAAGATTCTTTTGCCACCTGAACCTGGGCAAATGACTTAATTTCTCATTGCCTCCAGGGGAATAAGATATTAGACAATTGGGAAAGGAGGAAGGTGCCGGGTTAATAAGGGATTTAAAAGCTTGTCTTTTTTTTTTTCTTTGAGGCAATCAGGGTTAAGTAATTTACCTAGGTCACACAACTAGTAAATGTCTGAGGCTGAATTTGAATTTAGGCCCTCCTGATTCTAGGGCAGGTGCACTATTCACTGCACCACCTAACTGCCCCAAAAGCTTGACTTTGAATCTAGAATCTGTGTACTTTCTCGAATTTGTATCATTTTTTTCTCCTTTAAGTACTCTACCTTCTCCCACAGAAATCTCCTTTTTAGCAAAACTGAAAATATTAGGAAATAGTATTTTCGCCTAAAGTCCTTTTCAAAATCTGTGGGAAAGCCCTTGTGTTTAACTCTAGGTTTGAGAGGAGCTGTCCAGGAGAAATGGGATGTTGACTTGGAATTCTGGAACATTAAGCCAGAGTATATTTTACTTTATCTTTTTATTGTGTAGATTCCTAGAAATGTTACCTGATGCTATCTCAGAGCAGAACATCATGTCAGAGGGCATGGAGGACTATGCCAGTTTGCATATCTTTCTCTCCAAGTTAGAAATAGATTGGATATAGATTAACATTAAATCAAATAAAATTGTTTCTGACAGATAAACCTGAATCACAGAGTTCAATATTAGTATTAATATTTTTCTTTGACACCAGGATCGCATTTCCTCCTCACTTTTGCCCTTTAGAATCCCCAGCTGTCTTCAACCCAACTACCATCTCCTATTCAAAGCCTTGTTTAAGGCCCTTTTTGTCAGTCCTTTCTCCCTCCTCAAATTATACTGGAATTTTTGATCTCTTTCTATGCTGTTACCCCCAGGAGGCTGTAATTTCTTTGAGGGAAGGGACGGTTCCATTTTTTGTCATTAGATCTCCACCACCCAACATAGGGCTTTGCTCATAGTAGATGCTTAATAAATGTTTCTTGGATGGGATTTGTTGATGGTCTGAACCCGACCCTTGTGGGAGGTCAGATGACACTGAAATGGAAGAACAAGAGCTCTCAGCTGGATAAAGGCCTCTACTACTGGTCACCTGCTTAGAATATTTAATTAAACTGAAACTTGAGTCAGAGTAAAGCTTCTTACAATGATTGCCCAATCTTGTCATAGCCAAAATTGAAGTAAGTCTCTAAATGAAATATTAATATTATTGAGCTATTGAACTATTTTTTGTCTTCAGTAGAAAAAAAATGTTTTTATGCTGAACCTATAGTTTCATGGCTGTAGGGAACTCCCAGTATGGAAATGTTCTCTGCCCATGCAGATCACATACCTGTTCTACAACTTAGAGTTTGGGAGAGTTGCCTGAGCACTACAGGTTAACTGATTTACCCAATGTCACAAATCAGAATAATAATAATATGATATAAATTTTAATGAAATACTTTATTCAGTCAGTCAGCAGGCATTTATTAGACACTTATTAGGGTCAGTCTATGTGCCAAGCATCAGGGATACAAAAAACAAAAACAAAAAACCCAACAAAAGACAGTCTCTGCCCTCAAGGAAATTACAATCTAATTGGGGAGGCAACATGCAAACAAATGTATACAAAGAACATTATATACAAGATATAAATATGAAATAATTAATAGAGGGAAGGGACTGGAATTAAGAAAGGCTGGGAAAGACTTCCTGGAGAAGATGGGGTTTTAGTTGCCACTTGAAAGGAACCAGTGTTCAGTAGTTGGAGTAGAGGAAGGAAGAACATTCCAGACATAGGAGGACAGCCAGAGAAAACACCCAGAGCCAAGAGACAGAGAGTCTTGTTTGTAGAATAGCCACAGGACTAGTTAGTGTCCCTGAACTGAAGAGTACATGACAGAGAGTAAAGGTGTAGATTATAAATGCTCCATGTCCCCTTTCTGTATACTTTTACAGAGTTTTTGTCTTTGATATCTAGGTAGAAAGATATAGATCCATCTCCATATGGAAATAAATATAGGGAGATATTGATCTATCTCCATTCAGAGATATCTCTCTCTCTTTAGATATAGATATATAACATATAGTAATAAAATAAATATTATATATATGTATATACATAGAGAGAGAGAGATCACTATCTCTCTGCCTATATATCAAAGGCAAAACTACATATAAATATTTATAGATATAGGATAGGATCTAGGTGCTAGGGGGCAGCTTGGTGGCCCAGTGGATAGAGCGCTGAACCTGGAGTCAGGAAGACTCATCTTCCTGAGTTCAAATCTGGCCTCAGATACTCACTAGCTGTGTGACCCTGGGCAAGTCACTTAACCCCATTTGCCTCAGTTTCCTCATATGTAAAATGAACCAGAGAAGAACCACCCCAATACCTTTGCCAAGAAAAACTCAAATGAGGGTCACGAAGCATCAGAAAGAACTGAACAATAACAACAGCAAAAACATCTAGGATTAGGAACTGGACCTGTGATTTCATTGTTGTAAGAAATTCCTTCTATGCATATAGGTTAGTCCCTGCTCTACAACTTAAAATAGGAGAGCATTTCATAGAATACTGAGAGGTTAAGTGCTTTGCCAGTATGTGTATGAGGCTGTATCTGAACCCAAAACTTTTCTACTCTGAGGATAGCTCTCTATCCACTAGAAGTTGTTTGTGTATAAGCAAAAAACCGAGAAAGAGACTAAGGCAGTAGAGGAAAAAGCTCTATGTAGGTTAAAGAAAATGAATTTAGCCTTTTGTCACGGAGTACTGGCTTTCTGGAAAATCATAAACCCAGGAGAAATAATTGCAGTAACTCTGAGATATAACTGATTACTTTGCCCTAGGACCATTATTATGTTTGCATACTTTCAACTGATTAATGTCTCCAGTATCATCTTTAGGTTTGATTTTGCCTTAATAAAAATGTTTTTTAACTGCATGTGATTTTTAAAGAAAATAACTTGTTTTGGTCCTAGAAAATTTCAGCTTTTCCTTTTTTCCCAATGTTCCCAAATTCCTTTGGGCAACCTCTTATCTCTTTATTCAGAAACACTCCTGGGACTGTTTGACCTTGATTTTGCTCAAGATTTTTTTTTTTGCCCCTTTACGAGGTTTGAATCTATGACCCATTTTCTACTATTTAACATCAACTTTTTAATGTTATGTTTGACCCTTTCACGCAAACAAAAACATAGAGTCATCTACCAATATTTTAAATTTCCAACTTGTTCTGCAATTGCAGTTTACTGTCAGTCAAATCTTAATGGAAAAATTGAACATCTAGCATGTGGCTTTGTCTTAATTAGTGAAGTCCCAGTAATGTGTCACAGGTTGTTAAAGAAAATTAGGACCAAGTTCAAGAATAGTGCAAAGCATCGTTAAGGATGAAAAGGAACTATAGCATAACAGAAAGGGATGGAGAAGGGGAGTCCGTTCAATCAACCAATCAGTCAGTAAGCATTTATTAAATAATTACTGCCAGACACTGTGCTAAGGTCTCTAGAAAGGTTCAAAGAAAATGCAAAAACAGTTTCTGTCCTCATTGAGCTTATATTCTAATGGGGAAGATAACATATATATGTAAGTACATACAAGATAATTACAGATTAGATGAATGATTGTCTTACAGAGGAAGGCATAACAAGCTGTGGGTACTAGGAAAGGCATATGGTGGTATAGGGTGGGAGGGGACAGTCTGAACAAAGGTGTAGAGATGGGAGAGGGTAGGTTGAGGCAGTGTGATAGACCACTTTTGCTATAACCTGCATGTGAAGAATAGCAGGCAGTATGAAATGAAAATGGAAAGTGAGGTTGGGAGCCAGACAGTAGAGGGCCTTGAATGTCAGGACCAGGAGTTTATAGCTCATCTAGTAGGCATGTGGGGCTGTTGAAGTCTTGACACACTACAATTTTACCCTGGGTAGCACCTTTTAAAAAAAATTTAATTTTTTTTTTTACTATTTACGTTTTTTATTTTTTTAATAAAAAAACATTTTTATTTAAAGTTTTGAGTTCGAAATTTGATCCCTCCCTCCCTTTCTCCCCTCCCCCTTCCCTGAGATGGTAAGCAGATATAGGTTATACATATGCATTTATATAAAACATTTCCACATTAGTCATTTTATACAAGAAGACTCAAATTAAAAAGAAAAAAATGAAAGAAAGTGAAAAATAGCATGCTTCAATCTGTATTCTAACAATATTAGTTCTTTCTTTGGAGGTGATAGTATATTTCATCATTAGTCTTTTGAGATTGTCTTAGATCATTCTATTGCTGAGAGTAGTTAAGTCAATTCACAATTCTTCATCAAACAATATTGCTGTTACTATGTACAACATCCTCCTGGTTCTGTTCATTTCACTTTGTATCAGTTCATGTAAGTCTTTCCAGGTTTTTCTGAAATCTTCCTGCTTATCATTTCTTATGGCACAATAATATTCCATTACAGCCATATACCACAGCTTGTTTAGCATTCCCCAATTGATGAGCATCCCTCAATTTCAAATTCTTAGCCAACACAAAAAAGAGTTGCTATAAATATTTTTGTACAAATAGATCCTTTTCCCTTTTTTGGATGTTTTTGAGATACAGACCTAGCAGTGGTATTGCTGGATAAAGGAGTATGCATGGTTTTATAGCCATTTGGGCTTAGTTCCAAATTGGGTAGCATCATTTTTTTTTTCAAGGAAACAAAATGACCTGAAACAGTTGAGAGATGCATTCACTGTTTAGACTATAGGACTAATGGACTGGGGAGGGAAATTAAAGTAAACCTATTTCAGATGCTGGAATTAAGACAAAGAGATCTTATATGATACACATTACTGCTAAACAGATTGGTAACATGGATTTTTTTAAAAAATCTGCAGAAGTCATGCATTTCAGGGCCCAGACCCAGGACTGGCTCTTAGTGCAAGGTAGGGCCTTTGACTGAC